>CAJRST010001113.1:2984294-3091293 GCA_907169785.1 Menidia menidia | reverse complement strand
ACACACACACACACACAAAGCAGAGCAGAGAGAGGCTCAGAGGGCCTCACGGGGATCTCCACACACACCCACCGGCACGTGCCACCACTCCCGAAGTCTCTCACCCCCTACATGCGCGCGCATTCTTTCTCACTCCGGTTTGTCACGCGCACAGCATCACACATGGGGCACACAAAATGTGGTCAATCATGAGGTGGGAGAGCGTCAAGAGGAAGGTCGGAGAGAGAAAAAGCAGTGGCAGCAGCCGGTGGAAGAGGAAGGAACATGAAGAACCGAAGGTCGGTAAAGACGGGCTTATGTGTTCAGGAAAGGGTTGGGATGGAAGGGAGGGGGGGAGGGGGGGCATGCATTTCATAGACCATTGTCAGAACAAGCGGAAGATATAGGAAATACAGGGAGGCGGAAGCCTGTGTGGTCTGCAGGAAGTTCAGCCCAACAAAGCAGGAAGGGCTCACTCTTTCTCTTTCTTATGCTGAAAACATAAACCCGCTGAGTACTCGGTAATCTAGAAAATCTGAAATTACCTTTCTACTTTAAGTGGAAACAATGATTATTTTTCTTATGGCTTATTTGTGTAAAAGACGAAACAGGGAACGCCTGCAGGCTTTTCCACGACGCAGACTTGCTCTTCTCCTGGTTTTTGTTCCTTTTGGACACATGTTCACGGCTGGATGGGAGCATGAATGAATGGAAGGAAGGGAGGTGCAAGTTGATGGTTCTGTTCAGACTGTGGGATGTAACACCTCAAACACACACCCATTCCTTTTGTTTTCTACTCACAAAGCGGCAGCAACACCTTTTATGCATGATGTGCGAGGTGATGGAGGTGAGGGTGTGGCCTTGGCAGACGCACACGTGTTTTTGGTGCACGTCAACTTTTGGGGGACGGCCAGTTTTTAATCACCTCGAACTGACCGACACTGACCCGCCCGATCGACTCCCCGTCCTGAGCAGATTTTAAACACCCCGACTGTGCTCAGAGGGGAGGGGGAACGTGGGCACAGACCTACCTGACTGAGGGCTGGTCTTCTTGGCAGCCTTCTCCTTCTTGAACTTGGGGACTATTCGAAACATGCTGCTGCGACTGTTCCTCTTGCCGTAACCCAGAGAGTGGTCCTGGTACATAAGCACAGTCAACCTATAGCCTTTCATTTAGCTACCCAACTCTCTTGTTACCTGGAGCCATTATACACTGAACAATACAGCAAACAACACACAAAGTGGGAACATTTAGAAAAATCAAAATGATTTTGATGCTTGTAATTTTAAAATGAAAACGATCTTCATCCAAAGCCAAAGTCCAATCATTCTACTTGTTCTAACTACGTATTAAACAAATTTAAGGTGCAATAGTCATCAGATAAAACACTAGTATAGACATACTTATGTCTAAAGGCAGCAAAAATTAGCACAGCCTGAAATGATTTAGAAAATCACTGCGACTTAAAAAGATGAACTCTCTATTACTGGTGATAATTCTGGACCGTGGTCGGAACCTTATAGAGACAAATTGGGACTCTCTACCGGGACGAGGGCAGTTACTGCAGCTGACGGCAGACCATTTGGATCAGAGGAGGGAACTTATGGTCAATTTTCAAACCCTCACACGAACCACAGCTAGAGTCGCTTTCAGAGCATGTTGGACTCTTCCAGAAACAGGTATACGGGACCATAACTGGGACCTTAAGTCAAGTGACAGCCTTTGTTTTTGCTGTCGTACAGCGTGAACCTCTGCAGTAACCCTGAAACGAAGTAGAAACTGAGCACTCAGCCTTCTCTCTGTTGCGGCAGTCGCTCTCAGGGAATGGAACTAAAACTGCGGAAACCATGGAACACACAAATATTGTCTCTTGCTCCATAACTGAAGGAAGACACGCACAAAGCTTTTACCAATCCAGGGATTTATCTATTTAACAAGCTAATTCCATTGGTATATAAAATATATTTTCTAAGAATTACAACAGCAATAAATATGAAAATATTACTTGAATACAATTATCTTAATGTGGCCCTTTATTATAGAATACTATTTAAAGACTGCGATGACATAGTTCTTGGTGTCCACAGTTGTAACTTAGATGAAGATCGATGTAAAAAAAAATAATGAAATGACCCACATTAGAATTAAATCTATTTGAATTCCAATGTGGGTAAATGTAGAGTGAGCCAGTCGACAGAGACGGTGGTGAATACGTTTTTTTTTTTTTTAGACTGCTTACCTCCTCATCGTTGGGCTGCAGGATGTGGTAGAGCCAGGGGATTTCTCCTAGTTTGCCCAGTTCCAACTCCACGCTTTGCAGAGCGCTGGATAGCTGATCCTCCTCCGGCGGGTCCAGTTGCTGCAATATGAGATAGAAAGTAAATACAAAATAACACATTATCACATAGTACTACTGTATTATCAAGCCATCAAATGATGAACTAGTTAATATCAGAACTGACCAAAGAGACTCGGCCCAACAGAAGAGACTCGGTCTCATTGTAGAGCGCCTTGACGGTGCTGGCCACCTCAATAGCTGTGTTCCTCGTCAGGTTCTAGAGAGGGAACACAAAAGTTATTCATGATGATATACTATCATATATCTAGACTACACGTTCTGTGAATGAAGCATGAATAGCTTTTAGAAAACAGATTTTTGAAGTCATTTTAACAGCGCATGCCTATATTACACTGCTGTTTAGTATCAAAAGACAAACAATCAAATTATGAAACTGATGCAGTGTGTGACAATATTTGACAATGTGACAATGCACTTAAGTAAAAAAGAAGTCAAATACTGTTTTTAGGAGTTTTGTTCCTGGTTAGCCAAGCCAAAAACCATGTGTAATGTAGCCTATAGTGCCACCTGCTGACCATCCAACACAAAAATCAACTGGATGGAAACTGCTGGTGTCGGTTTTAACTTGTTTCTAAACTCATTCAATCACGTCCGGTCCTGAACTGACAGTATGCCGTCATGTTTGTATTGGTGGCTCACCTCTGGGAACTTTGGGTGTGTTTTGTTGATGGCGTGAGATGCAGCGTTGACGGCGTGAGCCAACTCTTGCTCTAAAAGCCCGTTGGTCTTTGCAGCCTCGCATATCCTGCGTTTAGAGAGAACACAGACAGTGGGCTCGATTTAGTCTGCCAATGCCCATTCGCCCGTAAACTGAGAGCTGACACACGCTACAGAGCAGGTCTACCTTGTGATGAGTTCCTCTGCAGCTCGAGCACACAACTGAACCAGAGTGGCTTCTTCCTCTGTGGCGAGATCCACAGAATGCTGGGGGTAGAGGTGAGGCCGCAAAGGAGGCTTATCGTACTTCAACTTGTCCTCCCAAGACTTCAGTGTGTTTTCAAAAGCCTGCAGACAAAAAAAAAAATTCCAGATCATCATTATGAAGCTGAAAAAAGTCCTCCATCTGTATTCTATGATCTCCAGACCCACTGATCTTCCTCACCCGGTCTCTGGTGAGCATCTGGGCTCTGTTCTTGTGCTGGATCTTGATGACTCCCGGTGGCTGGATCCAGGCCTCGCCGTCCACCTGAATGGGAACCCCCTCGTCTCCCAGGATGGTGATCTTCACCGTTCGACACTACGTGAGCAAGAACTCCGATCAGATCCACAGAACTGGTTGTGCGTTTCCATTTCAGGCGTTAGCTGCTGCGTCCTCTCACCTGCGCTATCCGGTGATGCTGCAGCTTGATGACTCTGGACACGGCCATCTGCATGCTCCCAAAAACAGCCACCACTTCCAGTATCTTATCGTCAAACGATGGAGCACAGAAGATCTGCACAGTATCAAAATGACATCCATGAGACCTTTCATTGAAAACTAGATGGACACATTTAGAAATATGTGGGAAGATGCTGATCTAATACAGAAGCCAAAGCACTCATTAAGTCATCAAATTTTGATACCCGTTATGCGTGCCGAGAACCCAGAAGTTGAGAAAAAACAACTTGATTTCAATCGAGATATTCTATCTATGTTTTTATCCTTTTCTTTCCGATGAGGCAGTCATATAAAACCAGGCAAAACTAAATGCCTTTGTCCTCCACATGGCCTCACTGAGGGGTGTGGGTGCAAACTGACACTGTAATCGCTCAGCAGCCGTTGTGCTCTGAGCCTTAAACAAACAAGCACACATATCTCTTCGGCCGCCCCTACCCGAGGCCAGTGGAGTCATGTCAATGCGGGATCCACACTGTCATTCATTAGTTAACAATAGATGGGAAATAAAGGTCCGAGAGTCTGGCCAGTTTTCTTCCCTGAGGAGGAAAACACCCTTCTTCCTCTGCTGAAGTGGTCGGAGTTGCCTACCAAGGGCATGGAAGCAGGATGGAGCGCGACGCTGAAATGGTTTTAGGGCGAACGTCTAACGGACTGTGAATATACTCACATCGTCCTCCTTGGTGCCGCCCCAAAAGTTGGTTCCACCCGCATAGCTGGGAATGTTTAATACTGCAATCCCCTGAAGGCTGGGCAGGGGGATGTACTGGCCGTCACACTGGGAGACACACAACATAACCAACGTTCTTCAGCATCAAATATTTGTTGTCTCCCTTTAATCCACTTTGAGGACTTTTTTTTGTTTTTTTTATCCAACGGAACAAGCCAGTTAGTAAGAACTTGAATGCCTGTTGCTGATCTTCTCACCTCCAGCTGGACTTTCTGTTCAAGGTTCTTGTACGTTCTCTGTAGAAGTTCTTTAGTACCCAAAACTCCATACCACATCATGTTCTTAGTACGACTTCTGCGCAAGGAAAGTGCAGATTTTGACATCAGCAGAATGAAACATCCTTTCATTTAAAATCTTTCAACTGAAATTGATTCTGGAGAAGTGAAAAAAAAACACTGCCTCACCTGCATTTCTCTGGATGCTCTTCTCGCTTGTTGTTGAACTCCAGGGAGATCTTGGCATCTAGGCCGATACCGAAGTAGTTGTTCATGACACACTTCTCCATATAGCCCTCTCTGGGAGAAAAACACAGCCACACAGAAAGAAAGGGGAGTGTAACAGTATGTAGATATATACGGAGAAAAAGAAAAACGGATGGAGAAAGACCAACATGTGCAAAATACACTGTGAATCTGTTCATGAGGAGAGAGAAGAACAAGATGAAGAAACGCCATGGAACCGGTCAGCGCGGTGACGCGGACGGTTAGGCAATAAGACGGGGTCTCACAGCGAGTCGAGGTCAGGGTCGATGAAGGGGGTCGCGCCGAAGGGGTCGATGTTAGCCAGTAGCATCTTGCTAATGATGGAGCTGCCGGCTATAGAGGCAGCCAGTCCTGCCCGTAAGCCTGCACACACACACACACACACACACACACACATTGCACATCTGTCAAACGGTGTAATGTGATGGAGCTTAGCCTCTGTGTGTGTGTGTGTGTGTGTGTGTGTGAGTTTACCAGGGCAGATGATGCGAGTGTTGAGCACGGGGAGGTTTTCTTTGCTGGTGGTGAATGGCGTTATGGTGAAAGAACCATAGGACTGCGTGCTACGACTCACTCTCCTCTCTGTTGGGGAACAGGGACTCTTTGCAGCTGCAAACACACAGAAAACCTTTAAGTTTTTCTCATACATCTGTGGCTCCTTCTCCTTAACCTGACAGAATATGCTAAATATAATCCCTTCTCTTATGATACAAAGGAGTAACCTTTCTGAATAGATGATAACCAGTTTCATAAAGTTGATCACAATATGACTATGCTAGATAAACCCAGTGAAACTTTGAAACAAAATATAATAAAAAGTGTTTGTGCACAACCTGCACGGCTAAACCAAAGTTTAGAACAATATTCTTACATATTCACCCACAATTTAAGCAATATTGCAAATAAATAAGTCATATAATTCCCATGCCCTCTTTTGCATAGTGGTGTAGAGGAGCAATTTAATCTAATTTTAAAGGAGATGATTAGCCAGTGGTCCAGCTATAGCTCTTATTTACAAACGAAAACCCAAAGTTCAGAGTCATTTTAGACCTAGAATAAAAAAGTGTCTTATTTCATTTCTTATTTGGTGGTAAAAAAAAAAAGTAAAAATGGATATCAACATTGCATGAAGAAGCTGAGCCAAAAACAAATAACAAAGTAACTTACTTTACTAACACGTACTTTACTAACCTAATTCTAGTCAAAACTTGAAAAGATACCCGGTTCTTTGTTTGCTCAAGGAGACCACAAGATGGTTTAAAGAATTTTTCCAGTCCTTCACCAAGCTAGGCGATGACTGGATGATTTGAATAGATTTTACTAACCTAGAGCACGTGTAATGACCACTAACGCTCATAAATAGTTGTTTCCAGTTCAGAAATGTAGCAAGGGGACAAGGAAAAGGGAGAGAACTCAAAAATGAAAGCTTGACTGATGGTTCCTTGTCTTCTTACTGTTGGAAAAATGTTTGGAAGGAAGGAAGCAGCCCCCCAATAAACAGGAAGAACTTCTACCTCAGAGACAAAAAACACATCCTGTGGACGATCCACAAAACTTTTACAGATGCTTCACAGTAACCTGCCTGGGCATCCAGATACAAAATCAGCAAAGACGGATACCTCCAGTTGTGTATAAACGCAGTCGTGGCCCTGCCGTTGTGTTTTTTGTTGTTTTTTTTAGGATAATTTTTACACAAGAAGTTCTCTGTGGTCTAAATCTGCTGTAGAAAACCACAGATCAGACCACAAAGCACAGCCTGAGAGAAGAGGTGGAATGTCACAGGAGAGGAGAGTCGCTTTTAGCTCTAATCCCTGAGTTTATTTACGACAGGAAACGTGATGTGCGTCAGCAGAACTTTTTTTTCCATGAGATGTGGTCTCCTGCGCGGTGCAGGGAGCGAAACAGCCACAAGGTGGCAACATCTGAATCCTCAGTATAGTCCTCTCCCTTACTTTGAGCATCAAGGAGAGGGAAAAGCTTTTTCCCCCCACCTGCTCCAACTATCTTACACCTTAAGACACCATTCAAACGAAAGAAACGGAAACCGGGCAGCCAAGGATGGGAAAGTTAAGTACAGTGGGGGAAATAAGTATTTGACCCCTTGCTGATTTTGCAGGTTTGCCCACTTACAAAGAATGCTTATTTTTCCTCATCGGATGGTTATCAATTTTTATAAATTCATATGATGTGATTTTCTGGAATTTTTCTTTGGGATTCTGTCTTTCACTGTCAGAATGTACATATGATTAAAGTTATACATCGTTGCATTCTTTGTAAGTGGGCAAACCTGAAAAATCAGCAAGGGGTCAAATACTTATTTCCCCCACTGTATCTTATATATGTGAAACGTATCGTGTCCACCTGGTGGTTGGGAACCAGGCCCCAGACACAGAGGAAAAAAACAGCCAGACAGGTTATGTAAACCAAAGCCAAAACGCTTACAGGACACCGCTTCTAGTTCCTTGGTGTCTTCGTCTTTCTCGCTGTCCCTGTTCTCTTCCTCGCTGTCCTTCCGGAACTCCAGCGGGGACGGCAGCTCGCTGTCGTCGGTGTGGGCGTTTTGCTCATCGACCACTGAAAAGAGCAAAAAGCGTTTTAACACTTCCAGCCCCGGAGCGACTTCCTTCCAATAAAAATGCTCCTCCGATAAGACAACGGTGGATATACCTCTCACTGCCTGCTCTATGATCTGCCGCACGGCTTTCTTCAGACTGTTGGCCCTGAGCATGAGCTGCTCCCTGCTTTTGAACAGCTGGTGCGGGGAGCCTCTCCCCAACCTTTTCTCCGTCTCCTCCTCCTCCAGCTTCCCCTTCAGCTCGGTCAGGCTCTCCTCGCTGGCCTCCTCTTCCTCCTCCTCCTCCTCCTGCTCTTCCTCCACGATGGGAGGGGTGGCGTGGGGGAGCGGAGGCAGGGAGGCGCACTCGGCGTTGAGCGTCTGGAGGAGGGAGTCCAGCTTCTCGTTCAGGATGGCACACTGACGGGAAAAAAGGGAAGAGACACTGAGAGAGGCCGTGGTCGGAGCAAAAAAAGCAGAAGTTTCAGAAAAAGGAAGTTGCCTCTCAGCCCAGACCGATGAGGCCTGCGTTGCATAAGTGTTTGCGCTTACTTTCAGAGACATCGTGTCGCACTCCTCGGCGTTGTCCGTGCTTTTTTCGTACGCCTTCCCCACTTTGGCGACAAAATCCTTCACGGTTTCACAAAGGATCCTTAAAAAAAAAAAGCATTTTCTTTCATGAGAACAAAAAGTTGGTCTTTCGCATTATGCTCTTAATTCATTCATTCATTCAGCTTGAAACCTGAACTTTAATTATTTACTTCATTTCTTTAAATCTGCAGTTGTCACATGCTTACATTTTAATTTGTCAGTCTGATTGGGGCATCATAAAACAATCTGATCACATTGTATGAGCTTATAAAAAGGAGATGTTTATAAAGAAGGGATACAAATGAAAATGAAAAGCTGCTGGCTTTCATGTTTAGAAATGTTAGACTAATTTTTAGCCCAGTTTTTCTTCCCCCCCCGCCACATGTTTAGGGTCAAAATGACTGAATATCACTTACTTTGCTGAAGAGATGACCACAGAGTGTTGCTCTGAGTTGAGGATCTTTGTGAGGTGAGTAGCCACCGACTCTTCGTAGGCCGAAATGGGAAACTTTGGAAAATAATCACAAAAAGAACAAAAGGGTTAAACCAGACCAACATGATTCACTTGTAGAGAAAAAATTTTTTTCTCCATCCACATGTGAAACTGAGCTGAGGAGAGCCCCGCGTTAATAAAATTGTCAGGTTCCGCCCTTGGAATCCGTCTGCTGGTCCTTGTACCTGGCAGTCGTCGGTTCCCTCGGGCGTGGTGGGGCAGCTGTGTTTGGGCGGGATCTTGATCTCGTAGGTCATGATGCTCCAGCGGTCCAGCATCTTGGTGCTGGCCCTCTCCAGCTTCTCCAGGATCTGGGGCAGCTGCGTGTCATCATCGCAGGACGGGCCCCAGCCCAGGACCCGGGCCAAATCGTTCCCCGTTCCCAGGGGCAACACCCCCAGCTGGCACTGAAAGGCACATTTAGGGCTTTATTCGACAATGTGCGTCTGTGAATTTTTCCATTTTGTCACGTCCGGGGGAATGTCTGGTGTCTCGTCATGTCATGATTACCTATTGTGTACACCTGGGGTTCCCCTCCCTCACGTGTTTAAATAGTCCTTGTTTCCCCTTGTCTTGTGCCAGTTCGTTTTCGTCCTTCTTGTTTCGTCCTTTTTTATCTCTCGCCCCTGGTCTTTCGTCTCCCCATGTCACGTAAGGTTTTGCTTTTTGCCATAGTCTTATTTACTTTGTTCCAAAGCCATGTTTTTTCACAGTTTTGCCACAGCCTTGTTTTTGAACCTTGTCTGAACCTTCCACCCTTTTGAGTATTTTTGTTACAATAAACCCTGTTTTCGTCATGAGTCCTCCCTCAAAACCCACCATTCCTGACACATTTTTTTGTAACCCAACTAAAGGAAAAAGGCATACAGCTCAACATCCAAGGAAGAAAAACATTTTTTATATCCATTTTTCATTCATCAGCTTTGTTTCGTCTGCATCACCTGTTTGTGTAGACTGAGTTTGTCGATCTCCGATAGGACCCACCCCACGCTGCCGTCCCCCCCGCACACCAGGATTCGGAAGTTGTCGAACTTCTGGAACAAACGCAGACTGACAAGAGACGCACGCTCAATTACTCCGACTCGTTGATATCTTACTACCAGTGCTTCGCGGTTGCGGATAGTTGGAGCCGTTCCCCTCACCCCAGGTGCGGCCCCCCGTTCACCAGGTCGAAGACCTGCGCCGGATTGAGGAGCTGCTTGAAGCGGCGGAGAAATTTCACCCCCTGGTTGTCTCCGCTTTTGGAGTTGACGAAGACGAGAAGGGGACTGGCACAAGATGGGGGACAGGTAGCTTTCCAGAAACCTGAGAAAAACATAAAAAAAACAAAACATGTTGAATGATGTGAACAAATCAAATCTTACAAGATGTCTACTATCTTTCTCTCGTTTTTGGACACGATGGTAGAGATGGAGTCGGAGACCGGCCGGATGTTGATCAACATCTTTCCAGATCCATGTTTGTTTTTTTTTTGTCCGTCTCAAATGGACGATCATTGGTCTTTACTGGGACAGACAATATCCAGAACATGTCTTATTACTCTTTATGAGCCCTTTTTACCAATAAAGGAAGCCTGTTCCCCCATCGTGGAACCAGTAAGGACAACAGTACAGATTGAGAATGCCGTGTGAATTGGGGAAAGCTGTTTTTCATGCTGTAAATGTAGCGAGATTATTCAGCAATATACACTCATTATGCAGATTACGCACCATAAAACAAGGTTTTTCCCAGTGAGATTATAAAGCTATATTATATCGATACTTTTATCAATAGACTGATGAAATGTGGGGGCTATTCATACAATCAGTTAGATGTTAAGCTAAGAGTGGTGTTCCTTTATCCGTGAAGATTTGTTTGCAGAAGGTGGTATACATTTTTTTTAACTTCTACGCTTCCTCATCATATCTGAGTCCTGACGTATTAATAAACGCAAGGATAACACATGTCATAAACACGTGCTAATCTGTAGGAGGTAAAGCAAACATTAGGTTTCTGTCCTTATGCTATAATCTTGTGTACCACCAGTGTTGACAGCTTTGTGGTTGTTAAAGCTTCCCCCCTATGTGTGTGTGTGTATTTGTGTGTGTATGTATGCATGTGACAAGTCTACTCCACCCTCTGTTCCTTTTTCTCTACCGCATCCTGCTTTACCTCTTCATCCCACTCTTAAACGTCTCCATCTCCGCTCTGATTTACCTCCTTTCTGCCTCGGTCTCTCTATGATATTGTCACGAAGGGATAGATGGCAGCAATGTGAGTGGAGGAGAGGGAGGAGTGGAAGAGGAGTGGGGGGGGTAGGGGGGGGGAGGAGAGTCACGGTGCTTCAACACGTGCTGCAGCTT
The DNA here is from genome assembly GCA_907169785.1 of Menidia menidia. Lineage (NCBI taxonomy): Eukaryota > Metazoa > Chordata > Actinopteri > Atheriniformes > Atherinopsidae > Menidia > Menidia menidia. The sequence continues at coordinate 3,080,387 of CAJRST010001113.1, read as the reverse complement.
GTGTCCCCCCCCAGCCAATTACAACCAAACACCCAGCATCCCCCCATCCCCATCCCAGATCTACGCTCAGAGAGGGACCCAGAGCACGGGAGGAAATACGGAGAGAGACGGGAAAAACAGAAAGATAGACACGAGCCGTTTTATCCGCTCTCTCCTTCAAACTCTGTCCATTCTCTGCTCTTATCTTGTCCTCCTTTCATCTGGATGCCCCGTCCTCCCTTTCCCTGCCTCCGTTTCATCCAACTGCCAATTAGCAGATGCCAGCTTTTCACAGACTCACTGGGCTGCTGCGCACTGTGTGGGTGTGTGTGTCTGTGGGCGTGTGTGTGACAGAGATCCAGCAGTCGGCTTTGGAAACAGTAATCCAATCACGCATGCTTATCTGAATCTGCTTCACAGGTGCCGATCTCCATCTACAATAAGCTTAAGGTGAGCTCTGGCAAACAAACTGCCCAGCAAACACTCACCGAAAGGCCTTTAAACAAAGAAATGGAGGCTCATTCACCGCCCGCTGAGAGTTCTTTTCATCTTCTTAAACGAATGGTCACCAGGTCTTCAAGTTAGGGGAATTATACCTCAGATGAACAATAACACCTAACCTATCTATCTAATGAGAACTAAGCCAAAATACAGAAGCAGATCCAAGCCATGGATCAATATCTTGTTGTCACCGCAGCAACAATTTAAAGTAATCGTTTTATTTAAGTTGATATCAGTCTCTTATATTGCTCTGGAGGACATGTAGTCTATTTTGACACATTGCTTCAGGTCATTGAGGTTTGCCCATCAAGAAAATGCAGATTTGATAATGGCAACAGTTACCATAATGGAAAAACACATCAGACCCTTTAGAGCGATTGCACGGGCTATTGTGCATGAGTGCGTTTGCTTACCATCTGAGTCGATGCTGTTTAGCGCTGTGGGGGGAATGATGGAGACTTTACATTGACCTAGAGGGCACTTGCGAGGGTACTGATCCATGCATGCTGTGTGCACCTGGAGGAGACATACAGACAAGACTTTATAGTCAGAATGTAACAATTTCCACTTTGTAAAGATCAATTTAAAGGAATTTGTAAAATATCTACAGCTAAAACTTAAAATAAATGCTGTCTGGAAGTATCTCACTTACTTTAAGCATCCTATCAGTATCAATAACGTAATATCCAGTCACTTTCTTAACAACAACAACAACAAACCAAACATAAATGTAACAATACATACGGCAAAACACTAAGTCTAAGTTTTATTGAAACATTAGGGCCCATTTTCTGCATTTGTGACCATAGCTTACCATAGCTTTGCACCATAAGCAGCGCCAGTCCTGCAGCCTCAGAACGCTGCCACATGTCTTATCACACACGGCACATTTGGCACTCACAGGCAGGTTGCCTTCCAACCACTGGTGAGGCATGGCGATCTGCAGGTTTAACGCACACAAACGGGAATGATTTTAGTAAAAGGTACGTACAGACTTTTCCCTTTTCCGTTATCTGCTTTTAACTTTTACGTCACCTCATTTAGAGGCCCGTGCAAAAGGCTTGACAGCTGTCCAGGACACAAAGGGCCCTTTATTAATCACATTTTCACTTTTGCCTCATGTCTTTTAAAACCCTTGCAGTAGATTAATTCCGGCTTGAGATTCTAAAATCTGATTACTACTATCACTCCAAGCCTGTTCCTCTTAGGAACGCATCCACCTATCACGCTCTTCTCTTTATGGGTATCTCCTGGTAATTGACTTTAAAACAAAGATAAACGCACAGAGGTTTCACCCCAGAACAGTAGAAAAAATCAGAGAGGATATTTTTTTCCCAAAATCACCCAAAAAGTACCTCTCTTAAGCCATGTGAGGTAAATGCAAAGTTTAAAATGGTTTAAACGTGAACTTATTATTTTTCATAAAATGTCAGATTTCTGAAAAAAAGAAACTCACCCCATCCTCATCTTCAATAATATCCTTTCCTATGGAGGCAAGGGTCGTCCATTTACAGTTGTTAGTGGCTCTTACAGCACAGCGCTTGTGAGCTTTGAATTTGCAAACTGCAAAAAAACACAAACACAGCTTTAAAACATTGGCCACCGTTCACCTGCATCAAACGCCAGTAAATCATCCCGTGGAGACATCTGGAGATTGACCGCCAAGGGTGGCACAGTTTCTGATTTAATTTGAGGGCAAAGATATTCTGAGATGGAAAAGACAGAGGATTCACAGAAAAAAAAAAAAAAGCATTATAAAAAGCAAGTTAATTCAATAGTCAAGCCGAGAGGTCCGGCGTGTTAACGGGAGAAATAGAATAAACCACTTAAAGTCTTTTTCACAGGCTGAAAAACACTGGAAAATTATGTGTGACTCAGAAACAGACCCGCCCAATGAGCTCTCAAATGAATCAAACTGTAAATAGATGTCAGTGCATGGAATCAATGACCCACCAAAACAGGACACAGACACTATTGTCAAACTGAAGGAAAAGAGGCTATTTAAACTTTGTCAATCTAGTTTTCAATCGGAGAAAAAAGGAGGTGGTTAGTGTTTTTATAAGATATGTCTTGCACTGTATGGCACCAACAAACAGGACCTCCCTCAGCTTTCCAGATGTTTCCCTCTGTCAGGACACCCTGGACTGTACATTCTTCTCACTTCTGACTTTCAATCTCAGCGGTCACACAATTCAAACCAAAGTCAAAGCGTGGACACCATCTTTAAAAAACACTTGTCCTCTCCTATTTATTTTTTTAGTAAGATGCAAAATACTATATATGTGAATATTTCCAAGGCCTACAGTCCACCGTAGAACTGAATTTTAAAATGTGGCCTAAATGTTGACAGTTTACCTGACGTTTCAACTTTAGATGAACCTGCTCATAGACTGAGATCCTCCGGCATTCCTGTACAGAGGTGAGTTTGTTCTAAATCTCATTAAATAGTTCCTCTGAAATACATTAAGTAACAATCTGTGTTCGTTCTAGCCGAAGATAATCAAGGTAAATACAACCTCAGATTTTCATTTAAGATTCATCCTGTCATTTCAATCAGCTAAGGTTTAGTGTTTAGGTTTAGGTTTAATGGTCAGGAGGAAAAGCTCTCACGTTAATGTGTTTAAAACTAGCTGATCTGAATGTGAAAGAGGAGTGAAATTTAAATTTGACATGCGTGTTTTTTCATTAAGATGTGAAGGCAGATAAAGCTGTCTCTCGCCTCGTCCTCCGGTAAGAGATGAGGCACTTAGTGAACTCATGAATAATGTGTACACTCTGGGGAACTTTTTCTTCCAGCAGCCCCACCCTTGCTCACGAAGCAACACACACATACACACAAAGTTATCATTAGCCAGTCCACACAGACAGCGCAACTCCGAGTGATATCCGGTAGGAACAATCAATGTTTCAATCTAGTTTACCGCTAAATGCTGTTAGAGCACATTAGCAGAACATTAAGAGAACTCAGAGGGACAAGATACCAAGCGCTGCTAATGGCCCGGCAGAACTCTGAGCATTCGAAAGCCAGACAGGAAGAAAATATAGAATAACCCAGAAGTATTTGTGTAATTGTGCATGAGGCTAGGTAACACAAATCAATCCCCGCTGACTGCCCGATGCAGGAGATCGAAGGGAAAGTTAAGCAACCGTGATTGCTTTGGAACTGATTGAAGATTAATAGAAAATGGCCATCACTCTTATTAGCCTCGCGTTTCGTTTTAAGCCCGATATCTTTAAGGCGTACTGCAAAACAAGTTATGTCCTTTCCAGCCTGGCTCAAATCAATAACCAAAGAGGACTTTCCACATAGAAAATTATTCAGATGAGAGCTTCATGTGCTTCTACAAACTGTGTTTTTTTTTTATTCAAATGTTTGCTAAAGCAAAATGTGCTTTATGATATTTTTTAACATTCCTTTTGCAGGTAATACAATGAATCATGATAAATCGTGGACATATGCTTTCAAAAGCTTGTGTAAATGCTGAATAATGATGCAAAACTAAATAATTTCTGCTGCCTCACAACTAAAAGCCTAAACTGAGCGGATAGGCTTAGCCACTCTTTGATGACCAGGTTAAGCTGTTGCCAAGATAAAGCCCAAAAAAAAAAAAAAACTCAAAAGACTCTTGGCAACATTCTCTCTATACTTCACACAAAGTAGCTCTCTGCACGGCTTAAATGTTGGGCTTTGAAGCATCCACCGCTTCCCTCTCCCTCAACACCTGACACAGGCTCTGGTAATCCGAATGACAGCCACCATTACATGGTCATATGTCTCTTGCTCGTGCTCAGATAGTGACTTAGCTGGATGAATACATGTCCTGGTTCATGGGAAGAGGAACCGCCATGATGCCAACCAGCCGCATTGGCTCGAAATGTATGACTAAGGATATGGCTGATATCCAGAAGTCCTGCCGGTGGCTAAAAAGGACTGGTCTGACAAACATAAAGGAGGCAATAATCATGAGAACTCAAGCTGTGGTGGAAGTATTTTCTCCATCCTACATGTCGGGTGTGTAAAAATCATTTTGAGCACAATAGCTTATAATTAGGTCGTTTTTTTGTGTTTTTTGTGCTGAGCCTCTTCACTGTCTTCACATTTCCACACAAGCAAGCGCCGCAAATTGAACGCACACGATCACAGGTGAGCGTCAGAAAAAATGAGCACAAAGGGATGTGCAGGGCCTGCTGCCTGTCACTGCCACTTAACGCCGGCTAAAAGCGAGCGAAAAATAGTCTCATCCACCCTTGTCAGCTCCATTTTCAACCTCACAGATGTTCAGCAGATAAGGCGAGGTGATGTGGTGTCTTTCACACAATCCTTTAGCAGTTTTTTTTTCTGTTACTGGTAATTATAAATGTCTAAAAATGCTGGAAAAAAAAAAAAAGAGTAGGCTGCGTCAGCTATTATCTAACACACACACAGTGTGACATAGGATGCTGGCTGACATGAGCTCGTTTGATGTGTACTGTTGGTGCCAATATTCCCTTTCCTTCTCTTTTCTTCTGCTGCACCTCCAGTGGTGAGTCTGATGGGCATCCACTCCACAGGCCAGATCATTTCTAAGACTTATGCTGGCTTTGGAAAATCCTGAGCTTCTTGCTGCTCAAAGCCATGATTTAGTCGAATGATTTTTACTTTGCGACTGACAAAAACTAAACACAAACATTAGCTGCCTGAAATGTGAACTTTTGGATGCAATAATGATGCAATACAGTAATTACCCAGCAAATTTGTTAGCATATGTATTTGTTACACATGTGACACTTGTTGTTTTTTAAGGCTACAGCCAACTACCAAACCTATTTTGTATTAAAATCTAATCTGTATAGTCTCATTTAACAAAACGAACATTATATAAATATCTCTACCATTATTTCTTTTGGAGTGTGGCAAATAAATAAGTATCCTGAATTAATACGAAGTGTGACGGGAGGGATGAACGGGGTTTTGTGTGCGTGGCTGGTTGTGTGCGTGCATGGTTGTGTGTGTTTGACTCACCTTCGCAGGAGAGGCCATGAGACGTGACCCCAGACAAGCTATCTTTACAGACGTTGCAAAAGGTGGGCCGTGCATGGGAGCAGGCGTACCAGTTGTGCATCCCTGAGAAATGTTCCACATTAAACTGTGCCGTCTGACAAAGAAGAGGTTAAAAGAGGGTTGGCAGCACAGAAAAAGCAAGCACAGTGCACAACAAATCACCGATTCAGTCTGCATGCTTAAATCCAGAGAAGGTTCTGAAATGGTTCATGACTAAAGACACAAATAACAACTCACTAAATTAACATTCATTCATTCCTTCTGTAAAATCTTTCCCCTTTAAATACCTCCCAAAAAGTATGGAAAAATTCTTCGTTTGGGATGTTGTTTCAGATTTTTTGTTTTCTAAAGCAAAGCAAATGACTCATCGTCAGTGACTGTGGAAATGAGTCTGTTTACTTTTATTTTTTCAGCTCGCTGTATCCTTTTTTGGTGCTTGTGATGGATAACATTTGTCTCTTTTGGATGGGAATCCTATGTTTTTTTTATAGTCCATTTTGTTTATTTCAGGCATATTGATTTGAGCTTTCTGTCCTGATGCTTTGATTGCATGCTCAACCTCAATGCCTACATTTGAAATCCTTCCCATTTTTTAACTTGCAGCTTACTGCAAACAACCACTTGCCTAAAGCAACAGCTCTGTTGGCACCGTGTTTCAAGCATCAGTCCCTTAAGCTCTTCCAGCGATCTTGTTTAACTAATGTTCATATTTATACATGTGCATTCAAAAAACAAAATATATATCAATTACTTGGATATTCATTATTTGGAATCCCTACTTTATCTGGAAAATAGATACAATTTCTTTATATATGCTTTACAAAATCAGACAGTTTAATTATCTAATTCAATGTTTAATGGGCTCATATTTGAATGTAATGACTTAATTATGTGTTTGTACTTCCATATTTTTGCCAGGTGCTGTGATATGAACCTCCCAAACCTCAGGGGAAAAAAATTGCTGACCCAATGGATACTTCTCTAAATATGAGTGAGCTGTGAGCTCCAGTGTATGGCGCACTGTACCCGTGTGGGCGTTGCGTCTGCTGCAGTTGGTGTTTCATAAGTAAAACTGTAACAGGTGCTCGCAAAATGGGTCACTCGCAGCACAACATGGGAGAAAGAGTAATGAGATGCCGTGGCGCTGGGCTCTTAGTTGGGGTGTGTTTGTGTCTGCACGTGTGTGTATGTGTGTGTGTGTGCCCTGTGGTGTGTGTGAGCTCTGGGGCTGCTGCTGCACTGCAGTGAAGGGAAGGGGGTGTGGGATGGGGTCTTATATAAGATTTCCCCCTCTCAAATCAGAGCCATTAAAATTCAGCGCCGCTTTTCTGCCCGCGCTCCTTTTTTCTCTCTCTCTCTCTCCCCCCCCCCTACTCCTCCCCAGAGCTTGCCACAGCTCGTCACTATCAGCGCACAGCCCAGAGCTCGAGTCCTCTTTCTTTTTTGCAATGAGAAAATGACAAGAGAGTCAACAGTTAAGCTGCTGGTCTGTTGTCTGACGGGCGTCAGCACCTCGTGCGTTTTTTATCCGGAGAATTAAAGACTCCGGCAACTGCCTCTTCAGTTAGGTCGTATTAATAGTTGCCATGTGATTTTCTTTTTTTTTTTTTCTTGGCCACAACTCTGGCCAAGCAGCTGAGCACCTGTGACTACATGTGGCCCCACGCATGTCTTTGCACGAGCTTAGGGTTGTTTTTCTTTTTTTTATATCACTACAGAAATGTCTTGCGGCGGATTTTAGACAAACCGTGCAAAGTTTTAGACGTACTGGCTCAATACTGAAGTGATTTTCATCGTAAACAGCCTCCCACAGCAGGGGGAGGATGAGTCTACTCTCAGATCGGTTGTTGATGCTGCTTTTCCCTCTTTTTTATCCCTCGTAAAAAGACAACTCTCCAAAAATAATCTGATCTGTCAAAGTGTTGATTTGCAGAGCTCTTACCTCGTAATGCTCTCTTGACTGGACGGACTTGAGCGAACTGATCCAGTCCTCCATCTCTTTCCTGTTCTCGGCGCAGAGGATGAGCCTACGGAACGGAGTGATCACCTGGAATTGGAGAGACGGGGATTTGGTGAAGGAAGTAAGGACGGATGTCTTGGCTGAAGCCCTCCCCTGGCTTGAATGCTTTTCCCCCTCCAGCCGGCTGTGCCTCTGAGCGGAGAGAGCGATCGAGGCGTCTTTAAAGAGGAGAAAAGATAAGAAGCCCCCCCCCCCTCCCCTTCCTCTGTGTCTCCCACCCTCTCGTTGAGTGTGACTCGCTCACACCTTTCTTGACTGGGCTGTTTAGTTCACTTTAGCATCCTTCACCCCACCCTTTCTCCTCTATCTTTTGGCTCACCCTCCATCCTGCTTTGAGGCAGACGTGTGCAGACAGGCGGAGAAAAAAAAGCCTCTCTACCCCCCCCCCCCCCAGTTGCCTCCCCAGCTCATGGAAGTGTGTGTTTAAAAAACAGTCCCCGCAGACTCACGGCACCCTTTCAACACCCCCATCACTTATTTATGCTATCTCATCTCTGGAATATCGCGGCTTGTGGTAGCGAGCTGATCAGAGGCACTGCTTGTGCACACCAGACAACATTACATTCACATGTTCCCGTTTAGCTCGCATCTTTTAGCCAGAGGAACTTTCAAGCGTGCCAGAAGAATGCACCAGAAGGACACTTGAACAGATATAAACCTTCAAAATGACAGGAAACCTCCACTAACACAGGGTGGACAGGTCTCCGGCCAATCACAGGGCAGGGTGGCATACAGCCGAAAAAAAAATGTTGACTTGCTAATGTTATTTAATTGGACGGTCTACCTAAGCACATCACAGGCTAAAGAATAGGAAGAATAAAATTCAGAATCAGAGGGCAAAATGAGGAGCCTAAATCTGAAATCGAAGACACCCGGGGGTGTCGTGACTGATGACAAACTCTCCTTTGCTGATGAAATCATGTCTGTTCCTCAGCCATATCTCTTCGCATCTGACAGGCTAAGCATCATAAAAATCAGGTCATATCTCACTCAGGGTGGTTGTCCAACCCTCTACTTGGTACAGCACACGGTTAACGTATAACCCACAGCAGCATCCTCTGAGCTAGCACCCCTACAGGTGACAGGTGGCACTGCACGACTGCTTTAACTTCCTCACTCCCTAAAATATCAAATATGAGCATTTTCGTGTGGCAAGAAAGTCAACTGTCACCTTGAATTTGCAAAAAATGTAAACAATGAAGAAGCATGGGGTCTTCTGAGGCTTGGTATCAATTTGTGATGCACTCAAAAAAGACTGAGAATTTTTTTTCACTTTTAGTTTATGGTCAGGCAATAACACCATAACTCTTCACTAAATAGCTTTAGTCAATTCCTGATTGCGCTTAGGCCGTAACATTTTTTAGCTCACGCATTTTTAACACTCACCAGCAAAACTGTGCCAATATTTCTTTTTTGTCTTTTTCGAAAACCTGATACTTTGGTGGAAATTCGTGGCCATTGGCTAAACACATGCAGCCTTACTGTGAGTTATCTATGCATTTGCACGTGGATTAACTCAGAGATGAGTCTCTACAGTCTCCATTTAAGCACATATGGGCAGGAACTGTTGCACTATCTCTTCGTGTCAGGCTTTAATAGTTCAGGATGGGCGTGGGCGCCGTATCCGTCTCCTCATTGTCAGAAAAAAGAGGAACTAACTGGTCCAATTCCTTGGCTCATTAAGTCTTTCAAACAAACAAATAAACACTGTGCAAAGCTGAGATCGCAGGTTGGGTTACACATATAAATTAAGAATATTCATGTGAAGACAGCTTATGGGTCAAATTTCACCCGTGTTTTCAGGTGGCGTCTCAAACCTGCAAGACTAAGTAGACTTTCACACATTTGTGGATCGATGAACCATTTGCAGCACCCTTATTGTAACCGCGCAGGAAGCCGTTTGCTTTTTTTTTTCTTTCTGATTCTCCCACAAAAGGGTTCACTGATTTTCCAACACAGCATTTCAGACTGACTATTTGACATAATTCGAAGCCGTACACCGAGCCGCTGTGGAGGTCCATTCTTTTCTTGAATTACACCCACTTTGGCAATAATTGGATAATTGTATTACTGTGTACTCCGCACATCCTGTAGGGTAAACAGACCCGCGCACATACACACGCAAAACAAAAGGAAAACCGGGTGAAACTGCAAAAAAAAAACAAAATGAGAAAAACAGCGTGTTTTCCGACAAAAATGACTGAGGCTTTCACCAGGTGGAGAAAGCAGCAGGTACACACCAACAGCCACATCCCCGTGTGCGTAACGTGCACGAGCGCCTGTGTGTATTGGCGAGACAAATCTGCTGCAGGACTGCTTTTCTTTCTGCATGAGGGGCTCCTGTTGCTCGCTAACCATCTGGTTTACAGCCACAAGCTGCCGCCTGACAAATGTTACCGACCAGATAAAATACATGACCGTATTCGATCTCTATGGAAATCCAGCTAGATATTGACCTCGTTCATATAATCTTAAAGCTAATTAGCAGCGATAAGAAGATGGGAAGTTGCATGATGTCATTTTTCCAGTGAAAACCTCTTCCATAAAAAGAAAACTAGACAATATGTTAAAGCCTCCCGAAGAATAAACCACAGCTTAGTGTCCAGTAACAAAATGTCCAGCTCAGACCTGGGTGGGATTTAGTGAACCTATAAAGCACAGGGTCACATTAAGTTGACTGCTGTGGAATGGATGATACGGCATCTTTCTCCAATTTGGACTCTTCAAGTTTACAGTGGCATCCCTCACAGATGAGCTTTTTACGGACAGTTTATCACTGGAAATTAAAGAAGCAATTTTGTAGATGAATGAAAGACAGCCAATTGTCATGAGAATTGCTAATTATGTTGCTAATATTTCCAGTTCCCACTGAGCATTTAATTATGGCATAACTGTTCCTCAGCTTTGAGAAAATATGGAAGTAGAGATATTATAATTTAAAGTTGGTACCATTACTTATTAGATACTTCAATTTTAGTTTTATTTATGTAAACACCTTTGAATTACTCTTTTCCTTTTGCTTTAAATCCAACCAAAACTAAACAAAACAAAAAAAAAAACTCTAAGCTCTTTCATCTGTTTTCGTTAGGTGTACTGTACTTTGTTTTTGGCTTATAGAAAATAAATTGAGAATCTCTCTTGGTGATGTAGAGCTTGATGCTTTTTTTAAACATCTTATTTCCTCCAAAATGAACAAATCAGTTGTTTCTATTTATTATATTTTTCTTGCTTGAAAAGCAAATATAATAAAAGGAATTTTGTTGTTCCACAGTGTATGATTAAAATTTGACAGCATCTCCAACTTCAAAACAGCTTTTGATTTCTGACTATATTCTTATGTTTAACCGTCGTAAAATGTTGATCAATATCTGATTTGCTGGTGCAGAAAAAAAGCCTGACAAAGAAGAATGTGCTAAATAAATCCAAAGTTTGTTGCTGTGAGTGTGAATCCTCGCATTCAGCTGATAATAAAAGGTAATCCTATCAGGCTTTCTCCTCCTTTTTTAAGTGGAGACCTCGACTCCCTAATTACTGTTCACATGCATGTGTGTGTGTGTGTGTGTGCGGGACATGTTGAGTTCCCAGCCAATCACCCATTTAGAGCCGATTCCTCATGCACAAGTGGATCTGTTGTTTTGGCTGTCTCACCTTCCCCAGTGTCTCCCCTGCAATTCAGACATCTCAATTTTTTTTTCTCAGCCCGTTCATCGCGATACGTCTTCATTTCCCACCAGGAACTCCGAGAACGAGAGCGCACGTTTGAGCCCTTGAGTGCGTACTTGCGCGCACGGAGGCAAAATCGATCCCTTCGGTACATAGATCATCCTGCCTCTCCGCCGGTGTACTCTGTCTGCTGCGTGTGTGCGTGTATGTGTGTGTATGTGTGTGTGTGTGTGGACCTGAGGAGAGATAAGATTGGTTGCTAGGGGAAACAGGGAATGGCTGTTTCCAAAAATGTCTCTAGGCATCCCTGAAGTGCGGAAAACCTCTCTTGATGACTGACCTTCACGGATGAATACATCAGTCGGACGTGTGTATTGTAGCCACAAAATAAAAGTGGCTAACTCCACAACATCACGTATCTGATGAGACAGAAAGGCATCCCTTAGACCCAAAAATAGCAGGATTCGTGATGTCGCCGTTTGGATTCTGGTGTCATGCGGCAAAAAAGGGAATACCGAGAGGAGGGACAATCAAGGCTGCAACAAAAGTCTGATTTTCTTCAACCGCTTTAGACGCGAGCAATGCAAGTGCGCAGCTCAAAACTGATGTAAATGTAAATATCTATGCAGATTTAAAGAGGAATGTCATCACAGACCCGCTCCAATAAGACTGAGACAAACACACACACAGTCAGTGTGAGAGGCGGTCTGTGATGAGTTCAGAGTCTGGGCTTGGCTGAGTGCTCCCTCACGTGGACCTCAAGGTGCTCCGTCTACCCCTCCACAACAACGGCCGCGCGGCACGTTCACACACACGGGCTCTCCTCGAACACACACACCAAAAAATCAAACGGCGTGCAAATGCGTAACTGGGTAGAATAGACAACCCAAGAAAAGAACCTTCGGGTTGTTTTCATCTCCTCCACACATGACACATGCATTTACGTTTCCTCCAATTACACAAATAGCTGGAGAGAACATCTGGGCATGGAAAGATCCTATTGTTACGCTGCGGGTATGTCTAGTCTTTGGCTTTTTTAAATCAAAAGCGTGCACAATAGGTAGTGAGGAGATGTTTGAATCCATTGATGTGCACCACCATGACAAGTCGATTCACGTATGCAGAATCGAGAGAATGCCAACAACCTTAGTCACGCTCCTGAGGGGGGCTGACCGACAAACACACAGAATAAAAATCAAGCGCACATCTCTCCTGCTGCCCCCCTCTCAGAGCACACAGAGCACAACATGCACGCGCGTGAGATTATGCAAATCATGCAGGTGATAAATCGTCCGGCTTTACCTCTGTGTTTCACCACTTCTTCACATCGGCCGCATCTTTCCCATCTTTCTTTCCCCCTTTTCTTTTCATCCGCCTCCGTCCTTCTTCGTCCTCTCCTCTCGACTCGCTTCCCTCTCGCTCCGACTCGTGCTCTCCTTTTTTTTTCCTCTCTTCCCCCCCCCCCCCCCCCCCCCCCCCCGAGGAGCGTGTTTGCAAATGCAGTCAGGAGTGAAGTGACATCACTTCAGGATTTCCTCCTTCTTCCGTGCTACCTTTTTTCCTTGTGTGTGTCTCCACCGTCTGCCGTCATTCCCAACAGATTACATATTCCACATGCACTTTCATCCATCTACGTCCTTGCTTCTCCTTTTTTTCTATTTTTAGGCTCTCCTTAGCTCAATCTTTCCCTCCTTTCTTCGCCTCTTCTTCTTCTTCCTTTTCTACCCCTTCCCCCTCCCTCTCAGCGGGATGCTTCATAAGGGCATTTTTCTCCATTTATTTATGTAACCAGGACAAATAGGACTCTTGAGGTTTTAAATCTCTTTTGCAAGGGCGTCCTGGCCAAGCCGGAGCAGCAATAGCCGCATTTGAGGCGCCGCACACAAAATAAGCATTTAAATTATCCACCGGGACATTAAAAGTGTTTAGCCAGGTAGCATATCATATCACTGTCACAACACATGCTGCACACACACACACACACACACGCACACACACAGCGGTAATCTAATTTTCTAATATGGTAGACATTAAGCCATACCAGGCAAGCAGCGAAGCGTTTCAAGGCGACTCTAAAAAAAAAAAAACAGCCACGCGCTCCCCTGCCTCCCACCTCCTTGTTTCCTATTTTTAGCTACATCCCTGGAGAGAAGACACGTTTATAGAAAGCAGAGGGCACCACTAGCTCTTTCACTTTCTGTTTTCACATCCCGATTGCTCATAATCGTCACGTTTCCCTTGCAACTTCACCTGCCACATAGACACACACACTCATTCCAGAAAATGCCTCCCGGTGACAATAATATTCTATCAATGCAGACATGTTTGTGCTTTAATTATTGAAGGACAGAAAAAGTTAGCAGCTTTAGGATTTCATTTGATCAAATGGTGATGCTTAGGCCTGGTGTTCTTTGTCCATCACTCGGAATGTTTCCATAGAGGCTTAAGAACAAATGTTATAGCATTTCTCAGCCCTTAAATTGGCCTGATGTCCTTCATACGAGGAAAATTATTAAATTATTTCCCCACAACCGCTTGCACAAAGATCAAAATGTCAAATTCTGGTCAGTGCACATGTGTAACTCACCAGGTTAGCTGTTTTAACTCTGGTGTGGAGGGATGGGGTCGGTCAGTGGCATGGCTGCATGTTGATCAGTAACTTTGACCTGCATTCTCTTTATATTTCATGTTATTGTAATGCAAGCTGCTGTCGGATCAAAATGGACACGTTCAGGCGTGCGATACTGTTTTAAGTGTTGGATTAAGTTCACGTGGTTCGGGTTTGTTTGCTTAAGGCTTATTTTTCCTTTACAGCCTTGATTGAGAGAGTAAGTCCTGAAGTTGTGAACACACAACCTTTACTATCATAAAAAAATAAAAATTCAGATCTGATCAACAAATGAGCAAAAAATAACCAGAAAAAAAGTATTAAGATGGAGGAACCAAATGAATAATTTTGGAAAAACATTAGTGCTGCCGGTTTTATCCTGGAATTTAGCATTTTTCCCTTCTGCGGTTAGAAAGTGAAATGTGGTCATATATCTGAGTTAGTGGTCATTCTTTAATTTGATTTGTGAAATACATAACTGCTGACTGAAGGCATTTTTATACAAGGGAGTGCTTCATCTCTTCAATTTTGGGTTGACAGGGAAAACATTTTAAGGAAACACCTTAGATTTGCACTGATGGTAAGACAAAAATGTGTCTCCCCATAAAACACAAATAAAGAATTCAGGATTTACTCACTGTGAAGCTATTGTTGACATTCTTTGTGCTGGACTCTGCAACGCTGGCATCCGATAGGTCCACTTCATCAAAGATAAGGGACTGCAGAGAAGAACAGTGGGTGGCGTCCCCAGAGGAGAGCAGAGAGACAAATAAAAAATAAAAAAAAGGGAGTGAGCTTCTAGAGATGCGTTTCAACACACTGGGCTGAGCTTATCTTACTGTAAGCTAATGCATGAGGACAGTGGTGACAGGCTACAAAATACAAAGCTGACCTTAGATGAAACTTCTCAGTTTAGAATGGAAGCTACAAGCCCGAAGTAAACGTGATGCGTGCAGAAGCAAACACATAACTCGTGTCTTGCTCTTGTTTTTTGGCAATATAAGGATACAGACTTTAGAAGATGGTAGACTTTGCGGTAAAGTTACATCTCACGTTGTGCATTTTTAATTGCTTGTTTCAGCCATCCAGTCTTTAAAAGCGGTACCACTATGGCCTTAAAAGGGCTGTATGGATGAATTCATAAGTATACATCAACCATGAAATATGCAGGGCATGCATGTCATAAGCTTGCAAAATCATGAGATCATTTATTGATCATCAACTGCGCAGTATGAGGGAACATCTAAACTATTATGATTAATTACGCTTTAATAATAACATTGACCTTTCAACGAAGAAAATTAAATTTCTTTTTCTCTTTTATAACACTGTTAGTGGCTCTAACTGATGACCGTGATAGGCAGTTGGGAACAGATGTTCACACGTCAGCTAACAGTTTGTTTGCATTTTTTTCTACCAGAGATGAAAAAATGTACACAAAGGGACCCCAGTCAGTTAAATGTGAAAACAGAGTGTCTGCTAGAAATAAATACCATTAAACCAAACCCTAAGGCAGGTTTTGAGGTTGATAAAAATTCATGGGAAACATCTGAAAAGTCTCAAATGTCAGAATTTGACAGAGATAAACCTATTTTGAAACATAGTTTTAAAAAAACGTACACTTTGTAACGCTTATGTGTTGATCGGGGTTTAGGCAGGAAATACGCTCTTATCTGACAGACTTCCTCCTCCAATCGGATGCTGCATATTCATGATAAATTAATTCAGCTGAATTTTAAATATTGAAACTGATACTGGGAAAAAACATTTTTTAGACTACATTTTATACCCCATTCTGCTCTTAAAACTCACCAAAAAAGGAAGAATTTTACAGCAACGCTTAAGTGTAAAATAATCTTCATTTTCACATGTCAGAAATCACTAAATCTGAAGGAATCAGTTTCGATGAGTGGGATGGTCCTAAAGTTTGGCATTTTTGGGATGAGATTATTATTTTGAACGTTGTGCTATTCTGTAACTGACTAGAATAAGTGCTGATTGAAAACCTTATGTTAGTTAGTTGAGGCTACATCATTAGAAGTCTGACATTTTATCTTGTGATCCTTTATATCATCACAGTGGAAAGGTCTGATATCTATTAACAAAAATGTTAGCTGAAGCACTGTGGTTAGGGTTAGTAATTAATTCATTAGTTGTGGTTGTCTGGACCTCTGGATGATCATTTCTATTTATTTTTAGAGAAAATGTACTTGACCGTAGCACAACTTGACCCATTCCTACTTTTAGTCTCGACCAAAATAAGAATGAAGTGAACGTGAGGGTGAATTCTTCTGTGTTGTTCTTGGATTTCTGTGTGATGGGGGGACGATATCCTAACAGTGCTGTGATGCACAAGGCACACAGCTGAGCTCCTAAAAAGGGCTGCAGGCCAAAAAAACAATGTTGTCAAA
The DNA here is from genome assembly GCA_907169785.1 of Menidia menidia. Lineage (NCBI taxonomy): Eukaryota > Metazoa > Chordata > Actinopteri > Atheriniformes > Atherinopsidae > Menidia > Menidia menidia. The sequence goes on along the minus strand of CAJRST010001113.1, from coordinate 3,064,164 downwards.
GGAATGCCCTCAGACTGCATGTGTGTGTGTGTGTGTGTGTGTGTGTGGGAGGAGTGAGATACTCCAGCTGTCAGAGGGAATGCCCAGTCAACAATGCGCTCCTCAGGCCTGGCCGGAGAGGGATACCAGCCAACGCTCGCTCTGTGTGAGCGTGTGTGTGTGTATGTGTGTGTGCGTGTTTAAGTACGTGCATGCATGTGTGTATGTGTGTGTGTGTGTGGATCGGCAGCCAGGAGAGCGTCAATGTTATACAACGTTATACAATATTATGCACAAATACCAGCTGCAGACTTCCTGGAGAGTTTGAGGATGCATGAAGCTTGTGGAAGATTATGTGTACTAATTTGGCCGTTTTTTTTTGTTGACTGCTCATGCACTCGCTCACACCAACACACACTGACGTAGGCTATGTGTCTGAGAGCATATTTTCCGTAGCTGGACTCTGAATCTTGCTAAAGACCCTCTGGTCCTCATAGATTCTGAGAATTTTCTTTTAGGTTTCTGTCATCTGATCATTTTTCATCCCATGCATTAGTTCACTATGTCCTATTTCAAAGATGTTTAACCTTTTAAAAAAAAAAGTTGTTTAACGTTAACTAAAACATTTTAAAGATGTGGCCTTTTTATGAGACCCGTTATGATACAATGAGCCCCTGATAAAAGTTTACTGAACTCTTTTTCTTAGAGAGAAAATTGTAATAAGTACACAGATAGCCATTTTGTGTTTGAACTCATTGACGTTGTTAGGGAGATGGATCCATCGGTCATCTCATTCATGTGAGGACGATGACAAGATGCCGTGGGGCTGAGATGACCGCTCCTCGATGAATCCATCAGGAGGCCAGGCTTCTTAAGCACAGGGCAGCACAGCCAGCCAGGCCACCTTGTAGATACCAGAGAGGATGGACATGCAGGACAGCGGGCACTTATCTACAAATATGACCGTTACTCTCAAGCTAAAACTTTTCGAGAACGTTCCAGTTTTTTTTTGCGTAATCATTTGCGTTCTTAAACAGCCACCAATAAAAATCTGCGAAAGTCAAGCAGCACACAGTCTTAAAACAATGGTGAAATAGCAATGGTGCAGACAAAATGAATTAGTAGTCAGAGGTTGAGAAGACGCTCTACTTGCTAACTTTAGTCTGGCCACTGAGAAGTCAGCGCTTCTTAATGTCCAGATTCCTAAGCCCATGTAGCAGATAACTTGCGTTTGGTTGAGTGAACTACTGGGACATTTAGGAGCCAGAAATGTCAGTTAATGTTCAAGTCTCTGTGCTCACAACCCCGCGGTTCAAGAATTTTGGCACTGAAAAACAAATTGGCATAATCAGCTGACCTGCGAGATTAGCAGACAAATTCTGTCCGCCGGCCCCTTAACAAGGCAGCTGTTGCATTTTTTAAAGAATGTTTCTTCACCTTTTCTGAGACTGAAAGAAAAGTTGATGTTAAAATGACTCTGAAATAAAATTCCGTCAAGAAACACTGACACTGATAAGATCACTTTCTACACCACTTTGATAAACCTATGTCTACTTTGTGCCTTTTCCACGCATTCCCCAATTTTATTCACAACAGATATTAGAGGTTTTGCCACAGAGACTCGCACACCTCTTACAAGCTAAAACTGAGGGAGTAGCATCTACATGTTTTGCAGCCCAGCATGAATTTGTTTAATTATATTCAGCACATTCATGTCATATAGTTAGAATCATGGTATCGAAAAGCAACCACCAGAAAGAAAGGGATTTAATGACATTTATTTCTGTAAAATAGAATAAAAAATTAAATAATCTGTAGACATTAGCTGATATAACCCGTCCAAAAACCTAAGAAAACCCCATATGACATGAATGCAGCCCTGTTTAATACTGGTTAAGCCGTCCCGGTGGTTCTGGCCCCCCCTGGCTGAGCTGTGCTGACCCGAATTCTCACTAGGCCCTCCTCAGATCCGCTGGCGCCCAGAGGCGGGGGGGATCGTCGCGCGCCCGTCCAGCAGACGGACAAAACCCGCCAGCACACGCGACTCCTGGACACTCTGCGCAGCGCTCGCTCCTGCCAGTGTGCCAGCGCGCTGCCGGACTAGTGTGTGCACGCACACACATCCACATACACAGACACACACACACACGCGCGTGTGTGTGTTCCGGTTCGAGTAGAAGCAAGAAGGAAAAAGATGTCAAGACGAGTGAAGGAGTTCAGAAGAATGGTAAAAAAAAAACGATTATAATTAGAGATCGCCAATTTGATTCATTGTGGGAGTGAAATAAAGGGTCAAACACAGAATCTGATGAGTAGAATACAAGTACTGATGGTCTCAGCGAATCACGGTAATTATGTCCACCAGAACCTGCAACAACGAGCTTAAAATCAATCACACCTCGGTCCAAAGGTAGCAAAATACCCCTCGTAAAAGCTCACAAATGAAAACACTATATAACCGGGCCTGGAGCTGTTCCTAGGCAACCAGCAGAGGCTCCAGGAAGTTGGTGGACTTGACTAAGAGATTTATAGTATGTAATCCCCAGTAAAATGTCAAATCTTCACTTTCGCTCTTAATTTTAGGAAAAATTAAACAAATAGATTGGACCTGAATTTTCTTGTCTTTTGACTGAAACCTGTGAGCTATTTCTTCCTATTTCCAGTCTTATGAATGTCATTGGTCTGGTTTTCTGGGAATGCCCAATGTTGCTTTGGGAAACACGGGCGAAAACCCACCTTGGCATCTTTGGCGTAGTAGAGAGTTCGGCCTCTCAGTTTGAAGTAGCGCTTTTTCCACCTCTGGAAGGAGCTCGTCTGCTTCAGCAACAGTCCCTCTTTTATGCTCGTCTGCAGCAGAAAAGACACAACGGAAATAAACAGACGTTCGACGAAAAACCTTCCCCTCCGAAAGCAACAAAAGCCTTCCCTCTCACAGTGGATTTCCCTCCCAGATGCAGAACACCCACTTGTCTTTATCTACAGGAAACTGTCGAGATAAAAAAAAGTGCCTAATGTTTATGTGTGTGTAAGCGGCAATTTTATGCTTGGGAGACAAGGAATAGGCCAAATAGTGGAAAAGAAAGGAAGTCCATTACATACACCACCCCTCATTTCTCCAAAGAGCTTTAAACACACATCACTCACAAAACCAGTGGGGAAGAGAAAAAACAGGCAAAGTGAGAAAAAGTCAAATAATAGACGGCAACAGAAAAAAAAAAAAGGCAGAAACAGCTTTGCCTATCGATTGTTCCCGGTGATTTAGACATCTGTTGAACTCTGAAGGACCCATCGCTTTCAAACACTTTAACACTTCCACGTAACACAAATACAGTGTCTTCCAGGGGACAAGTTTGGCAACCTTAAAGGAGACTCACATCATAATATTCCACTTAAATGATGACTGTCCTGTGAAACAGAAACATTTCTGCTTGTTTATTGGTCCTTTTCTCAGCTCTTGATTTGTCTCTGTAAGCCATTACTTGTTCTCGCTCCAGCAGAAGGGAAACTAGACTCACTCATGAGCAGAACAAAGGGGGTCGATTTCTTTTTAACGTGTTTTTCTCTATATGTTTTACTAAATTAATCTTCCCAGGCTTATCAGCTTCAGGTGTTTTTTAAAGTTGCTACATTTATTTTTTAATTTCTCTTTGATTTGCGAGTGCATTTAAAGGCAACTCGGTCTACACTCGGTGGGAAGCATGTTGCCACATAACGGTGTAAACACAAATGAGCTATGGGCCAATCTGCAAGCGTCCACCCATTCCTCTGACGTGACTCAACATGAGAAGAAGTGGTTCTGCTCGCATTTTTTCCGAGTAAACTAGAGTCCAAATACATAAAAAACCTCCCGCTCCTCTGCAGCAACCAAAAAGACTGCATGACTTAGGTCTGTCATGTGTTAATGCCTTTAACTTTAATCTAATAGACACAAATGCAGGATTCTTAATGTTCAGAAATGGATTCTGAAACTGTATCACAAAAGGAGGAAGCCGTGAGATGACAGGGTGCAGACAGACAGAAGAGTTTTCTTAAATGAAGCTCAACTCATATGAACAGAAAACTGGTGGACAAATGATCTGTGGTCAGAATGGATCGGTTTGTTTATTTAATATCCTTAAATCCCCAACCTTTCAAATCTACCAGTTTGGGCTGTTTTTAGCTCCTCACACCTGTATTAGCGTCCAAATTAGATTCTCGTGGTATTTGTATGGAAGCTATTCTTACAAACAAATATTATTACTTGCTAATTAAATTTTAGGGTCCCTAAAATACCTAACCGGACTCACACACAGGGGATGAAGTTTGGAATTGGAGAGGACACTTCTCCGAAAAGGAAATGGCCTGGCTATCTTTTACAGCGTGTGTCACATCAAACCAGTCTCCACATGCAACACAGTAGACACAGTCATCATCATTAAGACCAGCATCATCTTTCACACAAAAACACACACACACACGAACACACACACACACACTCTGTGATGTACAGAGCAAATACATCGAGACATGGAACAGTGGACACGGGAAAGATAAAACACACAAATGGAAATGCTACACGGAAGACCATCACCCCCTCTCTGACCACACCGAGGCGAGGCGGGACACGCACGCACATGTACATCCAGACACACACATGCACACAATCAGGGGCTATTTTTAGCCGAGGAAGGCAGCTCTCTCTATGGGGAGAATTACAAACAGACACAAAGGCCTGAAGCTGACATCCTGCCCACCAGCTGTGTCAACTTAAACATAGAAAACACTGCAGTAGAATAGAGGCACACTGTTAGGAAAACACTGTGCGCACACACACACACACACACACACACACACACACACGGGAATATCCATATACATCATAGAGGATCATATGCAATGTTTGACCTAAAATAAAAAAAATAGGGAGATTGCATGATCATTTTACTTTATTAGATAAACTTATTTTCTGAGGTTTAGACCTACTTCAGGTATGTTCCAAGAATTGGGGAAGAAAATGTCAAATGTATTATTACATTAGGAATGTATTATTGAATTGAAACCCTTTTAAGAAATTCATTTTTAATTCCAAATGTAGTTTTCTTGGTGACTGGATGTCATCTAAAAGGGAACCAGTGCAAACACAGTAGTTCACTGGATTATCGTTAGTGTTTCTGAACTGTGAATTAGCATAAAATTACAGTTGAATCAGTGGCTATGAAAATCTCAAATCTGGACTGCACGGCTTCAGATGATGATAGGTAACCCGGAAAATTATTTTTTAAATTTATGCCAAGCAGTACTAAGAAAATAATTACAGAAATGCACTAGAAAGAAGCTTAATGGAAGTTAAGCACAAAAAAAGATGTTTAGACAGGACCTTAAATTTAAGTTTAAGGGAATGACTTCAATATTTTACAGTTACCACAAGTTAAAAAACACATTAATTAGTCATTTTACAGGCTCCTTACAGAAACAACTTTTTTTATGATGGTTTTGAACGATCCCTCCAAAAGCAATGAGGATTGTGTTTATCCATCAATCCATTTCCAATCCAGGGGTCACTACGGCCTATCCCTGCTTGGACAAACTTATATTTGTAAAAGAAAGCCAGGATGTCACAAATCCAAATGGTGGCAGCGTCATTCTGAACAGAAACGTTATTTAAAGAAAAAAACATGTGACAGACGACGCACTGAAAATTCTCCGAAGCCGATGTCTACCAATGCTAATTCCTTGTTTCCCCTTTTCGTAGGTTGCGGCCCGAGGACAAAAATTCCTGTGGCGGATTAAGGTGAAATACCTCAAAGCTGACTACCGTATAAGGCCTGAGCGGCTTGCCTGCGACTACAATCAAAGTGGGACCGTAGCGCACAGGCGGGGCGGATGAAGTCATCTCCTCATTTAGGCCTGTTTGACTTTATGAAGCGCAGTCTGGGATCTCCTCAGCTGGATCCTATTTGTGGAGGAACCTTAATGAAGAGCAATGTTAAAGATTCATAGTTGCAGCATCGCTCCTGACATGTTGCAGCACATCTGAAAAATATATTGGATTAAAAAAAAAAAAAGACTGGATCGGCTAATCCAAGCTGAAGAGGACCAGTGATGACTGAGGAGCATTTTGAGACAACAGTTACTGACTTATGACCTGGTGTATATTGTGTTTTTCTGCTTTCTTTACTGCGTTTCCCGTCACCATGCACACACCGACCCGTGTCTGAGCCTTTAAAGTCCTAAAGTGGAGTCTGAATCCTCAGTGGTCAGCCGCAGCAGCAAAAAGTGACTTTGCTCTCGTTCCATTTTTCTATTTTGTTCCTCCTTGGCCTCCATAGTTCCTTGCCTTGTCTTCATCTCCTTCCTGTTGCCAAGTAGGCCAGAAGTGATCTATAAATAACCCACACAGCTCGCCTCTGTGCGCTACCCCTTCTCTTCTGCTAAACTGTGAGACGGAGAGCCAGCCCTGTGCCGGAGAGGAATGAGTAACCTGAGCACCGGGCACCTCACACCCACACTTGGCCTGGCCACGGACAGGGCGACACACAGGCTCTAAACAACACACACACACACACACACACACACACACACGCACGCTTATACAATGGACAAAGGCGCAGGCATTTCAGATGAATCCAGCAGCTGTGGTTGGTGCATCGGAGCTGAGGAGTTCCCTCATTGGAGAGGGGAGCAGACACATGTCCTGCCCTTTGATGACCGGCAGCCAAAAGTTAGCAGAGCGTTTAGGAAACAACGCCACAGATAACTAGAGTCAACAAACTCGTCTTCTAAATGAGACAATCGGCTCGGCTTTACTGTTCAAACCCGGAGTGCTGTGTCTTAAACCCATTACTAGTCTTTTGTGAACTTCACAGAGGCTTACGCGTAATTAATCTGATTTGCAAAAAGTCTGGACTCCCTCTGTTCTTTCTGTTGTTCTAATGCAGAAAACAAAGGTTACAGGTTTTTTGTCCTATAACCTTCAGAGACGGCGGGAGAGCTGCGCACATCTTTTTTTTTTGCATCATCAACAATGTGCCATCAGAGAAATAATGGTTCACATTCTAACAACCGTCAGAATACAAATCTATCTCAAATTTATAATAAACAAAATGTACTTCAAGTATATAATGAATTTATAGAGGAAATGTACAGGCTTCTGTTTAATCCATGATGGAAAACCTGTCATTTTCACAATATACGGTGCCAAAAAAGAAGATATAAGCATATATTTTAGATTGCTTTGAAGCAAAATGTTAAAAAAAATATATATAAATCTAGTTCTTCCGCCTTCTGCTTCCAAATACTCAGTATTTAGTTCATTCTACAGTTTTCCCCAATTTGACATTTTCTTGACAGTGTGTATTCTAAAGTTAAAATTTAATTAATTATATTTTAAAAAAAAAACGAGAAATGCAAAAATGCAAACAAGCACTTAAAAATAGACATTTTAGTCTCACGGTGGCCTATTTGTTATGTTTTACCCGTTTGACAACACAGATATTTTTGTAGCATATTTGCTGCGATCAGTCAGAACTTTTTATTCAACTCAAAGCCTGAAACAACAACATCTAAACATCTTTATGGCAGAAGAGTGATACGACAGAGCAGAATGTGCACTTTAAAGACCCCAACTAAAACTGCTGCTTCTGTATTTGTGTGCACGTCGCTGCTTCCTCCGCCCTCCTACAAAAAATATTCTTTAAGGATTCACACTTACAGACATTCAGCACACACGTGACGAAAAAAGAAAGGAAAAAAGACAGAAAGACACTCAGTTCAACCTTTGTGAAGGCCAATTAAGCTAATTCACAATTGTGATGGCGTACAGACAAGAGAGCAACCGCAGACACGTACCTCCACCTCGGCTCTGCACCCCAGCCTGCCGGGAGAAAGCCTTTCCCAGTTCGGCAATTTGAAAACGCGACCACTAACACTAAACCGCTGCATTAACTAGTCCTTCCACAAAGAAGACCGCTTGCACATCTGTCCTGGCTGACCAGCTGCTGAGAAAAAGGCCTCTGCCCATGCACTCAGGCTCCGTTACGCATCCCCGACCAAATCATTTGTCATTTGCTAAATAAGGCCAAAAAGAAAACGAGTCTTCCAAAGACCGATGCTACATTTCTTTAAACCTCCTCTCATAGTCCCCTCTCTGTCCCAACACGCGGCCGTGTGGCTGTGTCGGGCATATTGTCCTCGCTTCGGCGTGTAATTGTTACTCTGTAAACATCCAACTCCCACCACATGCTAAAATTTCACCAAAGTGATGGGAAAATAACAATGCTGCAGACGAGAGGGGGGTAATTCCCCTGTCTGTGATTTCCTTTGTGCCTTTCTGGACCGCATATTACGGGTCGTTTTACATGTGTCAGGCGAGGACAGGAGATGTTACGTGATGCCAGTGCAGCGAGCAAGAGAGAGGGCGAAGTCATTTTCAAACTCTGCACGTCTGGTGGGTAGAGTGGAAAAAACACATGGCCTCTACCAATCTGTAGCCTTCCAGTGGGCAGGTTGGTGCTTCGACATCGAACCCACAGTTGTGACAATAACAGCCTCCCATCTGCGGCTTGGGACAGGTGAGCTGGAATATGAGAAAAACTGTTGCTTGGTCGTATGTTCAAAGTGGAAAAAAAATGATGACTGAAATAAGCATGATCGCTGGAAAAAATGGCTGTTTTTCCAAAAAAAAAATGCTGGATTCAGTTTGTTGGTGATTGGGGCAAGAAATTTGCCCCTCTCTGAATTCAGCTCAAAGATGGAACTTCACGTAAGAGATACAGATGATACGTTGTCCACAATCGTATCCAACAGCGCTACACAATATTCCATTGTGGTAAATGTACAAACTACCATCATATCATCCATGTGGGCAAGAGGCAGGATACATCCTGGACAGGAAGTCAGACCAACACAGACATGCACAGAGATAAAGAAAGAAATATAAAAAACATACATACTCACACTCACTCCTAGGGGCGATTTAGAACCAACAATTAACCTAAAATGCATGTTATTGGACAGCGGGAGGAAGCCAGAGTACCCGGACTGATCCCACGCATGCACAGAGAGAATATGCGAACTCCCCGGACAGGATCTGAAACAGGAACTTTCTTGCAGTGAGGCGATGCCGCCATGGCCACGCCACTGTTCAGCCCCTACAACAAAATGTGACCTTTAGAATTAGGATGGAGAAGGAAATTTGGTTTGCTCGGTAGGTAGACCCAACATTTTTTTGTGAAAGGGGAATTGAAAAAAGAAAAAAACTTAAAGCAAAGCTGAAATCAAGACAACTGTGTTAACCCTTTAAAGCCTGATCCAAGAATAAAACAAAACAGCAAATTACTTTTTTTTGGTTTGAATTCCTTATTTGGCATTTTAACAAAATATGTCAAAAGAAAAAAACAGAAATACTTTTTAAATTTAATATTAATCATTTATTACTATGCGATAAGTCAAGATTATTTTTTGTGTGGTCTTCTGCCCCCTGTTATCAGGTGTATCTGATTGTGTACAATAGGATTTTGGGCAAAGTTTTTACCATTAGATCATGCAAAAGGTGTCAGACGCAAAACATTTCAGAAGCTGTATGTATCAAATATGATACATTTGGCATTACAGGGTTAAGGTCCATATCACCCGTGAATGCAAATCAGAGCGAGACACCTCTTCTGACAATGCTTCAACCATAGACTCTGTAACTCAGCATTTATCTGCTTTGGAGAAGTGAACATCAGAGCTTTCCCAACAAACCATGCAGCAGCAGCAACGGCGGAGGCAGGAGCAAACCCCCGGAATGCCATTAGCTCTGCTTTCAATCACACAGACACCGTATTAGTCACAAGTTTATAAGCTCTGTTCAGCTGCAGCGTGACATAGAGGGGCTGAGAGGAGAGACGACAGCAGAAAAAGACTGCTCGTCTTTCTGGAATCATATATGGAAGTGGCTCCTACCAGATATTTTAGTGTAGTTAAATGAATTTTGAAGAGAACATTATTGGGGTAAATGGTTTGTATCAGATGGGGGAGGAGGGAGGAAGAAATTGTTATTTGACTGTATCAAGCCCGTCTGCACAGGGATAGAGATTTCAGAAACACCGAGCAGACAGGAATGATCCCCATTATCTCATCTCTGTATCAGCCAGCCGCTCAACAACAACTATTTACAGCTGCCGATTTATTGATTTTCCAGTAAGGGTTTGTGACAGTTGATAACAGGCAGAACGACGAGCGTGAAATGACCGTAATTAAGGGGTTCAGACCAACTGATGCCTATGCTTTCGTAGCTATCAATTTTACTCTGACTTTTCTAAGATGTACTTTTTGCTTGTAAAAAAAAAAAGAAAAAAATCCTATTTTGTGCTAGTAATGGTCAAAGTATTCATAGAAAAAATTGGCCAAATTCTGTTAAATGTCTTGATTATTCTTAAAAAAAAAAAAAAAAGGAAGCAGACCTTTTTCAGTTTAGATGCTTTATGACATCTTGACCATGTCCTGTTGAGTGACCCAATTTCAGCCACACTATAGCCGTCAGACAGATGGCCTCGCAGCTGACTTTAGAATTCTTTGCTATTCAGAACAGTAACCCGTCACAGTGACTGCGCGGTGCCCTGCGCACAGCTGCAAAACGAGCCCAAGCCTGACCATAACCCAACATCTCCTCTCTGGCCTCATCTGTCCAACGGTCACCGTTCCAGAAGCAATGCAGATCTGCAGACCTGTCGTGTTATATTTGACATAGAAGAGGCTTTCGTCTGCATCTGTCCAGTCTTTCTAGTCCTGTTACTCACTTTAAGCATGTCAACTGAAGTCTGGAGAGTCGGAAATGTAGCTGTGCTTCTACTTTAATGAAGGCTGTGTCCCTTACTGATGATCAATTAATCAAGTGGACGCACCTGACTGCTGCCTTTCCCTCTTAACTCACATGGAAGCAGTGTTTTTTTTCACAAACTGCAACAAGATTGTTACTTTTTTTGCTGAATAAATCTGCATGTGTCACGTGGTGTTCATGTGAGGTTGCATTTCCCCGTATCGACCCTTAATGTTCATTCTAATCATAACTGTTTGGTTATCACACGACTACCTGAGGAGAGCATAGTGGACGAGACTCACTGTGAGCCTCTGAGCTAAGCTAAAGCAGCTGTCCTGCGGAGAGCATTGCCATGGCGTCCACCAATAAGCCCAGAAGACGTGGTTGTCTGTGGCAACCGAAGAACCGGAGAGATAGCGGACAGAGAGAGGGGCTGGACTGGGGGACAATGTGATGCACACAAGGTCCCGAGATGAGCAAACAAACCCAGTGGAACAACACTCAGTGACTCAGTGCATGCATGATCCATTAGTAACTCTCAGCACACATCCACTCAAACACACACACACACACACACACACACGTAACGAGTCTGAGACCTCGGCCGGCGCAATGTCAACATACTGAGCACGCTGATACAATTACAGCAGAAGTGCTTTATGCTATCGTGATGGAAGTATGAAGCGATTCGAGGCTGACCCTCAGTGTGTTGTATAAAGTTTGGCAGAAACAGATTAGGTCCGTCTGGGCTCCGAGCCAGCCGATGCTATTAGCATCCCCTCGGTATATGTGCATCGCTGCAGGCCCAGTTTACATCATGACTCATATCAGCCTGACTTTTATCCACTTTCAAAACTACCGCTGTAATTGCGGAGTCAATAGTTAAGCAGTGGTTTAACTACACTGACACTGGTCAGACAGAATTGAGTAGGGACATGTAGCCTTAAATAACCTCTTACAGACTTTTGGCACATGAGATTTTGTATAATAATGTAATAAATCGGTAATTAAGTAAAAACAAAAGCACATGTAATGAGTGCCAAGACACCACCTGGTCCAAAGTCGCTTAATATCGTGGATAATGCAGAAGGTGAGGAGGGGAGCAGTCAATAATTAAGTGGATCCATTGGTTTGGGACGACAGCACTCAATTACAGCGTAAAAGATAAGTGGGCCAAGTGGGCTTAGGTGTCAGAGAATTAGAACGGCATTCGCTTACTTCCTCCTGACCGACAGAAGCGAAGCCGAAGCAGCTTGTTTGCACATTTTATCTCTGAAACACAATTTATCACGACGCAAAATTTGAAAAAAACGCCGACGGGCAGGGGCCGGAAAATCTCATGTTCCTTAACGTCAGTTTGATTCTGTTTGTTCAAATGCATTTTTAGTGATGACGACAGAAGAAATCTAACTAATTAGAATCACGATCTGGTTCAAAAGCTGCATCAATGAAAGAAAGACTCTCTAAGGATCAAAGAGGGGTAAAAGATCTCCAGTTTGGCAACAACTGTGAGAAAATCGTTGAACTGCTTTCTGTGTTCCCTAAAAGAACGATCAGAAGCTAATTATATAGCTTTCCAAGACAGTTTAGAATTTGAGGAATTTGGATAAATTCCAATGTGTAAAGAACAAGAGATCAAGCTCGGGATACCTCAGACAGCGCTCTGCTGGGAAGACGCTCATTTTGAACTTTGTTCAGAGGCAGCTTTGGGCTCACAGGGTTCTGCAGTGGACCATCACAAGTGTTTACGCCTACTGTGGACTCCAAGTGCTCTGGACCAAAGACCAAAAGACGCGTTCAGGCTGCTATAAGCAGCAGGTCCAAAAACCAGGCCGTGCAACCGTAGGAGGTTTCTTTTGGCCCCCCATGCAAAAAAAAGCTTGTTTACTGGTCTTTAATGACAGCAGAAATGCTCACTAGGACTCAGGTCGTATATATTTTATCCGCACACATGACCTGCCTGCCTGCCTGTCCCCTTGAGAGAATGTTTTGGGGTATTTCAACTAATGAAAATAAATAAATGACTGAATAAGCTCCTATAAAACCACATGCTACAATGTCTTTGCAGGGGGATTGAACAAGTTAACACCTAAAATGTTATTAATGGGTGTCCTTTAAACTGGAATTAGTCAGGGGTTGTAAGAATGAATTACAACATTACAAGGTGGTAAATACATTTTTGTCAAAGCAAAATCTGCTGAACATTAACAAATTAAGCTAAAAAGAAAAAAATCAAATAACTTGAGTTTATAAATAAGGAAACAAAGTCAATCCTATGAGTATTTAACTATTTAGCATTCACAATTACATCCGTTTCCTTATTTTGGGGGTTTTGTTTTTATCTTTGTCAATGTTAAAAGCGTCTTTTTTTAGAGACAGGCGTTAAAATAAAGCTAATCACGAGGGGAACTCCTCGCTGAGATTCCATTTGCTGGGAGCAACAGGTTTTAAAAGCTGTAATTGCTTTCCCCCTCGGCGTGCAGGAATCCTGCAGCGTTACGCTGCGTGGAAAAACAACGCAGGCCACCGATATCTCCCAAAAAAAAGGTGCTGCGTTTCTATCGGGGGAGCCCCTCGGACATCGGTGGCCAAACAGGGATCACTGTCGATCTGTTGAATGTTTGCTTTGACTGAGAAAGAGTCAGCTGCACGATCGCGGTGCGCCGTTCTCTCCAAACAACAAACACTCCAAACGAGCCACAACGAGATGCGTAAAAAGCCTTACCTTGCTCCTGATCTGTCCCGAGGTGGACACTTTTCGGATGAGTTTCTGGGGTCCTTCCTGCTCCGCCTCGCTGTCGGAGGACTCGTCCGCGGCCCCGGCCCCCACCACATGGGCATGGATCCCCGCGGAGGACGAAACGGGCCCTTTCTCCGGCTCCTGTCGAGGGGGGGAACAAAACCAATCGGGATTAGGCTTCGCCCGGTCCGCCGCTCCCTTCTTTTTCTCCGCGAGGCGAGAGCTGTCGAGCGGCTGGGAAGCGTCTCTCCTCGCTGTCATGGTCTTTTTGGCGTGTTTTTTTATTTATTTATTTTTTTGTTACGAGAAAAGACGGCCGCGTTTCGCGGATTGCGTGTGGCGCCGCCGACGAACGCGAGGGAGATGTAGCATGTCGCGGCACAGTGGGGTTGGGCTCCAAATGTCCCCCCCTTGGCTCGGCAGATGGTTGTGGCTCCGCGACCAGTCCAGACGGAGGCGAGAGACCGCCTCATCCAGTCCGCGAACCGGCGGACTGGTCCGTGCCATGACAGACCCTAGCGGCTGTTTTTCACACAAACACTCACTCCCGACTAACAGAGGGAGTGCCACACATATAGGAATCCGTGAAGTAAATCTACTCCCGTGTAACTTTTCTTTTCAAATCAACTAGTGAATCCCATCGTAATATCATGAGGCGATATCCGCTGACGCACCACAAGTGGGAAATATCCTGCCCCAACAGGAGAAAAATCATTAAGGCTACCATACACACAATAGTATTTACTGGGAAGAAAATATAGCCTATACATTACGCACAAAAAACGCGTTATAGGCTTTTCTGTTGATTGTGAACTTCTCCTTAGCGTAATATGAAATTGAGAGCGTCAAATAGTTTGATTTTCTCATACAAAATGGGTAACATCCACTCTTAAGAAGCCCCGGTCCTACTCCCAACTCACGCTCAAGAAGGAAATGTACAATTGGTTTCATTTAAACGTTTGAAATAAAGATTGACAACACCTCAGACATGGAGAAAAGACCGGGAGAGAAGAGCCGAAAAAAAAAGAGTGGTCACACAACAAGATGCGACTAAGTGTTGTTGAAGGCTTATTCAATAATCGTTTTTAATAAAAGAATAACAATTTAAAACCCTGATGAATGAGTTTTAGATTATTTTAGGACTAGGCTACAGTAATGCCCCCAAATCACGGCGGAAACGCGGCTTTTACGCACGACAGCTCGTTGAGAACGAAACATCATCATAGTTTTAAAAAAAAAAGCCACTCTTTGTGACCTCGATTCCCGTTAAGGGGTTTTAATTTTTTTCTTTACTTTGCTTTTTTAGAAAACTACGCAGGATCACATCGAAACCAAAGCCCACTGTGTTGGTTTATACTAACCAGCTCTTCCCAGACAGGGCTACGGCTATAATGATACACATCCTCCATAGTCCAAGACCTCCGCGTCCGCTCCGGGGGAGAGAAGAAACGATTCGGGGTGTAAGATTGAGGAATTCACAACCTGCCTTAGCTGCTCTGGCCTGATGCCACTCGTTTGCGCAATGAGGAGATGGGACGTGGAGCTGGCCGTCCCGCGTCCTCCCACCGCTCCTCTCCCCCTCGCAACGCTCTCTTTCCTCCGAGGGCTGAGCTTATCAGCACTCCACGTGATAAATGTCAAACCAGCTTAAAAATGCGCGCGGCTGGGCAGGAGACTGATCCTGGTTTGAGGTTAAGTTAAAAAAAATCCTTTGTTATCTCACTTTACATGATATTTCCCATTGTCATTAAATAACCTGGTAAATAGCCTGCTTCGTTTCCAGTACAGGACTCAAGCTTTCAGCTAATAGGTTTCAGAATTACTTTATTTATTTAAAAAAAGCTTAACTTCTTTCAGTCTGTGATATATTTTATATTTTTCATTGGTGTTGTCTTTGGGACAGATTGCTAACATAGTGCCTAAAGTGCCTATCTGAAATGGCTGTTGTGTATTGACACTACACCAGTTAATTTTTTGAGTTTGGTTAAAACTGCACACAATATAACAAAGACATGATATTGTTAACCTGAATTTAACAAGACTGTGGCACTTGTGTTTTGAAGGTATCCTTGGCCTGGTGTCTCGTTGACCCATCTTTTACCCAACTGGTTGAGGCAGTCTTACCTGGTTTGGTTTGTCTGTAAGATGCCTCCTGTTAAATGGACATTTTTCTCTCCACTGTCAGCTGTATTTTCAAGATTTTGAAAGAATTGATTTCAGTATTGTGGTTTTTTTATACTGAATGTAACTTTTTTTGAACAGCCATGAAATATATTGGGCTAATTGGGATTTGAATGCAATAAAAAATCTATATTATATTTGGTGTTATTCTTCAGGTGTCAGAAAAATATCAACAATTCAATTTTTTGGAAGTCACTTCATCCATTAATGCAAAGCCCGGGAGGGTGGAACTGTTGTCGGCAAACTCAAAATCATACGGAAGACTTTACCGTCGGACCAGGCTGTCCTCCCGTTATTTTCCTCCGACTCCTGCAGAATGAGCTGACAGACGTTATGAAATGGGAATGAGGCCGGTTCAGCTCACAGTTTAACCAGAAGCGTGTGTTTTCATGTCGTACTGGCAACATACAAAGTCTGAGAATGCACTCCCGGTTGTTGTGTGGCGGCACCGGAGCGGCCATTGCCACCAGAAGGATGCGGAATATTTTGGGTTCTGTGCTGGGAAGAGACGGCTGGATGTGGAAGAATCATGAGGTCAAACTTCTAAGTACATCCGCAGGTACCCTGGCGTTTTTAACTTCAGTGATAACACAACAGACCAGAGAAAATGAGGGGAAATGTTCGCTTGACTTGTGTTGTGCAGAGAAATCCCACCTTGAACTGTCAGCTGCTGGTGGCTGGATTTAATGCTCGCTGTTACATTCGTTTTAGAGGTGATTCTACAGGTGATTTTGTCTAAAACATAGCAAATGGTTATAAGTAGCAAAGGTAAACATTAAATTGAACCGGGAATTCGATCAGTAACTCACAACCAGCTTATGGGTGAAAGGTCACACAGGTGTTTTGTAAGTTCACGTCGTGATGAACACACACAAACAAAGACACACACTTTACACAAATAAAGTCAAAGTCCAGAAATGCATCTTAATTTGCTGACACAATTATTAAACAGAAACCAGTACAATGGACATTATTTAGCAGCCTTAACAAACTAACAAGAATTCAATAAAAAAAAATCTTGGGGAAATTGTATGGCAATTTTTTTTGAAAGAGAGACCCAAGAATTGTTGAGCTACACACAAATCCTGGAAACCACTGGAATCCTGAATGCCTGCTCAGATAATGTAGCTGTGGTGGTGGAAATTTTAATGAGCTGCACAGTTTACGGCTCTCTGCAAGACACCACTTTGTGACCGCTGTAGGTTTCAAGTCTATGAAACAAAAAAACGCTTTCCCAGTCTGTCTTCACTGGAACTCTCTGTGGCGGATCCTCATTCACCCTTTTTTTCTCTTTGCAGGTGGCACCCTGAAGATCGGTGACATCTCTTTCAAACTCAAAACCCCCAAGAATCCAGAGCTTGTTCCTGTGAAACACAGTGCGTCACTCTTAGTTTGAGTTTTTTTTTTTTTTTTTTTAATAACGTGCTTGCACAGGTATTCCCGAATGATGAAATTAATGTATTTATTTTTTCCGGGTCCAACAGCTTCAGACTCACTGCCGCAGATGGTGGCTCAGCACCTGCGATGGATCATGCAGAAAGATCTTTTGGGCCAAGATGTATTCCTCATCGGACCCCCAGGGCCCCTGAGACGATCTATAGCTATGCAGTACCTCGTGAGTGCTCGTAATGCTAAATAAGTAAAGCTAAATGTTTGTAATTGTTTAAAGATTAGTACAAATCAAATACTACACTTAAAGCAACACTGCGGTGTCAGTTAATGGATCCAAATGTGAATTCTTTTGAAAAATACTTATAAAATGAGCTTAGATATCTGTTATTACCTTTTAATTACTTTCTAATATTATTTCTTCTCACAACACTTGAAAGGCACCTTACAAAGTAAAAAACTGTTAAAAAATTAGTTACAAATCTTAACAGAGGTTAAAAGAAAATAAAGAAATATTTGTCTGTTCCAAGAAGGTTAAAGATCAGTATGCAATAGAATTACATGACTCGCATCATTTAGATATCTTTTTATTTTAAAGTAAATGGACCTTGATTAGTTTTTAAAATCTAGCTGGTCTGTTTTTTCCTGACTAGGAGTTGACCAAACGGGAAGTCGAGTATGTGGCTCTGTCCAGAGACACCACAGAGACTGATCTGAAGCAGAGGAGGGAGATCCGCTCAGGAACGGCCTTCTACATAGACCAGGTAAGTCTGCCTCTTGTGGGTTTCTTCACTAACAATCAGAATTTCTCAGAGGCATCTGTTTAAAGTCCTGATTCATCTCTATGCTGAGCCGTACAGCTTTTTGCGCTGGAGCTTTGGGAGTGCTGCTTGTAGTCATTCATTTTATTTAGCGTCCCTGGCATTGAAGAGAAACAAAAATACAGTAAATAATTTCACTGCCATTCAATGTAATTTAATAATATTATTTAATGAACTTTTTAAGACTATTCACTTTAGAAAAGTGCGTTTGGAGCTCCAGGATGCTTAAAAATGGCACATGTAAAATAAAAAAACAATACAATGTCTTAAACTGTATTCTAGCAATGGATATCAATGAAACCCTGCTATAAAAACAGCAGACCTGTGAATAAACCTACTTTCTATCAATGTATATCGTAAAACAGCCCGGAAACCTTGTTTTGGGCCACTTTGGTCTGTACACATATCATTAGCGAGTCGTTTAGATTCACAGGACATGATAAAAGTTATACTGTCATTTCAAAGCAGATTTATCAATTCTTTTCATATTGACCTGTGCCTAAATTTGACTTCGTACCATAGTCATTGTTAGTCATGATTGGCAAGTCAGTCTTTTGCTTCCCGTCCAATAGCAAATTCTCATCAGCAGTCGGATAGCTGCTTTAGGATAAGGGTTAGCTAAAGATGCAACTTTCCTGTAAGGGTGACCATGCTGGGCCCTCCATGCTACTAGCCTACCTCAGTTGTAACGTTGTGAGTTTGCTTTGGATAAAAGTGTCAGCTAAATACATTTAAGAAAACATAAAACAATGGAAATGTAACGTGCAGTTTAGAATGGTGAGCTACACAAAAGGCTACAGCAGCAGCTCTCACGGTGCTTTTTCTTCTTGCACATTTGTGTGCAGTTGAAGAATACTTTTGCAGTTTTTATGGTGGAACAGTATCTCTTTCATGCCAGGAGGATAAATATATGGGGTTGCCGGAACAAAAGCAGTCTTTTGTGGCTCTCTGCAGACATTAGGCTCTGTATGAGTCCCTATGGCATTTTCCGCTGATTTAAATGCTCTCTCCTGGTCAGCCACACCAGGGTGATGATGCTCTCAACAGAACGTTTGTAGAAATGTTTTTTTTTTTTTTCAATCATGTCCTCTTTAATGCAAAGAAGAGCATGTTCCATCTTCCTTCTCCTCCAATCGATCCGCTGTTGGTTTCTACTGGCAGGATTTAGAGTTGGCAACACTCCTTGCTACAGTTTAACATTTTTAGTCTGTTTTTCTTTGCACATCTTTCTCTTTTTTTATTCAATCAAGCTTCATGCAAACACACACCCACACACTCAGTTAACTTTATACATTTAGTAACCATAGAAACTAGCTATTTCCCTGTATCCGCACTGGTTGCTCTCGCCACAACTTTCTGTTCTTCTTTCATCTTGTCAATTTTAACAGCTAAGGCAAACTATCTGGAAAGAAAAGTATCCTGGTCATTAAACTGTTCTTTTTTTTGTTTTGTTTTAGCTATAAGCAGCCAGCAGAGATGCCCAAAAATGATAAATATCGACTTAGTCGGGGTACCACCCACAGCTAATTAGCCCTAACCCTAACCCTCATCCTTGTGAAAAAGAAATCTATTGCGTAACAGTTCGGTTAGTTTTAGGTCTTCAGGAACAGAACAGCTCATGCCTTCTTTAAATTTCACACGTTGCACATGCACATGTTCCAACGATGAATTCAGAATTCTCACCTAACGCATGATCAGAATAGTGTTTACACCTCGTTTCCAGGCATCCGCCTGCATGTTTGTGCATCCTGCTCTGAGTGGTCTATCATTTAAAAAAAGGGTGCCATTGCAGATTAAGGATGAAGGAATTCAGGCTGCTCATGTTAAAGGGTTTTCAGTTTGATCTGATTTCTCTCATTTCTGGCTATAACGGCCATAATAACTTTCACTAAAACGAGTTATCCCCGAGGGGGCTGCAGCACAAATCAATTCAATTAAAAAATGGGCTCGTGTGTGAAAAGCTATCCCAGGCTGCCACTTCCCAGGTGAAATTCCAGGCCTCCATGCAACATTGAAGACACATTCTGGCTAAGACAGACCCACAATGTCCAGTCCGCTTCTGGCAGCTGGTCACCAGGAAGCTTTTTAACTTCCTCTTCCGAAAAGATGCAGATGACTCTTCCTCGGATTCCTCTGCCTGCTCTCTGCTCCGCTTATCGGAATAAAAATGTTCTTGTCTCTTATCAGATTACTCTCACAAGTTCACATACATTTAAAACTGATGAACTTCTGAACTTCGGCTATGTAACTTTGGAGGTAAAAAAAGAAAATGAGTGGCGATTCAGCTTCAACACAAGGCTCTTTTCAGACCTTAACTTGAACTCTCCTGTTCCTTTTATTCACTATTCTTAATTATATTACAGGCTGCTTGAAATAAAAACTGTGATGCATTTCAGAGATTTTCATGAGCACAACTGGCCAATTCAACTCTGAGTCCTTGATAAAGTTAATCTTAATGGTAAAGTATATTTGTGTATCCAGATATCTGCAGGAATTCTCTTGTTTTTGTTTGATTTAAACAATTTATGGCCATATTTTCTTTCATAATCTAGCGTACAGTTGATCAGTTCTGGCTAAGAAGGCCTGTACTTTTGACCTTTTGTCAAAAATGAGCGGTACAGAAAAGCTTTCTCGTATTATCGATGAAATTTCTTTTAAAAAAAACTAAAAACTGTTCAATACACTGAAAACCAGAAAGATCCCTTTAGTTTTTGTTACTTCTTAATCACAAAGAGGCCTTT
This sequence comes from Menidia menidia, assembly GCA_907169785.1. Classification (NCBI taxonomy): domain Eukaryota; kingdom Metazoa; phylum Chordata; class Actinopteri; order Atheriniformes; family Atherinopsidae; genus Menidia; species Menidia menidia. The sequence goes on along the minus strand of CAJRST010001113.1, from coordinate 3,043,533 downwards.
GTTTTGTAAATAACAAACCGACTTCCTAATTTGGATGGCTGAAAGGTCTTTTTCCAGACAGAGAATTATTAGAAACACTACCTCAAAGTCTGCCGTCATTGCATCCTGTAGTCATGTGAAAAGGAAAGTGCCTCGCCTTTCAGTCGTACGCTTTTATAAATCAGGACATTATTAAAGATCACCAGGTCCCGGTTTTTGAGACTTGTTTTTGAAATGAGAAAAAAAAACAGCCTCAGATGAGCAACATCACATGACATATTTCACCATGTTGTTTGTTAAGCATAATCAAAGCCAAAAATCTGTTTTGTGGAAAGTTAAGTAAAGCCAGAAAGTTCACCCCCAGGTCAGACCATGCATTGCTTCGGGAAACTAAAAAAAACAACAACCAAAAATGCTACATCCCAGCCTCAACGGGCCTTCGTCAACATGTGAAAAGTTAAAGCTTGTTTGGAGGGGTTGAAGGAGAAAACATGGTAACTCAGTATAGGTTTACAAAGTTACAAAAAAGATCACAAAACGGTGCATTGACTGATAAGATCACACAGAGGAGAAATACTTAGAATAAAGGCTGCAGTAAATAGTGGAACTGAATCTTTCACGCTCTTCAGCATTTTTTTCAAATAAAAAACTAATAATGTAATGTTGTGTGCTGTTGTTTGCCCGCGGTTTGATTTCACAAGTAGATTTCAGCTGTATTTTTGTTAAGGCTGTTCAAAAAACTATTTTACAGATTCTAAACCTGATTTTTTTTTTTTCGCCTCATAGTTTATGCTGACCGTAGTCATCAAAGCCTTTATATCAATGTGAGCATGTGACTTAAGAGAGGCCGCATCGCTTTGTGATGGAAAGCCCGAGCCAGCTCTGGCCATATGTGGCCTGAAAGAAATTGGACACAGTCACTTTGGATAAATATTCATGATTATTTCCTGGACCAAAGTCATAGATGGAATCTTTGAAAAATGCCTTTTTGACTGGTTCCTTTCCAATGATCAGCGCACGCTGTCTTTTTCCAAGAAAAAAGCAAAGCGGGTAAACGCCTCCACGAGAGGCGCATCCGTCTCCTTCCTTCTCATTAAAACGAAAAAGTTGTCCATTGTTTCCATGGAAACATGCATAGATGTAGCATTTTTTTTTTGAGAAGACCAAAAGGTGCTGCTTGTTTCCGCCCCTCTCCCCCGGGCACGTGCCTGTTTATGAGCCTTGTGTCTCCATATGTGCCAGCGGATGGCATTATTTAGTAAAAATACACGATTTTGGAACTGTTGACTGTTTTTAATGATAACGTGTGGGTGTGAATTACAAAGCCTCTGCGATCAGGGATAGTTTGATATCGTAGGAGGTGTGTGTTATCTAGAACATTCAACTATTCCTCCGGGCCCTGTGCTGATTCGGAGCCCTAAATTCGGGCTTAATGTGTCAGTCCCGGTGCATTCTGTGTCCCTCCTCTCACTTTAGCTGTAGGTCTTTCTTCTTTTTTTTCCCTTTCTCTCCTTCATTTCAGGCACCATTCCACCCCACAAGTTCGTACAAAGACGGCAGTCACATGAATATAATCGCATGCTTGTTATAATTTTGACATTTAAAGTCACCCCTCTCCATTTAGCCGGCGCTTATGTAAGACGGCCTGCCTCAAAGCCACACGGCAGAGTCTTAAGTCTGTCTCGCACTGTTAGAAAGCTTACCATCTCTACTAAAGCAACGTTTGAAATGGAAACTATTTCAACTAATTCTTCTTCTCCCTACTTTGAGTTGAAAAAAAAGCAACCTATATGTTACAGGTCTCATTTTAATACCTGCACGCTCCTATTTAAGGCAAATAGACACAGCAGAATGTATAATCAAATTAAGGTTGTAGCGCACATATATGAGTGAACAATTGATAAATATCTCTGTGACCAATAAGACAAAAACTCGTGATGATCCTTTGAAAATATCCTGAACTGATGCAACAGCCAGTCAGTTATTGGTAAACCAGCCACCTTCACCATTGGGTTAAAGCTCAGATGTTCCCCAGGAGATGTTGGATATGCGACTTAGAGTAGACGTTATAACCAGAACCCACTGAGAAGTTATAGTTTCCTGATGTGCTGACACAGGAAAAGGCCGTGACATCTTCCAACAATTATCAGAACAGCAAAAACTTTCCCGTGGCCATGAGCCACTTAAGGTTAGTCACTCCAGCAGTCTGTGGCTTTAACTTTGGGATTGATCGGTTTTTGTATATGTATTCGCATCCCCCCAGCATCCTCTAAGTGTTGGTTAAAGGCATCCCAGTTTCGGCTGGGATGTTTTTCTTCCTCCTGTGTGGGGTTCGCATCAGACCGAGCACAAGGCCTGTCTGTGCCTCTCCCCCCCCCCCCCCCCCCTGGCGCCCCCCCCCTTTTTAGCAATTATCTGATTACAGCGTTCGGTGCCGAAAATGGATCGGGAGTTAAATATAGAGCATCTGGTCCTCACTATAGTTTTATGGCTTTTCTTCCCACACAGGCCACCACGTATTTACACGATAACCTAATTACACGGCCGCTCGCTTTGTGGTCCACCCAGACAGCTAAAGTTTCCTACCTCTTGATGTCAGATGTGAAGGGAAATCGGCGCACGCGCACGGCACACACGTGCACGCGCGCCCACATGGTGAAAAACGGGGCCTTGAATAAGCAGGGATTGGGCTGGAAGTTATTGGGGACTGTCTGAACCAAGTAAGCCGACGGGCACATTTGGAAAAAAAGCTTAATTATGTGATTCTTAAAGCAAGCGTAGGCAGCTCACAGATAATCTGGTCGATCACTGATCGCTGGACAGCGGAGCAGCAGATTTGACCGGAGCGTAGGCCGACAGGCTGCTTTTTCAGGGGCTGACATCTCGCATGTTTTTTTTGCCTCAAGTGCGCGGTGAGAGCAGCGACGCAAGGGCGAGTCCTCGTCCTGGAGGGGCTGGAGAAAGCGGAGAGAAACGTCCTCCCCATCCTGAACAACCTGCTGGAGAACAGGGAGATGCAGCTGGAGGACGGACGCTTCCTGATGTCGGCCGAGCGCTATGACAAACTGCTGCAGGTCAGCACGGAGCACCCGTCTGCACAAGTCAACTCAAATCCTGCTCGAAATCACAGAAATGGCCTTAAGTTTGGGGGTTCAGCCCTGTGCTGACCATCGTAAACAGGCTTTAGTACTCTGTTTAACCCAGAGTTTACATCATTTTTATTTTATTTTATTTATTTTATTTTTTTACATATAGTTTGACATCTTTTTATTTAATTTTTTTAATTAATTTTTTACATTGAGTTTTATATCTTTTTTATTTTATTTTTTAAATTAATTTATTTTTTATTATTTTGTTTTTTACATGGAGTTTTACGTCTTTTTTTCTTTTATTTCTTAATTTCTTTATTTCTTTATTTTTTACATCGAGTTTTATATATTTTTTTATTTTATTTATTTATTTATTTATTTTGGTATTATTTTATTTTTACATCGAGTTTTACATCTTTGTCCCTGCGACAAAGTGAAACTTTTCACACCGCTCATTTGTTATGGGAAAGGCCATAAAAACCTTCAGAATTGTAGTCTGTCCCAGTTAACCGCCGCCTCCCTGCATACATGCTCAGTGAAAATGTCACAGATATTTATATAAAGTGCTCAAACTTCATGCTGTGCAGGAACACACTAAAGAGGAGCTGGACAGTTGGAAGATTGTGCGTGTCAGCGAGGACTTTCGAGTCATCGCTTTAGGGCTCCCTGTTCCCAAATACAAGGGCAACCCTCTGGATCCTCCTCTCCGCTCCCGCTTTCAGGCCAGAGACATCTATTACCTGCCTTTCAAGGTCAGTCCAGGAATCTGCAGATAATCCTGCACCAAAAGTTTCCATCCGCCACAGAATGTCTCAATAAGGAAATGAAAAGTGGCCGCGTGCTGAAAGCCCGGCAGAAGAAATGCGTGAAAAATGAGCATTTTCCTTTTCTTTTTTTTTTAGTATTTAATAGTGTACCATCTTTGTATTTTCAGGACCAGTTGGAGTTGTTGTATGCAGCAGGACCAAATGTGGCTGCAGAGAAGTAAACAGAACACGCACACATTCTATAGCTTTGTTTTTTTGTGTGTTTTTTTTCTTCAAAACGGCTCTTTTGTTGATCTGTGGGTGTGTGTCAGGGTTTCCCAGCTGCTGTCACTGGCCACCACGCTGTGCTCCCAGGAATCCTCCAATCTGGGCCTCCCCGACTTTCCCGTAGACAACCTGCTCCCCGCCCTGCACGTTCTGGTGAGGCCAGAGGCGGGAAAAGCAAAAACCTGAAGATCGGGATAAATGAATAAGAAAAAACGCGATTTGATTTGCACTCCTGTTGCAGAACACGTTCCCGGCCCTGTCCGCCCAGCAGCTCGTCCAGAGGCTTTATCCCTACAAGAGTATCCTAGGCAAGGATGGACACTCGGCCGTCGAGGGCGTGCTGAGTGTGAGTGGAGAGCCTGTTTATCGGTCAGTCCAGTCGGTCGGCTGCTTTATTTCATTTGCCGTCCTAACTGCTGTGATATCTTTCCCAGCGCTTTGAGCTTTTGGATGGTCAGCGTCAGCCGGCACCCACTTCCGTTTTGAGCGTGTCCGCGACAAAGGAACTCGACGGCCATGCTGATGTCACAATACGGGCCGGAGACAGAGACGTCACCTTCCAGGTGCTGTGTGTTGTTTGATCGGCGCAAAATGTGAAGATGTAACATTTTTACGACTCTGAAACAATCAAAAATGTTTGAAAAAAGATGGTACACAACATAAGGAAAAAAAACACATACAATTTCATCTTTAATTTGTTCTCAGTAATCAGGCAGCAATCAGGGCTTATGTAAAGGATTATTATTTCAGAGAGACAAAACCGCTACCCTCTGCCGATGGTGATCTCTCTCTTCTTTATCAAAATGAAGGTTCCAGTCGGCACAAAAGAGCCTCGGCCCCCCAACAGCAGCCCCACCTTCATCAGCACACCGAGCCACTCCCAGCTGCTGGCTGAGATGATGCAGTCCCACATGGTGAAGGACATATGTCTGATGGGAGCCAAGGTGCGGGGCATACTGCGCCACACACACACATATGTCGCGCACATGCTGAGTAATATGTGAATTTATTCAAGAGCCCTATTTATTCCCCCAGGGCTGTGGCAAGTCGGTTATTGCCAGAGAGTTTGCTGAGATGCTGGGTTACAGCATCGAGCCCGTCATGCTCTACCAGGTAAACAAAGCTTGTTTTATTCTTTAGTTGAGGTGGAATCAATATTTGTTATATGTGGAAGCTCGGCGGAGCACGAGTTAAAAAAAGAAGAACCCCCGCTGGCCCCGAAACCAAATAATGAATGCCACAATCAGGCGTTGGCCATCTGTCTGTCTTCCGACCCACTTTGGGTGACACATTCAACAGTATGTGCCCTCACACATGATCTTTACTTGATTTTCTGCAGTTTTGTAGGCCAGGCTCTTCAGACTGCTTCCACCCAATAAACAAAGAAAACACTGACTTGGATTCTAGATAAGGTTGTGAAAATATGTATTTATTACTTATGCTGAAAGCATATATATGCTCCAGCCCACCCACGATCCCATTGGGAATAAACGGTATAGAAAATGGATGGATAGGGGGACTTAATGTATTTTAGGGGTTGTGGGAACAACTTCACTTGGCAGGAAATAAAGAAGCATATTGCTAGAGCAACTGATAATGTTCAAAGAGGGGAGTTTATGTTAGATATTGTAGGTCTACTTGGTAGGTCACTCCACCTTTCCACCATCTGGTAGAGACTTGGCAATCTCTATGTTGCCCAGCTACAAGCAGATAACGTTTTGCAATTTATTAGAATTTTTCCTGAATCTCATCTTTAGTCGTTGCATGTCAGGGCGTTTTACAGAGGACTTGAAAGAGGAGACTTGAAACCATCAGGAAAGCTGTTGGAATATAATTATACTTTTTTTTTTCAGCCAGAGGCAACAACCGCTGTAAAGCTGCTGTAAAGCCCCCAGTCACCTGTTACATTTGCATCAGAATCTCATGGTTTCAAGCTCGTGAATAGTTAGAAAACGGATCGAGTATGGATTCGTGGAGGTTACGGTTGAAGTTTTTCCACACATCTCCCGTCTGTGGGCATGCGATTATGCAGGAAGTGGGCGTGCTAAAGCGCCATGCATGAATGTATCATAATGCGGCTATTTTTAGAAAGCTAAGGTCAGGGGTGGCTTGTGCTGCGGGAATTGCAGAATCCTTTGCTGGGTATTTCATATCTTCAGCACTTAAAGACCAACTGGTGGAAAGCAAATAATGAAGGGGGGCGGCATATTTCCCTTCTTCCGCTCTGTGTCTTAGCAAATTTTTGTGAAACAGTGAAATGATGAGGAGCATCTCAGTTGCAGTGTTTCGAGAATACACACGCACACACACGCACACACACACACACACACACACACACATATATATTATATATGTAAATAAGTGTAGAACGTTTCTGTGAATTCTTCATACATATTGTAGAGAACATTACATGGAAGAATGTATATTGTATTCTTCCCCGCAATGTCTCATGTGACTAGTTAAAAAGTATGCACAAATGATTATTAGATTTCTACTTAGAGGGATGTTCAGAACTGCTTTTTTTGTATATCTAACCAAACAGCAATCCATTTATTAAAGTATGACAGAAACATATTCCCAGTCCACCTCCACTCCTCCACTGCAGTTCAGGATTATTGCCAGAGGTTGAAAAGCATTATCGTCATCGATCCATGTTGTAAGGCAGTTAGTCACTCTCTTTAAGGCTCTGGACCAGATGCAGTTAGCTCCGTAATAACTCGCAAACAAATTTGTGTAACATTACTTGTCTTCCCTCTTATAGCCCCCAACTGTGCCGTGACATGTCAGCTTGATATTCAATATGACAGCCTTGCTCCAAAGCCCCCCTCCAACAGAAAAGTGCCATTAACTGTTATCTGTAAAGTAGATTTATCAAATTTAGCAGTTTGGCCACATTTTGCAGGGACGGAGTTAAAAGTGTTTGTGATCCAGGGGCCAGGCTCTGCTTTAGGGACCCAGTTAGTGATTGAAAACTTGTATTTCAAAAACTATGCAGAAAAAAAAAATATATATATTTTTTTTTTTTCAATGAATTAAATAGAATCTACTGTATGATGGAGACATTTGAATTATTACAGCTATTTTGGAACAATTAACCAATTAGGTGTGGGGTATCAAAAAGATTCAGCTTCCAAAATTGAATTTTGCTGCATGAATTGAAATTGAAAAAGTTTTAGGTGCTTTAATCTCACAGAAGCCTATTGGTATGACTTCTAAGGGCCTCTGGGACACAATTAAAGGATTTAAAAATCTTATCAATTGCCAGTAAGAGCACAATCTGGTTGGCTGACAATGTCAAGTAACAAATCCAAATCTAAACTTCGGCTTGGCTTCCACACATTTATTTTCGCTTTCCTTCTAAAAATAAGTTTGTGAAATGGATTCAAAGGAAACACTCCCCATTGTCAGCCCGTTTTCCATTCATGCTCCCCCTGTGATGTGCAGGACATGACGGCCCGGGATCTCCTCCAGCAGAGGTACACTCTCCCCAACGGAGACACGGCGTGGAGGCCGTCTCCTCTGGTCACAGCCGCCATCGAAGGCAAGCTGCTGCTTCTGGACGGTGTTCATCGGGTCAACCTGGGAACCCTGGCTGTGCTCTCCAGGTACCTCAGCTGAAACAGGGACTGCTTCAGCTTCAGGATGGATTCGCTGGTTTTTTATGTGATCGTGGGATTTACTGAAGAGTAGCGTCTGTAAACAATCTTCAATTTTCAACTTAAGATATTGATAATTTGCCTCTTCTTTGGATGTGGGCTACCTTTTGTTCAGTGTTTTTATCAGATGATCCCTCACTGCTTCAGTTATGCTGTGCTCCAGACTCTGCGGAGGATTCAGACATGTTGATATGGATCTTTATATTTATGCCTTAAGAATGGCTAAGTTCAGTGTCAGGTCTGGATATTATTTTCTTCTTAAGGACATCACTTTCAGATACAGATTTTTTTTTGGTTGTTTCAATTTTTTTTCTTATTTTTTATTTATTTTCACAAATGTACCATTTGATGTGTCTTTCAGGGGGTTGCTCACAAAGTGTCTGAGGATATGGTTTCAAATATTTTTTTTGTGCCAATATCATCTGTTAAGTTAAGACACAAGGCTGGAGCTATCCCTTACCTTACTCTTACCTCACTCCTCACTTCTGTTCCAGGCTGCTTCATGACAGGGAGTTGGATCTCTATGATGGAACCCGGCTGCTGCGGTGGGACAGATACCAAACACTAAAGGAGCAGCTCCAGCTTAGCGACCAGCAACTACAAGACAGGTACACACTCACAAAGGAGATCGCACACATCGGGGCTAACTGGGGGGACTTTATTGTAGATGTTAGAGTGTCTGAATCACTGGTTGTGTTCAATTTTTGAAAATATGGTCATTAGTAGGCAATTATAACAGACAGTCATCGTGTAGGGTAGATGATAAAGACAGAAATAGCCCGGGGCGGTTGTCTAGTTAAACATCTTTGTGTTTACAAGTATGTTTGTGTGTGTGTGTTTCTTAAAAAGCCACCTAAGCAAGCAGGAAGGATGTTTGTGGTGGGGCGTCCCTGTTAACTGAAACCACTTCCTTTTCCTCCACTCCTGCGGCTCAGACAAACTGTTCAGACCATCCATGTGTGAGCATGTGTGACCACTGGGACTTTATTTGGCCAGATTGCTCAGGTTACATTTCCATACCCTGTCTGTACACAGTGGCTGATTTAGAAGTTTAAAATCACTCTTTGTCTGTACTTTTGTCCCAAAATAAAACAATGACATATATTACATAAATAGTAAAATGGTAAAAAAGGACATCACATGAAGTAAGATTATTTAAATATAACTGAAGGTGTATCCAAAAACATTAAAAAACAAAACAATAAAAACGCATTCAATTTCAATTAAAATATATTTCACATGCCTAATATTTTGATATTATAGATAGTGTAAATCAAGTTTTAACTTAAGCATCTGCTTGCAATCATTTCAAAAAGATTAAAGCAAGTTTGAAATAGAATAGAATGAATACAGTATGAGTTGAAAATGAAAGCAAGAACAGCACATTGTATCAATGATATAATGGAATACATAATCATAACATGAAAAACAATATTTGTTCATAAAAATAATTTATGTTTCATAATATATATCATATAATGTAAAATCTAGATCTTTTAGTTACAGTTTCCTACTGTTTATATAATTGTTTAAAAAATAAATAAAAAGTTTAGAAGAGTATTTCTAATAAATGTTAAATGCCGTTTTCACCTTAATTCAGAGCAGCAGTGAGGAGGTTGTTTACCCATCAGACCTCTGTCAGATCTAACTGGATAATTGGAGATACTTGTATCGTTAGTGATTTCTAATTAAAGTTATGTAACCCACGACGTCACTGAGCTGAATGGAGAGAGCGTGACAGTGCTTGTGGGAATAACAGGAAATTGAGCGCAAACTTATTCTTATTCTAAAGCGCAGTTGATTGGATTAATGCCAACACCAACAACAAAAAGCTCCACGTGTGAAACTTCTTCCCACACGTTGTGTCCAGCAGGCCCGATGGTAGTTAGCGCCAGCTTTTGCCTGCAGTGAGGTAAATATATCCAGCGTGGGTGTCTCGGTGGTTTGATAGAAATGGACTTTGCTGTCCTGTTGAATCAGAGGAGTTCACAGCGAGCTGTCACAAGTCATGCTCTTGACCCTGACATAGATTGGGTGGGACACACGAATACACACACACGCACACACACTCGAGCAGACATCCTTGACACATTCAGTTTGAACCTCCTTCCCAAAGCTACAAACAGATGTTTGTGAGTGCGGGTGTGCAGCTGTGTGAGTATCTGTGTGTGTGTGTCTGCAGGTCAATCCTTCCCATCCATCCGTCGTTCCGAGTGCTCGCCCTGGCCGAGCCCCCGGTGGTGGGCGCCAGTTCGAGCACGAGCAGCAGCAGAGGTCAGCAGTGGTTAGGCCCAGAGCTGCTCACCATGTTCCTCTACCACACCGTGACCCCCCTGGCCAAAGCCGAGGAGATGGGCCTCATCCGAGGCCTGGTGAGAAGCGCTCCCCTCGCCGATGATTTATCTCCGTGGCATTCATTCTTCTTATCAGGTCATCTCACTTTTAGTTTTTTCTCCTTCTCTAGACTCCTAACGCTCCAGAAGAAGCCGTGGAGCAACTACTGCACCTCACGCACAGTCTCCAGAAGACAAACGACCCCACGGTGAGTCGGCGCGCTGCTGTAACCTGCTTCGCTCGACACGTGCGTCTTTAAAATAGAACGTTTGCGCACGCCGTGTCTTCCCAGGCGCAGTCTCTGGCCTCGTCTCTGTCAACCAGGCAGCTGTTGAGGATCTGCCGCCGCCTCTCTCAGTACCCCGAGGAGAGCATAGCCCGCGCCGTTAATAAGGCCTGTCTCTCAAGGTGCACACAAACAAACAACCTCAAGCTGATGTAGTTTATGATACATTTTGAAGTCATAAAAAAAAAATCACTTTTTAATGAGTGTTTAAAATATCTGGAGCCATTTGTGCATTCATACAAAACAAATGAAGGCTCAGAGTTTTTTTTTACTTACTCCATTCCTCACCTCATGAATAGCAGGAAAAAGAGGGTGAATGCACCCCAGTAATAATGAGAGCTATAAATAAGTCGAGTCATCTGTTTTTTTGCAATATGCGGTATGATTGTGTATTTCAGGTTCCTGCCCAGCCTGGCCCGTGCCTCTCTTGAGAAAAGCCTCAACAACTGCTCCATTCAGGACAAACCGGATCCTGCTGAACACACTCGTGACTATCGCTGTGAGTCCCACATATATCACAGATGAAAGCAAAATGTTCCTGATGCTGTTTATGTTTTCTGGTTCAGGCTTTGATGCCAGACCTTTGAGTTAGATCAAGGTCACAATTACAAAATTTTTGTTTAAAAAAAATGTATATATACTGTATATTGATTGATGATATATGTTTGTGTGTGTTTGAATATAAATATATATGACTTTAGGTTAATTGTAATAGACCACAAAGTAGCATCCTCAAATGTGTAATTTCAGATTTTTAAAAGAATGTGTTCATTGAAATGAGAAAGAAATAGCATAATTAAAAATGTCTGTATATGAACAGACGTGCACTTTTTTTCTTTCTCTGCTTGAATTTTATCATTTATTTATTTTCCAGACAGGGCATGTTTTATTGAAAAGCTACAAATTCAGGGGGGGACACAGAAAGTCTGAAACATAAGAAACCTACCCTTTAATTAATCTGGATCGTCTCATGTTCATCTACACTCTTCCTCTTTGTCATCAGGTGAGGTAAAGGACGGTGTGTTGACTATTGGAAGTGTATCGGCTCCTATCTACGTCCCCGAAATGAAAATGAAGGTTCCCGATGTGCTCTTCTATGATAACCCACAGGTAACCAAACACAAGGTGGAACTTTGTTGCATTAAACACAACCTCGGAGGCAAAACATGTGTTATTATCTCTGTTGGACATCAGATTTCTGTTGGTGGATTCCCTTCATACGAAATATGTTGAAATGATGACTTTGATCACAGACCGTGACATGTACGCCTGTTGTTGTTTACTTTCTCTCTGGTGTTGGTCACTGTGGCACAGTGTGACTAAACCACAGTATGCCCGCCCAGAGGTGAGCCAACCGTGGAAATGACACTCCGACATCCTCTGGCAACACCCATGACGCCGTGTGACCCAGATTTCATCTGGTTCTGGCTTTGTCCTCATTCTGCCCCTTTTCTCTGCCTGCCTGTGTGGGAGACTAAGAGAGAAAAAAAAATAGAAGAAAGGATGGGTGCAAGGAGGATGTCCTACTTTTTGAATGACCTATTTTCTGTCAAGAGAGTTTAAGCATATTTATGAGATGGAGAGAAGACAGGCTAATTTATTTTTCATAACATGTGTAACACTGTAAAACAGTGTGGGTTCTCCTGATGCCTTTATGTCGTCAGAGCTTTGATTTCTGAATTATTTACCAAATATGTGCTTGTGTGTCCGCAGCACATGATGGTGATGGAAGACATGTTGAAGGACTTTCTATTGGGAGAGCACCTCCTCTTGGTGGGCAACCAGGTGAGTGATAAGAGCTCGCCTCTAACACAAAGCAACCTCCCTTTGATGAGCCATAGATGTCCACTTTTGACTGTTGTTGGTCTCAAATGTCTGTGTCTGTGTCTGTGGAGGTGTGTGTATCTCTTTTTTGCAGCAAACACCCACACATGTCAACTCCGTTTGAACACGGAGGGGAGAGTTATGAAACAGGCTCCCAGCATTCCGATGTCAACCTCCAAATCTGCCCGCTCACAGCGGGCTGTTGGCACAAAGACGCATGTAGCCCTCCCTTAGGGACACAGAGTGTCCCCACTCCAGACCCAATGGGCAGGGTTAAAGGGAGGATAGGGGAGGGGGGGAGAAAAAATGGATATGGTGTACTATCACCCCAGAGGAGGATGTCTGCGTGCTCTTGCATAAATGTTAATGCGCACGCGCGCACGCGAGAAAAGTTTGAGTGGCCATTTGCAAATCCGAGTGCATGACCATGCATGGGCGAAGCTGAGACATTAGAAGCTGTCAGAGCAACTTACTGGACGTCTGACAGACTGGCCGAGAGATCCAGCATGCCGTCCAGGAGAGGCCAGTGGGAGTCCCGCAGAAGAGCCCGTGTCAAAACGGAGCATCGTCAAAAGCAGGGGACACTTCTGGGTTTTCCTGCTCTGCAGCTGGAACGGAAACCTCTTTATCTATTATTACAGCCCAACATGGTTTTGTCGATGACATATAGCTCTCCTTCTAAGAAATGAAGCAGGCACAATAGCGTCCTAAATAAACTAGGAGTATGATGGCTGCGCATACCCCCAGGTTTTTACCCAGAGGTTTGGGAAAATGGGGTCTAAATTTTGTATGGAATTGCTGTTCCATTATGGGATTCCCAGCTTGAAAAGCAGCATACCGGTCACCCTTATGAAAGATGGAGCTCCGACTCTTTTCGAATGTATTACCCCACACATGGGCAGTGAGTGCTGCTGCATCATCTCAAGAGCGAATGCTGTAAATATTTGTGTTTACATGTCTGAGGAATCTAGAACATATTTTGAATATTTCTAGGTCCCAGTGCCTATGTAAAAATGGCTCAAACACCAGTTTGGGCGGAGCGACGATGTGACCTCCATCCGTTTTCAGCAGACTTCGTTTAGAGTCTGTTCTCGAAAAGAGGTTCATATGTTTTGTGAGGTTTAATGTAACCTAATGATGCACTTTGCTGATTGTTTTTTTCTGGTCCCCCTGTAGGGTGTGGGTAAAAATAAGATAGTGGACAGGTTTCTGCACCTTCTGAACAGACCCAGAGAATACCTTCAACTCCACAGGTGAGAGTTAAATAGTTTTTTAAAGCAAAGACTCTGCATGCTTTTGAAATCCCTTTAACGCATTTTATGTTTTTAAGTATACCCATTTGAAGCCTCATTTATCTACAGCAAACATCCATAAACTCAAGCAAAACAGTAAAGATGAGTGGCACAGAATTCCTTTGACAGCAAACTGTTGAAAGAGAACCATTGCATGGTGGGTGATTTATTGGCTTTGTTACACGGGGGTTCAGCACCTGTAAATAATGTCTGGTCCTTTTTTTTTCACATCACCGTATGTATGCTTTTAAGTCTCTGTAGATTCCCATCAGAATGAACAAAGTAATCCTCTTTCAGGGGAGATGTCAGCTACCAGTGTGCTCTCTCACCAGCATGCCAGGTCTTTCCATATATAAGGGTGTCAGAAGTATTTCGGTCACAAGTAAATTAGGCCATTCTTCACCAGAACAAGGACCTCACATGTTCGTATCAAAGAGAAACCATTTCAAGGAGTCCTTTTTAACTTGGATTTTCTGCCGCTTTAAATACTCCCAATCGCATCTCTGGAAAGTTAGGTCAGGGTTAGTCATCCATAAACCGGTTGTCTGTGTGCCGTATAATCAGCTCTTCAGCTGAATGTTGTTTAGATCAATCAGAGGCCCTGAGCAGTAATAAGAAGACAACTTGATCAGTGGCACTTAAGTAAAAAGAATTAATTCTTAAAGCGTGACAAGGGGTAGAAGTGAAAGAATTAAGATAAAAATAAAACAAAAAATAGAGACCTACATCTCCATTAGACCTATTCAGTGCAAATGTCGGTGTCACCCAGTCGAGCACACACACAGACACAACCATTCTCTCTGGGTCTGTGTGTGTGTGTACTTAGTCAAAGTCCTGTGAAAGTCGAAGTGGGGCCGAGCATGAATGTGGCCTGGTTAGCTGCCGTAGTGGTAGCTAATATTAGAGCATGGCAGAAGCAAGAGGATCTGTGCATGTGGCTTTAGGGAGGCTGCGAGTGAAATCCTACAGAGATGTGGCTCAGAAACGCAAAAGAGAATCAAACCAGCCTGGAAGGAAACTGGGACAAGTCCTGGGCCATGCTGTAAGGTGTGGAGTGGTGGAGGGAGGTGCTCAGAGAAACAGGGGTAGGATCATGTTGGACAGCGCTATCGAATTGGTGCAGATAGATTTATGTTTATGTTACTGGTCACTTGTAACTCTGATCTGCATTTTCGGTGTTCAGATGTTATCCAGACAAAGAGACTGCACAGAAAATGTGGTTACAAATACTCTGAAAGCAGCTATTGTGACATATTGAACTCTAAACCCATGTTCTCCTTCTACTTTTTCAGCTCCACCTCCACATTAAAACATGTTTTTTCTATTATCGTCCTTTTCACTAAGCAGACTAAAGGTTATACTGGGTCAAAACGCAACAAAGCTGAGAGGAATGGAAAGCCCATTGGCACAGGAACCACTCCGGTGGAAATGAGACATTAAGATATCAAAAGACTTAAAGTAATTATTAGATCAAGATGACGGTACCCTAATAATTACCGTCCATTAGATGCTAAATCAGTATTTTTCCTGAAAGCAGGATGGGTTGCGTTTTTTTCCCCAAGAATTTACAGTCCCTGAATTAGAATTATGTAAAGCACACCCCACATCTTGCCCAATGACAAATGCAATAGGTTGTTTGCCCCCCCTCCGCAATTCTGAATTGGATTAGGCAGATGTAGGAAATGGATTGACAGACGGATATTATTCGATTATTGCTCATTCATCCAGATATTGGCGTTTTGGTCAAAGGGACCACATGACAGCAGAAAAACTTGTTTTTTCAAAAGAACTCATAATAATTCTTATTTTTAACGATGAAAACCGTTTCACTTCACTGTGTACCTTGTTCAGTGCTTGTGATTGTAACCCTGTTTATTTTTCCTTTGCAGAGACACAACAGTCCAGACTCTGACCCTGCAGCCATCAGTTCGAGATGGCATAATTTTGTACGAGGACTCACCTCTGGTTAGTTAATAACATTGATGTTTATTTTCCTTAGATATATAACATGAATGATGTTTTTAATTCCTCATAAATGTGTGCAAAAATCGCACATGTGAACGCTTATTTTAAAAACGTAAATCAGAAAAGGAGAGATGAAAAAAAGGAGGCAAAAAATGATTTTGAGCACCTTAGCCGCCCACACAACGGCTCAGCCAGAACCTCCCGTGGGAAGTGTTGTGCATGCT
The DNA here is from genome assembly GCA_907169785.1 of Menidia menidia. Classification (NCBI taxonomy): domain Eukaryota; kingdom Metazoa; phylum Chordata; class Actinopteri; order Atheriniformes; family Atherinopsidae; genus Menidia; species Menidia menidia. Next base: position 3,027,850 of record CAJRST010001113.1, on the reverse strand, counting down.
AAAGGTTGAACCGTCTGCCGTCTGTGCGGGGGTGACATGAAGGAAGCACTCCTGTGATCAATTTTGGCTGCGACTTCTTTCAGCGGGAGAGAAAAGTGGCATGCTCAGGTTAAAACAGGACGAAGTGTCGAGGAGGAGGTGTGATTGATTGCGTATGATTAAGAGCACTTTGCCTTGGTGACCTCCTCTTCCTCACCGACTCAACCGTCCCCAGATTCTGATCAATGATGGTTCCTGTCTTGGTAATGACTCTATTGATCTTGCCGGGGTCTCTGGTGCTGATGCTGCTGCCCCAGCAGACCACAGAACGGCAGGTGGCACTCACCATCAGAAACCCAAAGAAGTAAAGTCAGTTTTGATAGGAATATAAAACGTAGCCTTATCAGAAAGCAGTGCCAAGTTCTTAAAAAAGCCCATACTTACAAACTTTTTAGGTCGAATTGGTTAAATTGAGGAAAAGTAGAGGGTGAAAGGTCGATATCACCTGTGTAGCTCTTTTAAAGGCCCCTTGTCTCATAGCTGTTGCTTGTAAAGGCTCATGAAACTGTTAACAGATGAAAACCAGATTATATTCAGCTGCTGTTTTCTCCATTGATATTTCCGTAAATGTTTGCGTTCAGGTCAAAGCGGTGAAACTCGGTCACATACTCGTGATCGACGAGGCCGACAAAGCCCCCACTAACGTCACCTGCATCCTCAAAACTCTGGTGGAGAGCGGCGAGATGATTCTGGCCGACGGGCGCAGGATCGTCTCAGGTACGTTCACACACTCACGATTCCAGCACCAGAGGATGTCCCGGATAAAGAATGAAGATACAAGGAGGGCAATTAGATAGTTTCCTCTGAGGTTTGAATGGTGGGTGCAAGCTGGTAAATGAGGTTTAGGATTCAGGAAACCAGCAGTTTCTCGATCTTGATGGAGTGTAAATATGATGAGCTTCATATCAATACAGACATGGGAAGATTGTCTACTGTCCTGTGATCGTGTTGTGAATCTATTGCAGATAGAACAAATGTATCATTTACGAATGCGTTATTGTTCATTTGGATTGGTAACTATGTATTTTCTCTAAAGATCCCATCGAAGCCGAGGGGAGACCCAACACCATAGTCATGCACCCAGACTTCAGGATGCTCGTCCTGGCTAACCGTCCTGGTTTTCCATTCCTCGGCAATGACTTCTTTGGAGCTTTAGGTGAATGAATGTGCACAACCCAGCACCCTGTAGGAGAGGATTAGTAAATGTATGTCTTGTGGAGTTAATGTACATGCTCTAAAGCGTTGCAACTGTATATTAATGCTTACTTTTCTATCAATTTAATTGTTAGTTGCTCTACTGAAATGATCCCCATGTTTTTATCTTAATTAGTCATAAGTCTATTGCATTGGGATCTTTCATGTCCATGAGCGTCATGTCTAAAGGTCTGTTTTAGAAAACTGTCAGAGATGAAAAGTGTCCAATCAGGTTAAAACTTGTTAACTGTTCCCTGGGATACACAAGGAGGATTCCTTTGTGAACTGTTTTCCTGTAATCCTGTGTGATATTGTCAAAAGTCAAATCTGCTCTGTGATCTGTTTCAGGGGACATTTTCAGTTGCCACGCTGTGGATAATCCAAAGCCCCAGGCCGAGCTGGCCATGCTGAAACAGTACGGCCCCGACGTCCCCGACGCCACCCTGCAGAAACTGGTGGCCGCCTTCGGAGAACTGAGGTCCATGGCCGATCAGGGCACCATCACCTACCCGTACTCCACCCGAGAGGTGGTCAACATCGTCAAACACCTCCAGGTACGATGACGCTCACAGAACGCGCTTGATCTTTTTTTATTAACTCCGTTTCAGACTCAGACTAGTTTCCGTTAATAATTAAACACATTTATGTACTCTCGATCCTCCGCGGCTTTTAATAATGCAAGAGAGAGTCTTCGCGGCTCAGCTGTGTCGCAGAGGGAAGACGGTGTTCCCTGCCTCCTCAGTCTCTCGCACTAACACATGAACACACACCCCAAAATGCGCCGTTACCCAGTTAAGCGTTATGTGCGAGCCGTAGGAGGATTTTTTTCACACCGGACATCTATCAGGTTATGCAAGAAAAGGGCGGTAAAAGTGGAAATCTGCACAGCTCCTGCAACTGTTGATGTCAATAACAATACGACAGTGTGCAGATCTGTTCACGGTTGCTCGATGACAGCCAGATGTTCAGGTCATGTGGCGGCAGAATAAGCCCAGATCATCAGTTTTTTCTGCACACGTGCAGCTCTGCTTTGGACAAAGTGGCATTGCTCCCGCGAGGACACGTGCTTGGTTTTTTACGGATCCAATGATCAGGTTTGTCATTTTCTCTCCACTTGTGCTCCGAAATCCATTCAGCACCAAAAAAGTAAAACAGAATAACGAACAGAATTCACATTTTTACTCACGCAGATCAATAATTCAGTGCGCCGGAACAAGCGCATATATTTGTTTTATTTGTCTTCTGTCCTCCGTCACCGCCATCACTGATATCTGCAGGAGTCGCCCAAATTGCCTCTTTTTGAGACGACGGCTGCTTATGGCTGTAATTAGCATTGCACCTTTGGTCATAAAGGCTCCTTTGTGGCAACAGGAAACCTTGATCAATGCAGATCAGTGCCCTGAACATCCAGCTGTGACCTGCTGGGATGAGGCTCGTATTGATTGTGAAGAGAGTTATAGGACTGCGTAATTGCCTCTATAATATGTTCTATGCTCTAATACTGTCCCATAATGCATTGCTCTTTGGTCACTGTCAGTATAAAATCAGTAATGTCCAATTACTGCCTCTAACGAGATTTATTTCAGAAAGAAAGCAGTGTGATGTTGGTTTAAAATTAGGTATTTGCTTTTATTTCTACCTGTAACAATTCTCAATTTGTATTCAGATTTTTTTTTTTAGCATGTCCTCACATTTTAAACAAAGCTTCTGTTTTTTACTGCATGTGAAGCCACTTGAATATTTTATTGTAAAATGAGAGTTTGATGAATGAAGATTTAAAAACTTGGTAAAAAGGTCCATCTTTTCAGACGGAATATAATTGTATATTTAGGTCAGGGAGAATAAAGTGCATGAGGATACCCTCAAATCTCAATTCTTTGCTCATGCAACATCGATCGTGTAAAACATTCAAATAATCGCCCAGTTGAATCCCAACAGAGATCAGATCAGACTGTAGCTTCTGTGTCTCTTTGAGTCGGACACGTTTTGTATTATTTCACTTGTGACAATGGGACGTTTGATTCAAATAAACACAAAAGCGTGTGTGATACAGTCAAAAAACGTCACCCATTTAAATGAAATTGATTTAACAATTTTAAATGAATTAAGGCAGATAAGAGGTCCAGACGTCCAGTCTCCTTACAAACCTCCATACCTACATGCTGGTTTGGAGTCTAGATATAAAATTCGATTAATGAATTATGTGTATGACTTTAGTACACATAGTCAATGTCACTATAATGTTTCATATGTGGACAAACAATTGGATTCCTGATGCAGACAAAGGTTTCAGTATGTCGACCTACAGTAAACTTCTTTTTCAGGCAAAACAGAAGTATTTCAGAAAGTAAGAGAAAAGCAGTCCCATTTGAGCTGAGAGCTCAGTGTCAGCATCTAGAAACGAGTTACCCACACTGTGATTTCTGTCTTATTTCAGGCTTTGTGAACTTAACCTAAGCAATTTTTAAAATTCTCTGATGTTCTCTTTTTTTTCTCTCCCACCTCGTTTTGCCCCTCTCTCCGCTCCCCAACCAGAAATTCCCCGCCGAGGGTCTGGCCAGCGTGGTGAGGAACGTCTTTGACTTCGACTCGTACAACAAGGACACCAGAGAAGTTCTGATCGAGGCCCTGCACAAGCACGGCATCCCCATCGGAGCCAAGCCCACCTCCGTCAGCCTGGCAAAGGAGTAAGACGGGAACGCTTGCTGTTAGAACCACGCACACACGCTGTAGGCATAAGAAGGGTTACAAGCAAAGTCAACGAATGTAAGGTAGCGGACTCGTCTATCTCTTCTTTTAAAAGGCAGATTAAGCGAAATGTGAAGGTAAGGGTCAGCCTACTGCCATACCTCACATCCTGCTAGTCAGACCATAGTGACTCATGAAGTACAGTCTCACGCAAAGATCTGCAAGGAAGAAAAATGCTTTTATCTTCTATTAATTCTATCATTTGGGAGAGAGCCATTTTTCTTTCAATTGCCACTCTGTATCAGAGAAACAACTCATTTCTGTCAGAAGCAGTTTTAGGGTAGTAAAAGTCACTACATAGTCTAACCTGCTTTGATGCGAAGCGATTTTTCTCATGTTATCTGAAGTGAATCAGATGCCTTCGACCTATACGTATTGAGAAAAAGAAAGTAATCTCGGTCAGGTCCTGTGGTCTGTTCAGGCCCCACCCACCAGCCCACATCAGCCTCCCTGTAATCCAAAATTGAATTAAATGGGACATGAAAACTTGTTACAAATTTGTATTAGACACATACAAAAAAAATATTTTTACTAATCAACCAGTTCTATCCTTGTTGAGTAGGGTAGATTATAGAAAATGGTTAAACTGACTTTGAATGCATAATTCCAAATAGTGAAACAAATATGATTTATGACTAATTCGTTCTGAAGGATGCACATTTACGCTTATTATTTCAGATGCAACAGCAATGTTTCATGAAGCTTTTGTTTCAAAAACGTCTCCTTTTATGAAAAAAAAACATGTTAATTTGACTGTCTATAGGAAATGCTCTCCAGAAACTTGTTACCAGAAAGCGTTGGTGGTTTGTACACCCGCTTTAACTATTTATCATGAATAATAAACAATTCTAAAATTCACATAACTGTCTAATAATGTACAGTTTTGTCTTTTGAATAAAGGAAAATATTTGTTTCCTCTGTCTCCTGTGGTTTTATTTTTAAGTATCACATTTGGATATTGAATTCGGTTTCATGACTAAAAAGTCAAATCTGAAGAACTAAGCGGGGCAGAGACAAGTATTTTCCTTTACCCAATCCAAAACTCATATATAGATTGTCTGCTCTTTACTGCCTTCTCTGACATCACCCAAGTCTATTTGCTCATCTGTGTCCTTAGAGGGTCTGCGTGGGAGTGATTTGAAACCCATCTTGAACAGTTCATGTCAGACTTGTTTCTTTCACAACTTCTCATGTACATGAAAGCAAATATTTTTACTCTTGATTTCCAATTTTGGATGTGGAAAACATGAAACCATGTCTCTGGGCCTTGTTGCTTTTCTATTCATGGACATATTTATGGTTAGATGACGCTCCATCCATTAAGCCTGCTTGCAATCTTTTTGGAATGTGTGTGTTTTGTGGTCATGGTGCATCTTTCGCCCCACCTGCAGCCAATAAGACTGTGGCAACGGTCCAGCTGGGATTCATGGGAACCCAGTAAACATCAGCTTAGCAACTCAAACACACTCATAGGTTTTCATCCTCTTCATATTGCCTCTATCCTCACTTGAGACCACTGGATCAAACCAGAGGTCTTGCTTTTTTTTTAAATCCATCTTAAATGATGGCAGCAAGTCACAGGAGCCCCCCCCAAAAAAATATTTTTTTCTTTCCCAAATTAAAAACTCTGAGAACTGCAGTGCATTTTATGTAAAAAAACATAATGTTTGAATCAATTTTTGCACTTTTTAGGGCTAAACAGTTTATTGTCTTCAGGTTGCCCCTGCCGGAAGCCAGGATGACCGGATACTGGACAATTAACCAAGGTGGCAATGCTCGACGCAAACTGCTGTGTCCAACAGAGACCCACCCAATAGACATTAAGGTATACACGCAGCTCATTCAGCGATTCTCCAAGTTCTACTTTGTAAAAGCAGTTATTGCAAAAGGTGTTCTTTCTTGAATGTCAGTCATAAACTTGAAACCTTTGTGTCGGACGTGCTTGCTGCTGTAACGGTGTCCCGTGTGCCTCCAGGGTCCTGCGTTTCTTCGTGTTCAGAGCTATCCCTGCGACCGACAGGAGGGCAGAGCTCTGAGCTTCTCCGAGGAGAAAGCCCATTGGCAGATCCCCATGAATGAAGTTAACATTGTCTGTGATGTCACCACCAAAGAGGGTACTTTACATTTATTTCAAAACACACGAATGACAATTGCTCATAGGAGTTACTCTCAGGTCTTCTCAGACTTTGAGCTTTTTTAAAATCATTAGATGATCCAGCAGATGAAGAACAGATATAGGTAACAGAGATGTGATATTAATTAATGATCTTAAGCTTTTAAGTACAATTCCATAGCCATATCTGATCACCCTGCTTAAAATAAAATAAAAGACTCGAGACACAAGTGGAGCTATCAACTAAAAGCTATTTAACCTAATCTCAGTGAGATGTCCCCTCTGCTTGTGCGTTGACAGACACAATGTACGTTGCCATGTGCAACCCAGTGACCCTCTACTCCATGAAAGAGCGCGGGGAAACAATTCAGTGCATGGAGCTCTACGACGTCTTCCCCAGGACCATCAGCGGGGTTTGGCAGCCGTTTGTCACCATCGCTCCTCTCGGGAGTCCTCTGGATGGACAGGTGGTGCTGCACGAAGAGCAGGTGGGCACACACACTCTCCCACACACACACAGACACACACAGACTTGTGTCATAGCATTTAGATCCAGTAACCTTTGGACAATGTTGATGTGGAAGTGGAGCCTAGAAACAGTTTAATAGCAGTGTTGAATTTCCCAAACCAAGAAAACAGCTGTGATGTTCCCAGTTCCAGAAAAAAATGTTCATTTTTTACATTTTTATTTGAATCGCTCGTGTAATAATGTCACCACTACTGAAAGAAATATCTCCATTTACTGTGAAGATTAGTGGTTAAATGCAACCACGAGTGTAAAAAAAAAAGGAACATATATGCAAGGATGTTCATCTCCAATATTCTTAGGGTTTTGTTTTTTGGCCCAGAAGCTGCAGCATCCCGGATTCTGACTGGTCAGACAAAAAGGAAGCTTTTCAAAAAGTCTATTTTTCATGTCCTTGTTTAGCAACATGAAAATAATACAACAGTGTCATTTTAGAGGAAAACCACAGATTCCTTGCAGATTAAAATAGATGCACATAAATAAGAATCCTTTTCTTGGTTGGTGGTTTGCACATTTGTTCGCTTTCCAATGTGTCTAACCCCACAAGGCCTGCCCTGTGACTGAGGAGAACAATGCGCGTTCACTTTCTCCCCGACCAGAACTCTCGCACAGCTGGTGCGTATTAGGCAAGAGGAGGACCTCTAAAAATACTGTGGTGATGGATCATGTTTTGTCTGTCCAAAAAATGAAGAGGCCCAGACAACACGAGGTTCACTCGCAGGTCGTTGGCCTTTCAGGGAAATGGTCACACAAGTATTAGAACACAAATATTAGATCGTACATGGTATTACCCAATGAGCCGTGCATATGCAGATGTCATGATGCATCATTCGTTAACATGCAAAAAAAATCCACAAAAACGCAATAGTGTATAAATCCTTTATGTGTGTCATATGTAAACAAGCACACAGTGACATGCAGGAAAACACGTGTGCTTTCACATGCACGCAGTCCCTTTCATGGAAGTATATGTTTAGAATCAGGAAATGGGGTTTGCCCTTTCTGAATAGCTCAAACAGCCCTCAGCACAGCAGTGTGCGTCCGTGCGTGTGAGAGTGTGTGCGTGTGAGTGTGTGTGAGTGTGGGTGTGTGTGTGTGTCAGGAACGGGAGGCCATGAGGAAACTATTAGTGTGAATCAGAGTAGCTGGGGCTGAGGCCAGTTCCCTTGTGGCTCCTTCTCATACAGCTCAATTGAAGATGAATCTTTGTGCGTCACAAAGCCTTTTTGCACGCTTCATCCAAAACACACACACACATCAGAATATAACGCACACAAATCTAGATGGCCGTACAGACAATATGTCTGCTTTAATTAAATTAACTTAGAATGCAGTGTTCAAATAGAAATAGTTGGATTGGTTGATTTCACAGCTAACATGAGCTCAGTGCTGGGATACAGGGGATCCCACATGAAGAGGAGCACTCTATGGCCATGGTATGAATGTGTGGGGGGGGGCAAAAAAGGGACCATGCGTGACTTGACACTAAGAAAAAAACCATTTGAATTAAAATAAGATTATCCGTTTATCAGCTGAGGGTAAGCAAGGCATCATGGTCCAGCAAGCCAAAATCCCTCTCCCTTTTTACCATTTTGTGCACAGTCAACAGAGCTGTGATGAAATGGGGGGGTCTGTGCAGTCGTGTGCACAAAAGCTTCTGAAATGCAGATGCCCTATGAAAAAAAACTATGTTGCTTTAGATTTTATCGGTGTTAAATTGAATGAACAAGTATAAGAACAGCTAAACACACTGTAATGGCATGGGGCACTTAGTTTAATCATTTTCAATTTTGATATTTAGACTATCCTCAGAGACATTTTAAGGTTTTGGGGGGTAATTATACTATGGATCAAGGAAGCTTGCAACCTAAAATGTATTAACCAATGCTCTTAAAATAATTTAATGTTGATTTGGGTTGTTTCTGCAGTTTTCATCCCTCTTTCCATTTATCTCCTCGCCAGAGTAACACAGTGCTCCATTTGGACATGGTAACTGGCGCTGTGCGGAGGCTCCTGTTGTCTCCAGAAAGTGATCAGCCTTCTTCCAAAGCTGCCAACTGGTGGAACAGCAAGGAACAACAGGTCAGAGTTTTCACCGTCTCCAGAGAGAGGCGTTTACCCGTGGACCAGACTGCATAAGTGAAAGCTTTTTTTCAGCCAACTGTCCCAGACTGCTTTTCAAGGGGTGAAGAGGAATGTTTTTACAATTGACTCCAAAACAATGTTTGTTCACGTGGTGCGTGCATTTGTTTTTTTGCAGGGAGGGAACAAGATGTGTCGAGAATTTTCCCACAAAAACTGGCTTCTTTTCTATAAGGAGGATGGGTATGCATTAAGCTCTAAATTAGATTATCCAAAACAGGTCAAACCAGGTTGCTCTTGGTCAAACTATGGACAGTGGTGCTGAGCTTTTTTTTATGTGTGCAGCAACCAGCTGGATGTGCTGGATGTGCTCGAGGGCCGGGTTCACTCCATCTCCCTCCCTATCAACCTGAAATCCGTCTTCCTGGTTGCAGAGGACCGCTGGATGCTGATGGAGAGCAACACCAATAAGTGAGGAACTCATTCGAATTATCCCCAGAAAACGCGTCTTTAAATTGAGTTCTGTCATATCATGAGTGTATCTTGACTTCACAGGAAATATTTGCTGACAAAGCCCATGCACATGACAGCCGAAGACTCCGGAGTGTGTCAGCTCCACAGCATCAACGAGGATCCGGTCAGCTCCGGCCATGGAGTCAGTTCAGGTATTCGGAGGGAATGGAACGAATGGTATTGGCAGTTTTTTTAAATATCATGTCACTCTGTTTCGGCATTTAGAGCCTGGTGTTCACTGACAAAGAATATTAATGCAAATGACATCCTTTACTTCCTCCATCCCAGCCGATGTGTGCGTGCCACAGATGGTGTCTAATGAACAGCTACCCAATGAGAACCTCAGCGCTGCTCTGGACCAGAAGATTGTCTCCCCAAACCGTCTGCTGGCTGACACCGGCTCATTTGCGCAGATCATCGTGGGCTTTCCAGACCTCATGGTGAGGTTACAGGTTGATATGGTGGAGTCAATCATAGGCTGAGCTAATAATTGGACTGTATGCATTCTAAATACCACCGGAAAACGTAATCTCTTACAGAGAATATAAGATCAAATTCACTGAGTTTGTGATTCAAATCTAGTAACATGTGAAACAAAGTAGGGCAGTTGATTTTTGACAGGATCTCATTTTGTGGATTGTCGAACTGACCTGAGTGCACAGCTGAATGACTCTGTATGTCTTTTCTCAACCAGTCCCCTAACGAGGTGTACAACTTCAAGAGGCCTGTTGACCTGACAGCGATGAAAAGTGCTGAAAGTGGTGGTCACATGTTCTTCAAAAGTGGGCTTCGGAGCAGCACGGCCAAACGGGAAAATTGCGTCAGCCTGCTCCCAGCCAATCAGGTGGTCCGAGCCATTCCACCCAGCAAAGTGCCGATCAAAGAGATCTACCCTAAAGGTCAGAGTTGAGATTAAGATTATGTTCGAGACACGATTCACACGGGAAGTGTAATTTATTTTTGAATACTTTGTTCTTTGTCACTCAGATGTTACTCCACCAATGACAGCAGCCTACCTGGAAGTGGTGGATCTGAACTCTAAAAAGCTCAAATACATTCCTGTTCCCAGGTAAATGGAGCACATCTGATTTTTACTTGTGGAATAACCTGCAAAGCCCTCAGGATTTAGTCCTGATCCTGCATACTCTACCACCCCCTTGTGGGAAAATATCAGAAATAAAAATAACTCTAATACAACTATTTTATAAAGGAGTTGATATAACTACTGCCATATCAACACACACTTTACAGTTTCTATTCCTACATGAGCTTTGACTTTATTTTATCGTATGATTTTGTATGATATTTTCATTATGAACCCCAACATATATATCTTGGCAACTTATTTTTTATTATTATGCATCTAAGGGCAGTGATTTGACCCAAAACCAACATAGAGCCTGGTTTTTGGACCAGCTTCCAATAAATGTCAGGATGCTTCTTTTGGTCTTTGTTTTTATAGCATTAGGCATCCATGTCAGTCAACAAAAATCTGGAAAACTGATAGGAAAGTGGTTCATAGGCATTCTTTGTTTTGTTTATAATATCTTGGTTTATACTGTTTCCAGCCAAAAGAAAAATAAAAGAGTAAATGTAAAGATTATCTGTATTTTCCCTCTGAATTATCTGTATCAGCAGTCCAGATTCCCTTTCCTTTCCACATGAATAGCATGACACGGTGATAACCTTTTTTTCTAGGATGGTAATGTTAGAACGTGTCCTGGTGTTTGTGATCGGCAGGTCAACGACGGTATCTCCCTACACCAGCTGGCTGTCCAAAGTGTCAGAATCCGACGTGCTTCTAGCTGCGCTTGGATCTGGGAGTGTGGCGACAGTAGATATGGGTGGCTACGTCCGGCTCTGGGAAACAGGACTGGACAGCCTGCAGCGGTCACTGATGGAGTGGAGGAACATGATCGGGACTGAGGATGGCAGACCCATACAGGTAATACTGTATGAGAGACGTCTCCCATCTTGGAGATTCTGTCGGCCTGCGGTTTGCGTTACCACCACTGAGGGGCGTTGCTGCTTTACAAATAACCGTCAGCGTGAAGTCCCTCAGCATGCTCTCCGTCCTTCTAGCAACGTATTCTCGGAACATTCCCAATTTTATGAGCAGCAGAATTTATGACAGTACCCAGTGTACAGCACTTTATAACCACTGGACAACATGGCCAGTGTGAGTAAGCATGAATGAAGGTGCATTGTTGTGATGATGCAATAGGTTTCGACCCTCCGCATGGGTCAGAACATTCAGACCACTCAGACTGAGACAGCATTGTTCAGGTGCCCACATGTGCACACAGACAGAGACATTCTTCAGATAATGGAGCCTCGCAGACGCGAGATGCAGTATCTGCAAAATCTGTGTCGGGTAGTCGAGGAAGAGAAGTCAGGACATGGCTTGAAATGTCAGGATAGGGTTTATTAAGGACAGTTTGTTCAGCTTGATGTCTCCTGATATCACGGGCTGTTTAATCTCTCATCTTTTAAACATAAAATGACATAAAGTTTTTAAAAAATGCATAAGCTTTAAGAAAACCAGCGCTGAATAAATCATTCGGTGTTCCAAAAACTATCCATAAGGATGTCTTTCATGGGAAATTATAGTAATTAATAGAAACACTCTTTTGCACCTTGCACACCTGCAAAGCAAACAGGGCCTCCTTCTGGCCTAGATTCCTCAGTAGTCAGGTCGTCTTTGATGGGGCACCTCGCGCCCACCATAGGTCAGACTTGGACAGACTCTTTTTGTGCTCCATGGCAGCTCTCTGCAAACAGTAGTTCTTCTATCTTTAAACATACCTGCCTAAAAGTTTCCCTGTGTATATGTTACATGACCAAAGTATTTACACAAGTCAAATTCATACAAAACTAAATACTCACATGTAAGATAGCTTACCAAATAACTTGTTTGTATGACAAGTAGGTAAAATAGCTATCCAATTTCATCCATTGATATCTAGAAAACTCTTCCTGGCTCAGTCTGGTTTCACACATTTACAAAACAATACACAAACGCCTAGAAAGCATTAATCATCATCTGTCTTTTACACAACATGTGCTCCATTTGTTTGTGGTTTTGAGGGACATCTCAACAACTATCTAAGCAATCCAGTCCCTAAGCCTGACATGTATCTGTAAATAATGGTTGTTCTATACCCCTATGCCCTTTGTTTCTTTTGTTCCACTACTAGTACGGTCGGCAGCCTGCCACAAATTTCCCTCCCTACTCTTGTCATGCTAAATCCACTTTATCAGTCTCTCATATACAAGTATACACATGCTTGCTGCTTGAAAGTGCAGCACTCTTCTTAAGAAAATGCCTATAGCATTGTGCAATCTACTGTATGTTTCTTGGCTGTGGAAAATAGATTTCTCCTCAGTAGTTTTATTATCCCTTATTAAAATACAAATTAACACAAAAATGCAATTTCCGAAGGTTAGATTTTAATGCTCAGCACCTCAGGTTTAGCTACAGCTATTTAAATGGTCATGACACCAGATTTTAGGGTGATGGAATGAGCCGCTGGGCCCCCTCCGACCCTGTCTTCCATGGAGTGTTCCCCTCTTTGAGAGGGGTCGGCTTTATTATACCATGGAAACAGGAATTTGGGGGAAAATTACACTCAGTAACCCTTGAAACATGTTATTACCATAAGAGTGCACACTCACCAAAATGAAAGGAACATACTTTCGACAGTTTCATTCTGACATATTTCTAATTCCCTTGTCCCCAGTTCAACCACAGACAGTTAGCGCTCATCTCTTTAAAGAAGCTGTTGTAATGTTTTGAGTTGTTCCAGGATTTTGAACATTTTGAAATTTCTGGAGGCCATCAAAACAACACTTTGGCTGTTTCATAACGAATGATAGGCACCCTCATTTCTATTTTGAAGCGGTTGCAAATGTTCTAACCTTCTTGCAATACTGACATGCAGCCCGGTTCATATTGGGACGTGCGTTTGCCCACAAAATACCCCCATAAGTGGTTGAATGGACTTGTGCAACTCCATACACAAACACACGTTCACTCTCACACACAGCATCCCTCCTAAATCACGCTGTCTTTAGGCATTTAACGAGGGATTCAGAAATTTATGAGGCCATTAATCCTACAAGACCAGGCGTGGACCACAGATGAGAGAAAGACAGACTCAGTGGGTGAAAAGCAGAAAGACAGGAAGGTGGGGGTAAGACACTTATTCCCACAGTCATAAAAATCAGATTTCCCCCATTGTATCCACCACCACTCCTATGATCTTTCCATTTCTACTTTTTTTCACCTTATTTCCGTCCTCTTTTTCAGTATTAACTCATTCTTAAATTGATAGGGTCCTAACAGCATAGCATAAATTATATAAGAATGACTCTCTTTGAAAATATATTCAAACAGCAGCATCGGTGAAAAACTTACATTAATTTGCCTTTGAATTATGTATTCATACTGTTTGAATTTATTAACTATGATGCTCCTATAGGGCTTTTAAATTGTATCGCACTGTTCACGGCTTCTTTGGGTCTGGTTACCTGCAGGCATTTCTACTTGTTGCTTGTTACTGTGGAGACGATAGCATTCTATACCAGTCATTCTTACAAGCTCAACCCACAGTGTCAGCAAATTTTAGGTGGATCAGAGCAATGTTACTCCTCTGTAACTGACAGACTGAACTATTCTCAAAGATGAACCCTTTGAGAAAATAGATAGTTGTCACGCTCTGGTAACAGAGCAGACTGGAATCATTTGTGGTTGTTGTTTATTAAAACTTATAGTCATGCTTTCCAGCTCAAGAGAGGCTCATGAGTGCTTCCCATCCAGAATGATAACGTGAGGAGAATATGGCAACTCTAAAAATCTCCCCTCCCCGAACCCCTGTAATCCATCGCTCGTCATTTTCTTTCTTCACGCCAAAATTAGAACCTTAGTCACACATTTACTGGTTTCGACGAGGCCGGAGTGGAGTCCGTTATCGGTGTGATGCGTTAATTTTGTCTCCAGTGCTGCAGTCTGTCTACCGTCTGTACAGCGTGATGACATGGATGGATCACTGGAACCAGACAGTGATGAGGAAATCCCTGTCAGCTCAGTTTTCCCCTCCGACAGATGGTTTGGAGACAGGGGGGGAGAGAGATTTCAGGGGGGGGCCAGCCAGCGTTTCGACTTCGGGGATGTGGTTCTGTTTATCTGGTGATCGTGATCACAATCAGGTGCATACCTTCACTAACCAGCACGCAGAGCTCCTGTGTTCCGCCGTTTCTTTTTGTGCCGGACCCGGCTTGTGACTCGTGCTCAGACACATTTGCGTCGGCGTGAGATCGGATGTCAGTCACATGGTCGAGGTGAGGTGCCGGAGGTGCTCTGCTGTAATGCAGGCGGCTCAAACCTTCGACCCTTTACCTAACCACGCAGCTATGCCGGTTGCCGGTTGCCTGACACAGGTTCAGCTGTCAGAACAAACACGCGCCCCGTGGATTGTTACAAAAGCCGGACCAGCGGGGGCCTTTGTTACATCTTCAGTTCTCACACAAAGCAATTGAATTGTTCTCATCAAAGACACCACTGAGATCCAACAACAGGGACAAACCTAATTCTTTAAAACCAATCTAGAATAAATATTATCATCATATTAATTTAGTAACCACTTTTATCCAAGAAAAATTGCAAGATAGAAGCTTATCTCTTGGCAATGTTGCTCAGCATCTTGTCCGAGTCCACGGGACTCTGCGGGGTTTCTCTTTTTAAAGACCACGTCTGACTTTTGCCGTCCAGCTAGGACCGGTCAGTAAAGATTTTCCCGGTCTGATTGCGGGGTTTTGCGAAACGCGGAGCACTGGCCGGTCCTCATAATCTGTCGCCCTGCACATCAGGCTCACTGCTAATCTGAACTAAATATAGAGAGGCCCGCTGACACAGCAGAATCGTGGAGCTCTGAGCTCCCCTGTGTGTCGGTTTGAGGTGTGGCCAGCGGGGTCTGTACAGGAACTCTCAGATGAAGTGCCGCACTGTCTTGATAAGTCTTTGTGCATCTTACAACAACAGCAAAAAACAAATTGCACACTCAAAGCCATTCCTCCAGTTCTTGCAGGGGAAAAAAAAAAGAGAAATCTCCCCCACAGATACATTCCTAAATGTGTGCCAGACTTAGCTCGGGAGGCCGCCTCGCCTCAGTGTGGGAGCCAGAGTGCTGATTTTGGCTCGGATGGAGAGATGCAACAAAAAATTTCGCGCCGGCCTCTGTGTGCATCCACTGCTTTCCTCTTCAGTGCTCCTCTGCACAGAGCGCTCCGATTTGTGCTTCTGCCCAGGCCGAATCTCCCTTAATGCTATCAGACAGGGGCTCTGTTACGGTTGGTTTAGAAAACGTTGTCATGTGTTGATAGGAAATGCATCAATTTCGAACCTTGAGTACATGCGATTTTATTAAGAAAAAACAAATATTCCTTTTTTCAGATAACAATCGAGAGGGACAGTGGCCTGGATGTTTCTGCCCCGAAATACGGCAAGATCGATCCAAACAATGTTCCCCACGTTGGGGGAAACCAGTGGGCAGGAGGCACAGGTAACACTTGTTTCTCAGCGTCCACCAAAGCTGGACTTAGCTGATTGCAGTTCTCACAGACCCTGCTATGAGTGATAGCAATTGATGAGGTATGTTCTTGAGGGCACCTGTGTGCTCTGTTGCCCTTAGGCAAGGCACTAAACCTCCACCTGCTTAACCTTTGCAGAGATAGCTTAAACTGTGCTTATAAAGAGCAAATGCTGGAAGCAAAGTAATTATAGCTGTGAAATGGATAGCTGGTTAGTAGATTACTCAATCACAAGTAAATGAGCTTTTCATGAAAAGGGAAAAAGACATTTTTCATGTATGAAGTGCACTAAAACTGTCAATGGTAACAATATCGATGGTTCAGCGTTTAGCAGTTTCAATACTTAACTAGAGACTTGTACAAGTGACCCAATAAAGTAGTTATCAAAGAACTGGTAAGTAACCAAAAAATTTGATTTTAGTAAAGCTAAATTTGATTAGACTTGTTAGACTCGACACTGTATGACAGCCTTGTTTGTTTTTTGGTCTCTTCAGTCAGATGTGTTGTAATTACAAGGTTTAGGCTTAGTCATGTCTGTCTTGATGGGAAGGATGAAATATCTGGAATAAAAAATAATATATTCTAAAATGTGAAAACATTGTTAGTATAAGCCAAAGAATCCCTATATATCAAGCTTATTATTCATAGGATGCTTAGTTTAGGTAAATATTTGAGTAAATTTGAGCAATTCGGTTCTCTAATGCCTCCTTACAGAAGGCCACTCTCCAACAACAATCATATTGTCAGGCAAGTCCAAGCAGACAACAAATTACCAGGTACATGATCTTTACATCATGTCTTAGGCACTCCCAAAAAAACAGTGTAATACAAAAGTGGATCCCTTTGAAATCCCCAAATCTGAAGCAAAAAAACAAACAAATCTAGTTTATATTTGGTACTATTAAAAGGAAGTTTGAGTTAAGACTTTTCTGTTTGTGAGAGGTTGCTCATCACAAAATTTGAGTAAAACAAGTCGAGGAGTGGCATAAAAGTGGTGACACTTGGATTGGATTTTTTTTTTCAGGTGGCAGAGACACTGCTGGACTCGGAGGAAAGGGGGGCCCCTACCGCCTGGATGCGGGGCATAAGGTCTATCAGGTTTCCCAGGCCGAGAAAGATGCTGTTCCAGAAGAGGTCCAAAGAGCAGCCCGTGAAATGGCCGAGAAGGCGTTCAAAGAGAGGTAGGATAACCGACTAATAACCCATATTCACACTGAGTTCGCACCATGGGTAGGAAACCTCATGGAGGACGGAATGTCTTTTTTCCTCTTTGGAAAAAAAAAAAAAGGGGGTTCAAGAGATGTGTAATATGGAACAGGTGTGTGTGAGTTAGGATGTGTGTGGGCCATCCGCGGTGTCAGTCAGCCATCCCAGGTATGGTGCCCCATCCTGGGCAAACAACGCCAGGCCGGGCTGCCCCGGCTGAATGGCTCAGCTCAATCATGGTGGATCCCACTGGGTTTGTGTTAATGTGTGCGTTACTCCGTGTGTGTATGTGTGTGTGTATGCGTGCATTCACATCAGAGCCGAGGGTTGAGAGGGCATCCCTTTCACCGGCTCAACCATGAAGGCCGCCTCTGTTCACTGTTCACTCTGGCTTCAAACAGTCCTTACTCTCTTTTCTCCCCCCCCCCCCCCCCCCCAACCCTGTCCTGCATGGCACCCCTCATACACTGGCTGCTTTCACACCGAGAGGACAACCTCTCAGTCTCTCCTCCCACCCTCTGTTTATCTGCTCTTTTTTTTTTTCTCTCTCGCCCTCTTCCATCTATCACTGCCCTTGTTTCTCTAAATTTGCTCACCTCCCCGTTTTCTGTTATCAGAGCTTCAAGCACGCGGGAACATCGTGTGGATACACGCCGAATCTTTAGGTTAACGTCAGTCATCTTAAACGTTCCCTGATACAGCAGGTGAACCGAAGGGCTGTTTGGTTTTTCTTTTCTTTCCACGTCAATCAGTCGGGCTTATTCTACCGTGTTTTGCATGCGCCCGGCTCTTTGTGTGCTTTGCTTAGCATCAATCAAAGCATTCTCCGTCAAGAAATCCTCAAGTGTGTGACACACACAAGCACAAGCACAAACAGGCCAGAGAGCCAGTCCTACTTTACACAACCTGGATGCTTCTCCACCTGTTCATCGTCCATTTCTTTCTGTTTGTCAGCTACTTTTTATAGGTTTTGTGATAAACACTAGTTTCAAAAGCAAAAAACTCTGTTTTTGACAGCCAACTTTGTAATAGGAAGTCAATATAAGAGTGTTTAGCAGGTTTCCTTCAGCTGTGAACGCCCTTATTCACTCACAAATGTGACACGCGGTTGAACAGATAGCGAGCAGTTAGTGCTATTACTGTTAGTCATTTGTCGCAAAATGAATTAAAAAAAAAAGATCCCTGTTATTTGTAGACAACCACAGCAAGCAGCAGCTTTTATGTACATTTGTAAAGTTTTTAAAGAGAAGTGCGAAACCACAGTAAAAAAAAAAAAGAAAACAAACCATGATCTGCTGCATCATAACGAGCAAAAGAAAAACGGACAAAACACTCCCTCTCTTGAGGGAGTGTTTGTCCAGCGTTGGGTTGTAGGGAGTGCCGGCCTAAGTCCTTGTTTTTGTGGTTTTCTGTGTGTGAAATGCAAACTCGCCTCCACCTTATGGAGTAAAGGGGAAAAAAAAACAAAAACAGCATCTCTCTCTCTCTCCTTCTCTGTTTGTCACTGACTCTGTGGCTCTCACGTGTTTGAGTCAGGGTTCAGGAATTCAGAGGAAAGAGCTGCGGCCACGCATCCTTGCAGACACATATAGACGCGCAGGAATGTGTGGAGGAAGCGGCCCTGGTGCGTGCCGTTCAGTTCCCTGACACGATGCGGTGGGAATGCCGGGGAACAAAGCCGCTGTGTGTGTGCAGGTGGAAAATAAGCGAATGATGTTGTGTGTGACTGGCAGAAGCAGCCTAATTACAGCAAGCAACTCCTGAAAACACTGGGGACCGTTTATCCTCAAAGAGGAATCCACGGTGGAGAGTATGCAGACAAAAATTTATATGTGTCACTCTGACAGTCTGATGTCTGTCCTGTCATTTCTGTTTTATTTATGAGCTGATCGGAAAAATGCGAATAAGAGAAAAATTGGAAAAAGAGCAAAGTATGATAGAATGGCGAAGAAAGAAAAGAGGAAAGAGAGAAAATTGAATAAAAAGTAGAACAGTGGAGTTAAAATTTAAGAATAAGAAGGACAGGAGGGGAAAAAAAGAAAAAAGAAAAAAATTTTGATCTTAGATGCTGTTAAATGAAAAATCTTTAAAGTCAGTCTAGTGTTTGACTTACTGTAGCTGCTGTAATTGAACCTCTTTTTTTATTTTTTTAGCGATTGTGCAGGTGCTAGCGATGATGTGTGTGTGTGTGTATAGACACGCTCTTCTTTGATGGTACGGCTGATGGCGGCCCAGTCAACACAACGCCCCTCATGCTGCACACGCAGATTTGTTGCGGCCCGCGTGACACATCGGGCCCTGTGCTTTATCCTTTATCCTCCGATCTCAGCCGGCCCTCTGAAGCCACAGCGCCCGTCGCGGTCTAGTTGTCGTCAAAAGACACCTGGCAGATATTTCACCCATCGCCCTCCCTCCACACACACACACACACACACACACACACACACACACACAAATGTATCCCTCTCTTTAAACACGATGGAGGTAAGACCCCTACCATACCTCTGGGGGATTCTGTTTCGGTGTGTAAGAGATACTTTAGTACCTGCACACTGGGATTATACCGATAAGCCTGAATTGGGGGGGGGGGGACCACCAGTCTTGTCATGTCTGACAGGTGCGTTTTGGAAAGAACACACCCAAAATCACCGACCCCAGCACAGAGGCGGGGGGCCTCAGCGCCCTGCCGAAGGTGCTTCCCCCACAACAACAGTTGTGTGTTTATTAGGCTTCCGAAAGTAATCCCAGTACGGATGTTATTGATTTAAACTCTGTGCGTCTGTTGCAGGCTGAAGGAGATCAACATGAGCGAGTACGACGCCTCCACGTACGAGCGCTTCTCCAGCGCCGTGAGGCGGCAGGTCCAGTCGCTTCGCATCATCCTGGACAGCTTACAGGTCAGCCTCGCTGCTCTCTCCATCCCTTTCCAGACACACCCGTGCACGACAAGTCTCCGAGGAGAGAGGCGTTTTCGTCTTTTCAGAGACGTGAGCAAAAGCTGTGTGGCCGTAGAATTAGCAGGTGTCCGTTTTTTGACCCTCGGCCACACGTGGTTGTGCCATATGAAAGACGAGGTCCTTCCCTCCAGACGTTTCTGATTGGCCGACACGACTTGAATTAAAAAGCATCGGGGAGTAGTGTTGAAATATCAAGGATGTGATATTGTCTCCATTTCATTGTTTTGGTTCCCACTTTCCTCCTTTTGTTTGTGTGTCATGGGATGAGCGTCACAGAGCGAGCACCTCCGGTGTGTGTATGTGTGTGTGTGTGTGTGTGGGTGGGTGTGTGTGTGTGGGTGTGCGATGAGAGGAAAATCATGTAGCATGCAGCGATGATTACAGAGCAGCGACACAGAGGCTGGCTCTATTATTCTGTCCTCCAGGTGTGGAGCTCTGTTTGTGTGTGTGTTCCATCCAGGTGTTTGCAGCTTAGCTTTGAACAAGAACGTTGGTTGTTGTTTGTATTCCTCTTTCTGGACCCGGGCCTCCTTTTTCACTCCGAGGATGATGGAGATTATTCCAATCCCAGCAGACAAGACGCCATGAAGTCATGTTATTTTTTCATACCACACCTGAAGAGTGATTTAAGAAGCATGTCACACACACACACACACTTTACCCCTAACCATAAATGGCAAGCTTTCAATAAACGCATAGTGTATTGTTTCCATGTGCCCGAGGGAAATCCCATTCAGTCATTCTCTCACAATGGACCGGTTATTCTGGAGTAAAGATATTACATTATCAAGTATCATAGTGCTAACACTCAACATTGATAGTTATATTTACTTTTGATTTCTTATTTTTAGACGAAAAACATGTGTTTCCTGGTACTTCAGAGCTCCAGAGGATCCATTAACTGGCAGTCAAACCGGGATATATTGTTGGAGGGCTGGTTGCAAAGATAAATTAAATAGGGTCCAAATCTCTTGCTTAGCAAGATAAATATATATTTGTAAAGACTTAATTCAGTCATGACACTTTATCTTTGGATTTTATTACACAGGCAACGAAGCAGTGCTTAAGAATGTCTAAATCTGTGAATGCCCACATATTAATTGGGAAGTTTAGTAAAGAAAGCATCCAGTCGGATAACACTTAGATGACGAATCAGTGCGATTATATCTTCACTCTGGGCTGTTTTTAGCATGTTTGTGTAAAGGTCCCATCCTCAGTGCCCGTGCAGGCCATCTCTGTTAATGGCAGTCCTGCTGACAAAGGGCCAAAAATCTACTCGACTCTTCCCCAGAAAAACCCAACAACAGAGCAAAGTCTTCATTTCTTGTTTATGAGACTTTTTGATAACTGAAATAATGACCAGGAAGTGTTTGCGCCAGACTTTAATTGAGCATACTCACTTTCCTTATTGTTGGGGGGAAAAAAACATATAAGTATGTGTGTGTGTGTGTGTGTGTGTGTGTATACGTACGTACGTCTACTTCCTCTCATTTTTTGCTCGCCGACTGTTTATCCACAGAAACGTGGAGCTATTGTTGCTTATGTCAGAGCTTATCAGTGATGTAAAGTCATGAGATCTGTGTCTTCTCATGTCTTTGTTCTTTTGTGTGACCACACGTCATATGCTTATGAAAGTGGGTGGGGAGCGTTGGATCGAGTTTCCTTCCTTTGTCAGACGTTTCTCCACAGGAGCTCTCCTTCCTCAGAGAAAACTGAAGACAGGAGAGAGTGATTTCTGCCCTCCCTTCCACCAAATGACAATGTCAGAGTAGTTACTAAAGGAAAAGGTGGTGGACCTTTAAAGTGGCTTTTTGTTATGTGGGCATAGGCGGCAGGGAAGTGGTGCAAGAGGACAGAAATACACGCACGTGCAGGCTGTGAGCCGCTTTTAGTGTGATCATAAGATGGGTGTTTCACAATATTTCAGAAATAGAGATTATACACATGCAGTTACACAAAATACGCAAGACCCGAAGAAAGAAAGAAGCAAATATGCATGACAATCATTCCTGAAAGAAAAAATCCCTATTCCTAAAAAACAACTATTCCTGAAAGAAAAAACACAAACCCACAGAGAAAACACAAAGAAACACTTTTTCCAGAACTACAAACTTGGAACAAATGTTTTCCTTGTTTTTGTCGTTGTGTTCGTCCTGAGTTGTCACACTTTGTGAAAAGTTGTTATTGTGGTTTTTGCTATCATATTTTTATTGTTATGCTGTTTTTTTGCTGCATGTTCTAAACAAATTGTTTTCAGGGTTTTTTAAGGTCACCATGAATAACTTATAAGTGTACTCAGACTTTGGTTGTGTGTCTGTGTGTGTGTTTTCCAGGCTAAAGGCAAGGAACGGCAGTGGTTGAAGAACCAGGCTCTGGGAGAACTCGATGATGCTAAAATCATTGATGGCCTAACCGGAGAGAAGGCCATTTACAAACGCAGAGGAGAGCTGGACCCTGAGGTGTGTTAGTGTGTGTGCGCGCGCGAGTGTGTTTTTTGCTACTGATGTCATTACATGGTTAGGTTATCTTCATTTTGATCAGCCACACCACTAAACACACGAGACTTTACGCACATAATTTCAACCGTTTATCTCCCAGATGGTACATTCCAGTGGTGTGTGTGAGATTATTATTACAGCCTGTGTTCCTCATACAGTTTGTGGGGATTTCTTGTGCCGTCATGCATGCTAGAGTTAGCAAGCATGGAAACATCTTAACCATAATACGCACACCTTATCTTTATACTTATTTTTGCCCCTAATGTTGCATATTTTTGGTGTGGCCCGAAGGTCGACATGAAGATAATTACACTCGGTGATAATGGCCGGCCTTATTTTAAGACGGCTCCGCCAGAATCAACAGAGCACCATTTAAAAGGTGTATTTTTCTTCCGTTTAATCATCAGATTTTCTGCCTCTTTACAGCTGGGCAGTCCACAACAGAAGCCAAAACGTTTCCGGGTCCTGGCCGACGTGTCGGGCAGCATGTACCGCTTCAACGGCGTGGACGGCCGGCTGGAGCGCTCCATGGAGGCCGTGTGCATGGTCATGGAGGCTCTGGAGAACTATGAGCACAAGTTCAAGGTGAAAAAAATCACACCACCGTAGCGTTTCTAATTAAAACGTCAATGCTCCAACCCATGTTTTTGTAGATCAGACCATTGTAGATCAGACCCTCTCGCATTTCCTTAACCACCGGCTATGAAACAGCAAAAACAGTTGATAGCAAATAAAGCCAAAAGATCATCAATTGATAAGAAATGCGGAAAAGACAGAGTAAGCAGAAGTAATGACCAGGAGGAAGACGTCCAACAAGTCTGAAACAGCCTGTGTCAGACTCAGATGATCATTTAGTCTGACTCTTTCCCTTTACGATAAAAAAAAAGTATTTAGAAGTATTTTAGAAATAGTTTCATGATTTAACAATGTCTTCGTCAGCAATTCAGTCGAGATAGAAACATGCAGGGTAGAGTAGGAGTCCCTCTGGGTTATTGGTGTAATCTACTTAATCTAAAGTTAGTCCCTCATTCAGGCCAGTTGAATTTTGCTTTGAATTTAACAGCAGTCTGTTATTAATGATGATGATGGACGTAGTTTACATCTAACAACAGCTCCAAACAGGCATTTGAAATAAAAAAAAGTAAATTATTAGTAAAGCTGCTTTATTCAGCAACTCAAGCTTCTTGGAACAAACTGACGCTCAAATCTATCTTTTCAGACAATCGTTTGAAGATCACGTGTTTAATAACGTTTCTCATACATCCTGTACATGTTGATGTCAGGAGGATCTTAAGAATACTAATGCAAACTTACAAATGACTGACTCAGCCAGTGGTGACATGGCTAAGAACACGTGTAGGTCAGGGTGCTAATCCAAGCCTGCAGGCTGGAGTCGTCTTTACGGCCTCGTTGAAAACGGGGGAGTCCGTCGTCGCCAGAGAGCAAGAGTCGTTGAAAAGAGGGGATGATGGAGACGGGACAGAAAGGAGAGGAGACGCGCAGACGAGAGCGTGTGCAAATAAAAGTGGAAGGGAGTCAGACTTCCTGGCCCCCGAGTGACACTCAACCCAACCTAATGCTGATCACATAACACACAACACACACAATTTCCGTGTGTCACATCCCATGTGGGTCTAATGGCTGTTTCTATGTATGACTCCTTACATAAAAGTCCATGTGATAACACACAGGGCACACACCACCGATGCTGTTAAGCAGAGGAGGCCCCCCGGGCGACTTTAGCCTCGGGGAATTTTTCACTTTATAGTTGCGTGTCACATTTACGACACTCGTCAGACACCCACTCACAAGCCCGAGCTGGAAGAGCACACCTACATGTCAGAAGTGTGTGATGGAGTGAAACTATATTGCCGGTTTTTAAATAGGCAAATGTTTTGGATTTCAACACTGATATGGACAGTTGACAGTTGACCAGCGCTCGCATGCCCTTAACAGAAGTATCCCATATTAGTAATACCTGGCCCCTGAAATAGCTGAAGGCCGGTGGAACCTTATGTAAGCCAAGCTATGATTGATGTTTCATGGGAGGCATTAACATCTCTGACATGGCAGACATACTCCGAGAGCTGGAGAGAGAATGCCGGTCTAGAAGTTACGATCCAATAAGTCTACATCTTCACATAAAAGTTTTGTAGAGTTTCCCCGCAGCTTGATTTTTGTCGTCTAAGTGACTAACATTGTGTTTCTCTGCACAGTACGACGTAGTGGGCCACTCAGGCGACGGCTACGATATCGAACTGGTCAACGCCGACAAAGTCCCCAAGAACAACAAGCAGAGACTGAAGGTCCTCAAGGTACACATTCTTAACCAATCTCGGAAAGCGCTGTTAATAATTATCTCTTCCAGATATAGGAATAGATTTACCTTCCAGTTCCACTTTGAGGTCAGGGTATGCGACGTTGTGATGTTACACATGACTTAATGTGTGATGAAAGCATTTTCTAAATCTCGTTAATCCACATGAATAGACAGGAAGTACACAAATGACCAGCATCTCATGCATGCTGAACGGCTGTCACATGCTACAGCAGGTTTTACTGGGTTATCCCAGCGAGCGTAGTTTAACTACCAGGGCCTGAACTGTTAACTGTCATTATTCATTAATCACAAGTCGGCCATGTGAAGGTGCCTTGTTCTCAAGACTTCTGAAAGGACCACAGCGAGAGGATCTATTCATAGTGCTTTTTGTGTCCACATGGCCTAAGCTTTCCATTCGGCTATATATTTTCTGTTCCGCGGTGCATCGTGGAGATGTGAATAGCAGCAATGCTCTCCTAAAACAAACATTCATCATTTGGTTTGTGTGTTTACTGCCAAACAGTTTCTGCAGAATGTTCTGTGAAACTTGTTGGGTTGATTTCATTGAGCTTACTTAATTATTTAAAAGTCTGTTTAAACGTAGATGGAAAATATACATATATAATATATATAAAGTTTGATACTTTGATGTTTTCTGATTGTTTTTGGTTTTTATTTATAAATGGAAATTGATTTTCCTTTATTTTATTGTTCTTAAGGAGTATATCTGCCTTCTGGCCTTTATCTACTAGATGTCAAAAGTTAGAGGAAGTTAGCTTAAAATGATTAGAATCTAAGGATGTCATATCAGAAATGTGTGATTGTGTCCCATCTGGCCTTCCCTGCAGACCATGCATGCACACGCTCAGTTCTGCATGAGCGGGGACCACACTCTGGAGGGCACCGAGGCCAGCATCAAAGAGCTTTCGCGAGAGGAGGCCGACGAGCACTTCGTGGTGGTCCTGAGCGACGCCAACCTGGAGCGCTACGGCATCCGTCCTGAGCGCTTCGCCCAGGTCCTGACGTCCGACCCGCAGGTCAACGCCTTCGCCATCTTTATCGGCTCCCTCGGCGATCAGGCAGAAAGGTGAGGCGGCTAACACGAGTCACGAAAGAGGAATATAAAGAGATTCATGAACTGAAAGATATTGCAGCGTTCAGAGTAAAGTCAAAGACAGTTTTTCTCACAGTGTGGAAATGATTTATGGACAAGTTCTGGTTACATGTGAGCATGTGGACACTTTTTACTGTTTCTTTTTTAAACCCTCCTGATTGGCTTCACATGTCATCACCCTTAGTTTACTGGACAAACTGTCATAAAGAGTGGGGCATAAGTAAAGCACATCTGTGACAATACAGTAAATTTAAAAATAAAAAAAAACAATACAAAAGTGTGTCGATGTCGCAGTTTACAGACCTATTCAGTGGAAAGTCATAGTAGTTACTAGATGTACTAAACATCTGACAGCTGGCTGTAGAGTTTCTGGAAGGGGACATATTAATGCATTATTCAGATGGAAATGTCTGGTTCGCTCCTCAAACAGGCACCAGTCTGTATTCTTATTTTGGAAAAAATGTTCCCAAAGTCCATTTTTGTTTTTTTTTCTGTTCCAGGCTCCAGAAAACCCTTCCGGCGGGGAGATCCTTCGTCGCCATGGACACCAAGCAGATCCCCCAAATCCTGCAGCAGATCTTCACGTCGACGATGCTGTCCAGTGCCTGACCCCAACGAGTGCTTCAGATCCCCCCAACAGTATCAAAAACGGTAGACGTTTGCAGTGTCTTTTCACAGCGTGCCCTTTTACTCCCTCTCATAGCGTCGCGTAACGGAACAGAATCGGGCCACGGACTCTATTCGCTGTTTTTTACCAGAAAGCTTTGGCCCGTCAGGAAGCTG
Organism: Menidia menidia; assembly: GCA_907169785.1. Classification (NCBI taxonomy): domain Eukaryota; kingdom Metazoa; phylum Chordata; class Actinopteri; order Atheriniformes; family Atherinopsidae; genus Menidia; species Menidia menidia. The sequence goes on along the minus strand of CAJRST010001113.1, from coordinate 3,001,169 downwards.
TGACAGAGTTAAATACTGTTTAGATGCTTTGTCCTATCCCCTCTGGGAACAGAGACTGTGCAAGTCTGTCATCTTGGCTCAGTGCGAGTGGGAAATGACACGCAAGTTCAACATCTTTTTGATGACCTAAAGATGCCTGGAGCCTTTCTCACCCTCCCCCCCCTTTGGGTTCAAAAGCAGTTTATTAGTATTAATTGCGTATTCGGCCGACACGGGGATGACGCACTCACTCAGGCCTGTGTGCTATTTTGGATGTGAGCAGCTCAGAGCAAAAGGGCTTAAGAACGCTGCACTTTTTTCGGGGGGGGGGGGATTTCCTCCTCCTTTATCAGCCGTCGCACAAACACTCACAGGCGGGAAAAGACACCGACCTGAGCGGCGTTAGCTCAGCTCCTGTGGAATGCTGGGACTGGGAGCGGGGGGGGTATTTCCCACCTGACTGCACACGCTCTTTAAAGGCAGCCGCCCCCTAACCCCCCCCCCACCGTGTCGGTGGGCCTCCGCACATGTCAACACGCCGAAGCCCTTACCTTGTGGAGCTTGTGAGCTCTTCTCAGCCCTGCAAGGAATCTCAGATCACCTTTCATTATCAGACCTCCAACTCCCCTTTCTCCTTCTAAAATATGACACACACACACACACACCTCGACCACCGGTGGGGTTAGTGTATAAAAAGAACTAAGGTTTGGTGGGGTGAGTGTGGGCTCAGTTCTGCATGCTAGGAGTAACGTGCCACGTGCATTTAACATCACATTAGCTTGTTGTGCTTGTCACAGTCATGACATTCTGACTATCTGTCTGTTATCTCCATTAGTGGGATCCCGCCACCCACTTTTTAAAATGTATTTTATTAATCGGCTAACCTCGTTTCAGCTCTCACTCGGCTGACTAACTCAAGAGCAGAGCACTAAGTACATGCCTGCGTTCTATGACCACTTGTTGAAACCCACTGTCAACGAGGCGTCTTCTTCTCATTTAGATTGTAAAGTAGTTATTTCATTGTACATGATCATAAAGTGTATCAGAAAATGTACCGTAATTTAATAAATAAATCAGCATAACTCAATCCTTTCAGTCCTTCCAGCTTTTGTCTGTTGGAGATGATTTCTGCTGCTTCTTTATAATTATGGTTTGGGTTACTCTAATGTTTAGTCCATTTAAAATGGTCCCTGTTCTGCTTATTTCTTCACAGGATGAGAAGGAAGGTAAGAGGCATACAGACATTTCACATTAGGCGTCTGAAAGGCTTTTCTAACTTCATATTCAAGACTAGAAGCCTATTATTAGGAAAAATCAGTTCATATGGACCATATGAAGGTTTTATTGTGTCTGGGGACCTTATTGGATCATAGAGCACTCACCGTCCCTCTCCTTTCCTCATAGTCAGTTTTTCCATGCCTTGGAACTCACTCCTAAAGCCTCCGGCTTCCTCTCATCACTACGTAAAGTTCAAATGACACGATGCAAATCTTAAGGTATCATTTCAGATACCATAAGATTTGCAAATCCAGGGCAAAGCACTTTATGGGAGGAACCTCTCAGGTTTTGCTTGTTTTTTTAGACTTCATCACCCAAAATGTCTCCATTGGCTTTATTGACATTATTTTTTTCCCCCATTTCTGACCAGTAGGAACACATGAATGAGATTCAACAGCAGCATTTCCTCACTGTTCACTCCAAAGAAGTGTGACGGGTGAAGCTGTATTGACTCATTGCGTATCACCCTGGATTTGCAAATGACAAATAGACTCTTGGGACGGTATTAGGAAAGCACAAAGACTTACCTTTAATGCACAGCTGCTCGGGCTACTTATAAAAGTCCCTGTGAGATTACAGGAGAGAGAGATAAGATGTCTAGACTCCCGGGGCATTACGTGCATTAGTAAGAGCTCATTGTCTGCTTGTTTGGGATTCCGCCGTCCTAAACTCTGACATAATGTGTGAGTCTGTTTGTGGTAAGAAAAATCAACAATGATCCAATGCTTAGTCCTAACGTCCAACCTATTTTGGGAGATGTCATCATATTTGACTCTGGAGCTCATTTACAAAGCAAAACACTCAATAAATGTGACCTGTGTGTGCGTGTGTGTGTGTGTGTGTTGACTGGAGGATGGACAGCATTGGCACACAGCGACTTAACGGAGCCCCGAAGGTTCAGATAGGCCCAAAAAAAGGGAGAAAGTTATGTTGTATCAGATCTTTTGAGTTAAAATTCATCTTAGAAACATCAAATATGTGATATTACATACAGAAAGCGTTTAGAAGTAGATTCGAACTTTAATTTGTGGATTAAGAAATTAATTGTGACTAGTTTTTAATTGCAGTGCCTGACCCGATGTCTTTTACATACAGAGATCTGCTCCCCCTTTTGCATGAAGACAGACTAAAACAGAGACTCTGAGGAAATAAATCTCACACTGTCGTGTCTGTTGGCGAGTTAGAGGAATTTATCAATAAATGTGCTCCAACATGAGCGCTTCGGTCCCTCGCGGTGGTTGAGACAGACAGCCGCTCCCTTTCCCAAAGCTGTATGTCAAACTGATAACTACGCTGTGGTTTCTGAGTGGGTGTCAGGGCCTCAGTCTGTGGGAGAGACGGCAAATTTAAAAAAAAGTAAAAAGAGAAACAGGCCTCATCGGGTAAAAAAAAAAAAAAAGATATCCCGAGTTCGTCGGACTGCATTCTGGGCACCCGGTACTGGGACGACCACCTGACACCTGCCCCTGTCAGGCCTTAATTGAGCTGTGCGTTTTTGAGAGGGGGGGAGCCTTATGAGCTGGGCCGCTGACAGATCCAAAGACAGATCGGCGGAGAGCACCTGATCCAGAAAAATGTTGATGCGCGGACGATCGGGCAGCCGTTCAGACTGTTGGCGCGGCGATGAAAAACAAACTGCTGCAAAGAGGGGATTACACCTCTGCCTTTCAGCACGTTTTCGTAAGCACCACGCAGAGCCGGTGGCGTTTTCATATGGAGCCGACGACACAATCGCAGACAGACCCACAAATGAGAAAAGCCTGGAAAACAAACTCCCATGTTTAAGTACATAGAAGTAGTTTTTTGGTCGATCAGGGATTGAAGTGAAGGCCCTTATAGGATCGACCAGGTGGAAGTCTGGAGAAACCTCCAGTCGGCCCCTGACAAACATCACATCCCATCTCTGGTGGGGATGAAGCCAAAAGCAGCCCGGTAATCGAACTGCAGCAACTAGATACACTACAGACGGGGGCTGGGCTCCACTTCCAGAATTATCCGGGGGGGAGGAGGCCTGGGGGAAGTGTAAAAATACTCAAGAGAGAAGAGGTTTTCCCAGGCAACAAGCAAAAAAAAACACTTGAGAAGAGACTCCATCTATCCCACCCAAAGAGTTACCCTGGACTGCCCTCAGAGTCCACTGGCCGGCCGTGGCAATCTCATATTGTATTTTACAGAGCACACACACACACGCATGCAGTGTCTCAGTGCTTTTCTGTGTAAATGGTTAAAGTTTAAACTGATTAACACATGCAGTCTCTGGGGAAAAGTCGTTTTCTCATCTGCGTGTGGTTGCTGAATAACTCAGAAAACCCTGACCGGACCAGAGTGAGACATCTGTGGTAATCACATCCAGTCCAGATAGCAACTTGTTGTGTTAACATGAAACTGAGACAACGAAGGCCAAACTGTTCCACTTTTTAATCCCAAGCTTTCAGTGTCATATTTCCTAAACTAAATGTACGTCACGCTGAGGTAAATAATAATGCTAATTCACAATACAGTGTCTTTAAAGAAGCTTGTATGTGGCTGAAAAGTTTGTTTTCACATTACATCACAAATTTTAGAGTGAAGTCAGATTTCAGAGGCTCCTTTACTAATGTCTACTGTCCAGACAGCTGGACCTTTCACGCAGTCCTGTGATGAGTCTTACGTCACGCAGCATGCAGAGGATGTGGGTTTGGCACATATTAGTGTTGTCAGCTCTCAGAAAAGATATGATGATAATTGTTGTCCCTGACTACCAGCAAACTGTTGTGCATACCCCTATGCTTTTGCTGTCTTTTCCATGCTTATTACGTTATATGGGTGTTTTTTTTATTTGATTCAGTCTTCTACAGAATTTCTGATGTTGTTTTACATTCTCAGACAATCTCATCTGAGAATGTACTCATGATTGGGAGTAAAACTAATTCAAGGGATTTGGGCACATTTTTGGAGCATGTGCTCTATTTTTAACACTTACGTTGGTATGCGTGTGTTATATTTCACACTTGGGGATTTATGTGACACGTGGAGGAACTCCCCTTCTAACGGTGTTTGTCTAAAGTTGTATTGACAGGATGTGCAAAGTGGAGACACAAGTCTGAAAAATCTCTGGGAGGCTTTTCTTTGCACTGCCCACGTTTTCCTTTGACCAGTCAAATGAAATCAGCCCCGTTTTTCCTCAGACGGCACAAAGTCCAACAACACATAGAAGTCAGAGGCTTTCACGCTTTTTATTGAGTTTACAGGAAAATTACAGCACACTTGCATTTACTGCATCGAATATTTAGTTAGAACCATCATCCTAAATGACCTAATGGACATTTCGCAGCGTTCAAAATTGGCACACTTTGACATAATGTGACAAAATGATTCATTTCCTCACGTGATTCCACTTTAATAGAAACGTGGAAGTGAAACTAAAAGACCATTTAGATTCAGTATTAAAGTAATGTTCATGTCGGCATTAATGATCGCTTCTGTATGGACTCAAAAGAAGAACCGGGTACCATCAGCAGATTTTAAATTGACTCATTTTCCGATTTGTATTACATCAGATCACATCATGTGTGCATGCATTTCCTTCATCAGACGGCATGTCCTTATATTCACATTCTGGCTCGTAGTCGTGGTAACCGCACATGTTGTAACAGACAGCAGAAATGTTTCTTTTTCTCATTGTTGCTGGTGTTTGCAGCCTTTTCCGGTCCCTGCCTGGTGATTTGAATGTGTTTTGGCCTCTGTGCGCACAACACACGCTCTGCTGATTTGTTTTGCAGATTCCTCTCCTTCCTCTTTCTTTCTCCTCTCCCGGTTTCCTTCTCTCAGCGCCGCCACACAGCGTCAAACAAAGTCTGGTCTCGAGAAGATTTAAAACAGCTCCCATCTTCCTTTTTGGCTTTTTCCTGTTTCAGACCAATGTGATAAATGCCTTTTTTTTGGTATCATTAGTATGAATAAACAAGATAACACTCAGCAAAGTGACTCATTCACAGTGTTTTTGCCTTACTAATGGTGCCATCCTGCCCTCTTCTCTCAAGCACAAACCGAGAATGGCACTCTAGACCTCAGAAATGCTTCAAAATGTATTTTATCCCCGACAACAGCCCGGGGGGAAAATCCGCGACGAGCAAAATGATGATGAATGAGACCAGAAATGGTCTTTTTTGGAGCCATAAAGGTTAAATCCTGTTTCACAGAAAAACATCATGTCAGGGACTCCACACACACACACACACACATACACACACACACACACACACATACACACAGATACACATTCCTTCCAGAACTACCTCTGGAAGACAGTCTCTCTTCTGACCTTTACTCGACTGAGTCTGAGAAGTTCACTAAAGGCCAGAGCTGTTTTGGAATAACAGGGAGAAATATTTTCCTCTCCAGCTTCATCACCTCCCCACTTTCCTCTCTGACAGCCATCACGAAAACAACAGATAACGTAGATTTAGCTTTTATCTAAATATAGTCAATGATATATTTCTGCTGCCTACAGTGGTGGGATTTGAAAGAAAACAAAGAGGTGCATTCCTGTTTTGAGTAAATGAAGGCGACTTGCCATTTCTTCAAAGCTCGAGAACACTAATGTGGTCCAATTAGTGTAGATTGGTTCTTTTTTGTGTGCCTATTTACCTCAAGGGTCAGGAAATGCCTGCTTGAGTGGGCAGTTTACATTTCAGCCAACCGACTCAGTCAAAGCTTCTGTTTGTGGACTCTGAACACAGATTTCCTTCTTCATACCATGAAGTTTGACCGGCGACATGACAACCGTTGGAAATAGTGATAAGACACATTACTGGTTGGCGCCTCTGCTGATATACAAAGAAGTTTAACTGTTCTCAACATTAAAACCCTTTTCACTGCAAGCTTTGCCAGAACAAATCATGGAACAATAAGAGAGGGCACTTCATTCTAAATGAATAAATCCAGTGCTTAGGTTAAAGCTTGTCCTGTTATTAATAGGAAATGATTAGATCACCATATTTTAGCTGGTGTAACTGCACAAAAGAACTAACAGGTTAGCGTAAAAACAGGTTATAAATCGGTTTATAATTGTGTGATGGTTAGTGGGCAAGGGCCTCACAAACCTGTGATTTCTCTGTTTAACACTATATACATTTCACATTCAAACTTTTAAAGAAGTCAATCTTATCTATTTCACAACCTTGTCGGGGCATGACGCTGAAACCAAATCAAACTGTCAAAAAATTCCTTGTTTGACTGCAGAGGATTTGAATAGGAAAAAGTAATAATCCTTTATTATGTATGCAGTACAAATGCCGTACCTTGGTACATCATGTTTATTCAGATTAAATGTTCAACATTCTCAAAAGCAAAGTATTTCTCCACATTCTCTGCAGAATTCAGGGCTGATGGAGCGTGCAGCGTCTTGTTGGGGCCTCATCTGCATCTTTCTTACTTTGTTTGGACTGCGGGGGGGAGAACGGGCTGACGGATATCTCTGCTTTTGCGGGAGTGGCAAAGAAAGCTTCTGATTTGACAGTAATTCACCAACCCTCCACCCATAAGATCCAGCTGATAAGGCTGGGCTTTGCAAAAAGGAAAGCACGTGCGTTTTAAAAGCAAATCCCATGCTACTGCACATCTCATTTGGGGGGAGATTTATAGACCCTTCTAATGCCTGGGTCATGCACCTGCACATGGAGAGGGTAAATTAGAATGACTTAAAAGCCTGAAGAAGAGCAAAGCATAAAAATGGCCTGATATGAGAAGCGCAGGTCCTTCAGGAGAACAAGCTTGTCAAGTCATGGATCACATGTAAGACTTTGCCCCGAGGTGCCCGTTTAAGAGGTAACTTTAGGTATAAGTGTTGACACGAGTGCTTTAAATAAATTGTTCTCCTCTCCGTTTAAATAAATGATGGCCATCATTCAAAACTAAGTGTAACAAATAGTTGAAGTGACATGACTCCCAACTTGCCCTCATTTTTTTTTTTCTTCTGTGTCCCAATTTTCCCCTACTGCCCCCCTCCTCTTCTCTCCCTCTTTGTACAAGCGTGGGCGAATGTGTGTGTGTGTGTGTGTGCGTGTGTGTGTGTGTTTGCATTCAGTTTTCCTTCTCTTGGATGTGATAGCTTTTCCCGCACACCTGCTCATTGTTTCCCCATTAACTCCTGCCATATATCAACTCCTCCACCTTTTCTGTCCCAAATCATCCTGTCACTCAGGGTTATACATGTTCAGACCCATGAGTTGGAAGCTTTATTAAAATATGCAGAACTTTCAGTGTGGGGAGGTTTGTTTCTTCTCAAGCGTTTTTTTCTTCTCTCTCATTTATTTTCCATAATTCTCTTCATTATAGCCAAACTTTCTTACAACCTTTTAAAGTGGTTATGGCCAGTTGTTTTCCTTACTTTCTAAGGTTCTCATAGCTTGTATTTTTTACTTTCACCCATTGACTGCTTCCTCATTTGTTATCAGTTTAGTCCATGAACGTGACCATTTTCAGGGTTTGTATGCTTATTAGCCTCTTAACCCTAACTAATGAATAATTCAGCCATAAAAAGGCATCTAAAGATCTGAACCACTATTCTAACCAAATTCTATCATTATGCATCATTTATTCACATTTCCTCAGTTGAATCTATGCTAAATATCAAATTTTACATAGTTTTTCAGGCACAAAATAACAATTTTGCACAAACAAGGAGATATATGAGCTGTAAATATAGGACAACAAGAAGTGAACTGACAGTCAGAGGCAGTGGTTTTTATGGAAGGATGATTAAATGTGCAACTTTTAGCATTTTCATTTTAGCATTGAAGGCACAGGACTTTTGCACAACACTGTACAAGTTGACTTCAATTTGCACAAAAAAATAACTAAGCTGGCGTTCCCTCTGCTGCAAAAGATGATGACATTCTTATCCAAAGTTCTCATTGCTTGTCAGCGAGCTGAGTGATTACTCCCCATCAAGTTCTGAGAAAGTCTCGTCACTTGTAACTCAATCGTAATGACAGGGTACTCTTGCTAGCCTGAAGGTAAGTTCTGACCTGCTTTTTTTTTTTAACACAGGCCATGGGACAAAAGGGAACAGAAGAAGGTGGAAAGAAAGACTGATAGGCGTAATGGGGATTAAGATGAGGCGTTACAGACAACCCGCCCTTCTGAGAAAATGCCAGAAGTCAAGTAGTGTGAATATTTAGACCCGGGGGCAGGAGTTGACGAGATAGTGGGACCGAATGAAAAACACCAGACGGTGGCCCAGTGTACAGTAGCAGTGAAAAGCAGATGTACGCAGATAATACAGGCGGGGGTCGAGGAGAAGTTTAAACTGGAAGTATCTGGGTGAGATAAAACAGAAGCACGGGAGGGGTCCTGAACATTAGAGGAGGGGTCAGCAGCTGGGACAGCTAAATTACAGACAGTGGCCAATATTTATTGAAATCCATCCATCCATATGTGTGTATATATATAAGTAAGATAACCAGATATGTATATTAGCCTAGGCATGCATCTGGATCTGCTTGTGGGAAGTTATAACTGTACGTTTGTCTTCATAAATACAGACGGAGAAATGGAAAGAAACTAATCCAGAAGGCCTAACGTGGCTTCAGGAAGGACTGCATGACAGCAGAGAACCATCTGGGATCTGCTTAATACATTTGGATCTTTAAAAAAAAGTCTAGCTTAATGATATTTTAGCCTTCACATATATAAGAAAGCGGATATCTATAATGTCAGTTCAACAGATGCAGTGCAGTCATCGTGTTTCCTCCTTGGGTTTCCACATCCATCATATGTGCAACAGTCCCCTGACTCATCAACTGGAAACATGGGGTCACACTCACTTCTAGCTAATGAACCGTAAACACTGACTCAGAGTCTGTCTGCAGAATGGACCGTGGGCCACAGAGATGATTCATGAGCGCTACCCGTTTTTTTTTGTCCACCAAATCCAATTCTGGCTTAAAGCGGATCAGTGATTACATCACGTTACAAAAATGACTGGTTTGATTCATTTCTCTCTCACCAGCTTCAGCTGTCCAGCTTTTTCAGAAAATGACGCACCGGCTTAAGTCAGTGTCCTGATCTGTCCTCACCAAAAAAAACGCGCCAATTTGACTCAGCCGGGGCCCAGAGGAAGTGCTGTTTGAGATAAGAGTAGCCAGGGGAGACAGCTGTGAGGGCTGGCTTGGGATTCATCAGGCTCAAATCCCAGTGATATCACCCCTGTCCACAGCCAACACGTCCCCTATTTATGATCCATTATTCGGTATGTGCCAATACTTCAAGAAGTTGTGCTTTATTCTTAGGATACTTTTGCAGGATGCATATTATTTGCCAGTTCTTTTTCACTTTTTATCTTTTAAAAAGAAGAAACTAAACTTGCTTTTAATCCGGTGAACTCATCACTCATCATCAGGACTTTGGGGATTTTTTGGGACGAAGAAAAATACCTTTTGAAATGCTGTTTGGCACTAATGATTGTTTCTACTGGTTGAAATTTAGAACGCACACAAAAACATAACCGTCAAGGACACAAACGTAGTGTGGCGTTGGAGTTAGTTTCAAGTCAAAACTTTCCATCTCTCTTTTTGACTTTTGAAAAGTTCTCATATGAAGTGAAATACAATCAGCAAAATTAATTCCCCCATATGTTGCTCATTTAATGTTCATTCCAAAATTTTAAATTTGATTAAAGTTGTAAATACAGCATGAACATTCTCATAATCTTTATTATGCTAATAAATCTCTCAAGGGGAATATTCAGTCCACTGGTGTCCATCATTACAATGTTACAATTGTGAGTTTTCTTACAGTTTTTCTTGCAATTTTCTCCAAAAATATTGGGAAAAGGGTACGATTTCACGTCTTTTGTTTGGGTACATTTAAAAAACAAGCAACTCTCTGTTTAACAGCTGATTTCCACAGCTTGACTCACTCCCATCTGCAGTTTACTGCTCAGTTATATAAAATAAAGGAACCGGTTCGTCATACAATGTGGATGTAATCTACCAAGCTTTCATTTTTTCATTTTACAGAAAAGACAAAGGAATGACTGCTGATCTACTGAGTGACTGATTCCAGAGGAACACGTCTATTACATAACAACCAGACTTCAATCTGTTGTCATAACAAACGCTGTCATTGGTTTTGTCCAGATTTGGAATATTCACATTACATATTCCAATACAGTGTTTCTTAGGAACGAAACGAGCCAAAAAATGTGTCACGTTTTTTTTCCCCTGAAGTACTGACTCTTTAGAAAAAACCATCTGGCACCTGCCACTGAGCTGTCTGCTCAGCTATACAGACATCCACAGCGGTCATTTTACTGCCCCGTCAGCTCCAACACACCCACACATTGTCCAGACCTCCCAACAGCCAAAGTGTGTGTGTGTGTGTGTGTGCAGGCGTGTGTGTGTGCAAAGCATCTGCCCGCTTAGAACACTGTGACCTCATTCCCATGGTGGACACGAGACCAAACTACTGTATTCCTCAATTCTTGACCATGAGGGTCAGTGTTCGTAAGCGTGTGCGATATTTAGCCGCGTGTCGTGAACTGAAGCTCGAGGCTATGTTCGGTTCAGAAAAGTTGCTGATACAGCGAATCGCATCTGAAAGAAGTCAGTCTGATGTTCATAACAGAGGTGCAATTTAAAAGACGGAATGATCTCAGGGAAGAGCAAAGGTGAGAGCCATCATGGACCGACCTGTCCATCATCAGTTTTAAGAGGCTGGGTTCTCTCTCTGTGGTAAAAGTTTAGTGAAGAAGTTCCTCAGACTTTCCACTGAGGCATCTGTTCCTTTAAGCACTTCAAAACAACCAAATTAAGATTCATGCATAACCCTTTATCATAAAAATTATGTTTTATGATAAGTCAAGAATGCTTGTAACAACACTGGCACAAAAAAGTCTTGATATGATAGCTAGGGACACAAATTTAGCATTTACACGATTAGAATCTACCCTTTTTTCCTGAATTCTTGCAGAACTTTAAGAGCAATGTACCGTACATTAGCTGATGATTGCTATGGTGTAACCAAATCCATTTTCATCCACCCTGACAAAGCAGACAATGAAAGCAAAGGTTAGATTTAATGACATGATGGTGTATGAATTATTTTTGTTGAGGCTTCTTTTTTTAAGTGGTGGACAGTATCTGGGAATCGGTATCTTTACAAATTGTGTGACAAAGACACATATTGGAAGAAGCTGCTTCATTAGTGCTGTAACGTTAGATTATCCTCCTCGTGTTTTCAAACCTCTTTCTGATTTTGAGTGTTACAAACCACTTGCTTTCCAGCTGACTGTTCAGCAGCTGGAATCCAACATCAGTCAGGATTTGGACCAAAATTCTTCTCCCAAACGTCCAGCAACTGATATCCACACTTCCCAGAGGTTGGCAGACGGAGGATTAGCTGACAGTGGTAAAAACTTCCTGATCCAGCATTCTGAGACATGTTGCTGCCATCAAATTCAAGATGCGTGACCTCACGCACTTGTGAACAAAGAAAAATCTCCCTTTTTCAACATTTTTTCTTAACACTGTCTGCATAAACACAATCTTTGTTTATGAGATTGTGCACATGGTGGCGTCCTGACTTTTTTTTTTCTTCAAACCTTTTTTTTTTCTAGCCGAATCAAACCTTAAACCTTGCTTCGGTGAACAAAATGAAAGACATCTGCAGGCCTTCGTTGATATTCGCTCCCGCGTTTGCCAGCGGGGACATCTGGACTCCAGCGATGTGAGGAGACCCGGTGGAAATCTGAACTGGGTCTCTGGCTCTGTTTCTCTGTTTCTCTCTGTCTGTCCCAGCCATCCTCATAGAACGACCACTTGGGCGTTGCTCATGGGTCTTGGGGACCCATCTCGGTCCTAAATCTGACATCTGGATGAAAGATTTAGCATCCTGCTAACTATCCTCATCTTCTCCGTCCTCGTCAGTTATTATTTTTCACACGACCATAGATTCTTGGACTATAAGATTCTCTTTTTTTTAACCATGTGTTCACTTTTTCGTGGTTCCACGTTTTGTGGGGAAGCTGGTTATGCTCTGCCGAGGCCAGCGCTCGCACAGGACCGACCCGCGCTGCCAAAAAGATGCCCACTGCTGCCAAAAGGGGAGGTTGTTTTGAAGGAGAGAGAGCTAACCCCCCCCCCCCCCCCCCCCCCCCCCCCCCCCCCCCCCCCTGCCCTCGTCCTCAGGGGATCAAGTGTTGTGTCAACATGGTTTCTCCGATCGGTGCCAGCTCCCGTCTGAAACTCGTACCCACGGTGCGGAGCGGTGGAGTGAGGTGGACTCTCGGTGGGACTCTGCCCACAACTCCAGCTTTTGCCAACTATGCCGAAGAAAACAACACGAAAACCGGCGCTCCCGTGCCAGCTTCCTGCCATCAGATTAGTGCGGACCGGCACGGAGGGAGAGGGAGTATGCTGGACGTACAGAATGTGAGAAACTCTCAACACGTGGGCTGAGGGTTTAGGAGGCCTTGTCTTCCAATAGAATTTGAACATACATTACAAAACTATGTGCAAATATTGGAACGTTTGATCCAACACCAACAGAGACCTTTCAAATCATCCAAGGGATCAGCTTGGGCATTTTTTATTCATATTTAGAAAATACGAAGGAGAAAAGTCAAAAGAAAACAAAATATGAGCACTGAGGGGAACCTAAACAACCTTGCAAATTCTGTCTGGGCCAGTAAAAATGTATATGACATGACTTATTGAGTGTTTCCAACACAATCTGATTGTTGAGCAATAGATAAATTGAATGAATAAATAAAGAAAAAAATAGAAAAAGAAAGTGAGAAAGAAAGAAAAAAATAAGCCTCCTCCATATCTTTTAATCTCCCTTTGCCATTCACATATAGTACAAAAATAATGGCAATAAGAATAATCATTAAAGCTGTAAACTATTGCTCACTGGTGCAATAATCAGATTTTTTCCCAACATACAGCAGCTGCTTTTACTTTCATTTTTATCAATACACTGGCACACCTGCATGTTTGCCTGCCCAAGACAGAGAAAAAGCCTCCACTCATCCCTCAAGAGGCATCTGCACGAGTCCGACACCATGTGCAGCAGTCTCCACAAGAAAAGCTTTATTCATTTTTGGCTTTTAGGAATGAGTGCTGCAAATAAGAGAGTGAGGAAACACAGGACTACACATCAGTTTGGAAATACAGCTGGTGTGCAGCCAGTCTGCTGTCAGCTGGGGACACTTCTGTTGTGGCAAATGACTAAAAAAGAAAGAAAACACATCAGGGGATACATATCTACTGATAAAAATATATGCAACGGCATGCCACACCAGAAAAAATGAATTAAATACAATGAAAAATTCAAATCAAATTGTCCAAGCGGCTCAAGCAAGTCAAGAAATATGAATTCATTTGAATCCGAGCATGCAACCGATTTGATGCTGGGGCAAAAACAGCAATGTATTTGTTTTCTCTACGTACTGACATGGTTGCCTGGTTACTTTGTGTTTGTCTTAAAATTATTATTATGAGACGGAAGAGATGGAGAGAGAAGATTGACCTGAGTGGAAGTAATTCTGTACCACTAAATGCAACATCTGCTTATTGACAAGACTGTTTCTGAGGACTTTTAAGAGACAATCTCTAAAATGAGTTGCACAACCAAGCCGTTCAAGGGTCAGACCTGTGAGACTATAATTTTTAAAGACTGCATACACTTGCCCTGCGATGTCCTGATGGACACTGAAGTGTTTTCTTGGTGTAATCGCAGTCGTAAGCAGAACAAGTCACGTCTGCCGTTTGCGCAACCAGAGGGAAAAAACGCTCGACAGTGCTTCTCCATCGTGCTTGTGTAAGCTTCTCCTATAACTTACCAAAGCCCCACCCAGCAAATAGTCAGGATAGGTTGGCACCGGTTCCTCGAAATAATCTACACGGAACATTTGAGCCGTCTGACCTCGTCGTTCTGAGGCTGAGTGTGCTGCTCAGCAGATTTTACGGGAGAAATTATGACCGTGCTGTTGGTGGATTTTGCTGGTAACAATTATAACTTTTGCAACTCCATATAAGAGCATATTAACAAGGTGGAAAATATTATTTGAATTTGAAGCGAGACCATAAAAAGATTTCCCCTGATCCTATTCTCTGGTGAATATGATCCTGACATCTGCATTTTTTTTATTTTTTTTTAAAGAAAAAGTTTTACCTTGTCCTGTTCAGCATTTTTTTTTAATGGACCACTTTAAATCATATTAGTTAGTTTTTTTTTTTTTTAAAGCTATTTGAGTTGTCTTATTCTGGTCAAAGTAAGACAGCCATAAAGATGTACCGGGAGGGGCGTTGAGTTGCATTCTGGGAAATGAAGGATCCCGAGGAGATTTAATTTTGCTCGTGGCTCCGAGTGGATCTGCACCTGCTGTGCTGCCTCTATAAAACCAATATGGACGCATGTCTGCTCCTCCTCGGTGGCATTTGACCTCTCTGCTGGTCAGCAGACAGAGGGGTGCCTCTGGAATCAGACGACTTTAGCCTCAGCTGCCGCAAATCAGGGTCCCGCCCTCCCAAATTGTCTCACACCCTCCCGTCTCCTTCCACCCCTGGAAATAGACCGCGATGCTAAAGACGTTACGCAAGTTCTGCTTTGTTGAGAGACTGATTGATGAGGACAGAGGCCAAGAGACTCGTGACAACTATTTCAGCAAGCTGCATAAATCAAACACATTCCTTGAAGGAAGTAAAAGTCCCACCTTTTGCTTCATGGTGCCTGTGGCTTATTTTGGAGGCACTTTCTCTTTAGCGCACTATACTGAAGAACTATTCAAAAAATGAGTGTATTTACAAAGGCACTTTGGTAGGATTCTTTTGAAAGGTAGTTAAAAACTAGTGGGCAGATCAAACTACACCTCAAAGACTACAGGCCTCAGTTAGGATGCTAAATCTTTAATTTCCTTCCGGTAGAATTAGAAATTTACCAAACAACGTTGTCATGTTCTATGGAAATATAGCGTCTGATAGCTAAAGCTCAGGTGAAACTCGATCATGCAACTGCTCAAGAAGAGAACTGAGGTATGCGGTGATCTGATCACTGTCCAGCGTCCAGTTGTGAGCGAAAATAAAGAGGCCGTGCTCCTAAATGATCAATCGTTCATCGTTTATTATCTCTGGCAGGTGTTAGCTGTATTGAATGCTCACACTGCTTTCCAGTCCAGTTTTCAATTCACATTACATCAACTTTGTTCCAGTCAACAAATGTCAAATCTTTTACATCTGACCGTCATTAGAGAGGCAAATAGAAATTTGAGACAAATATTATTTACATATGGTACAAAAATATATTTCACGGAAAGTGAGATCGATTTACAATAAGAAGCTCTATAAAATTACAAATATACTTCTGTTACAAAAAAAAGCTTTTTCTTTTTTTTTTTTAAATAGTCTTCCGTCTTAAGTTCTGGACGAGGGAGGGAAGCCTAGATTGGGGTTGGTGGGACGACGTGCGTCTGAAGACAAACGCTCCAGTGACCCTGTTTCTAAGATGTGCGTCTATAGTCCCGACGAACTTTCCAGTTCCACAAAGGCGAGCGCGGGCCTTTCCCTCGGCCTGCGAGTTCTGGACTTTGACGATGGCGGCCGGGCCTGATGTCGGCGGTTGGAGACGCTCAGCGGCCGTCCAGCTGCATCCTGCCGGGCGGCTGTTTTTCGTGTGTGTGTGGGAGCAGGTGCATTTTAAAACTGCTCAGGGGGGGTCCAGACGTCCCCTCCCTCCTTCCGCTGCACTCCGAGATGGCAGTGAGCCCGCGTGTCACATGCCTGAGAGCAGATAGGGGAGGGACGGAAAAGAGACGCGATTAGAACGCCGCTAAAACCTGCTCGCTAGGTTTGCCGGTTCTATTCTGGTTTGGTTTTAACACAGGGGCTGGTCGCGGTAAACAGAGGCAGCCCCAATAAACACGCTAACAGGGGGGGGAACTGGCCGAGTGTTGGAAAGTTACAGGCTTTACAGGGAGACCCACGTCGAAAGGCCCCAAAACACCGAGGCAGCCGGATTTGAGGTTGCTCGACTCCCACTTCTTTCTCATTCCACTGCTGACATTTACAGTCGGAATTCCAGCTCCGGTTTGCCCCGGCAGGCATTCTCTGTGCTCAAGTATGCAAGTTCAAACATACGAGCAGGCGAGTAGGGAAATCCAACGCTAATAGCACCCGGCGCTGTTTGTCTATTAATGTTCCGGAAACTGCTCAACAATCCAATCCCGCCGTCTAAAGTTACATTTTTGTGAGTTTAAAGCAAAGTTACACTGATACATGACTAAAAATGTACACAGTGAATGAGCCTAGTTCACAGTTACATAACAGAAAATGCATATGCAGCCTTTTCTCCAATGTAACCCGATTCACTTCACAATACCGACGCAAGATTGTTTCTTGAAAAGCAAAGTGGAGTTTTTATGAGCCGTCGTTAGCAGAGCCGACACAGGGAACAAATGCCGGCGCTAATCCCCGGGGAGCGGGCGGTGCCAGCGCGCGGCCCCAATTCATCAGGGAGTTATGACAGCCGTGTCACATTAACACTTACTCTCTAACGTCCGGTCAAGGTCGGCGATGAAATCCTCCAGCTCTTTGGTGTCGCCCAGTTTAGCTGAAAGGAAGACAAAATGAGAGATCT
>CAJRST010001113.1:2930966-2984284 GCA_907169785.1 Menidia menidia | reverse complement strand
TTTTGACATTTTTGTACATTGTATTTTGAACCTAAATATTCCAGTTGTATTTGTATTCCTTTGTAGTTCCAGTATTCTTCCCTATTAGATTAGCTCTTTTCCGAGCACAAAAATAAAAAGCAGATACCAACATCTGGTTTTGTACTAGCTTGAAAAACCCCTGGATTTCCCTACACTGATGCCATGACGCCCGCTCAAACATTTTTGTCCTAACCTTGAAGATACTGATCAATTTCAAATAATCAATTATCAGTCGTTTTTAAAAACAGACAATCTGCCATTGCTGACTTTGCTTTATCAACCTGAGTGTTTTTTTACCTGAAAATATCTAAAAGAAAAAGAAAATAAAGAAAATGCAAACACATTATGCAATCTAATTTCGTTCTTTTAAAGATAAGATTAACCAACACTGCCTGCCACCTATTCCTATAAGTAAAATTTCCTCAGCATGTAAAAAAATAAACTGTAAAAATGAACGTGAAATGGTGGTGAACTCACGTTTGGGTGACATCAGAGGGGGTGAGGCGATGGCGGGGGAGAGCGCGGTGGGGGAGTTCAGCCTCTCGTCACTGAAGCTGAAGCTGTTTCTGTTCAGCGATTCTGCACCTGTCCGAAAGAAAGAAAGAAGGCAGAACAGGCTTAAGCTGAGGCCCCGTTTTTAAGCGAGCTGTCCCTGATGTGTGTCAGTGTGTAACCACTGCATTCTCTTCTAATGACAGCCCTCCCCAACGGCCCGCCAGGCACACACAGTACAAACATGCACGTGGCAAGTGTTCTCACACAGAAAACACAATATTAGGCAAAGTTTATGCGTTTTTCTGTTTATAAAGTCAGTATTTCTATTTGCCCTGTGCCTTACTAACCCTAAACCAGTGAATTGATGATATTAATTTGGAATCTAACTGCATAATGTTTCAGGCTGTAAAAGCAAATCAATCCAAGTTTTCCTCATTGGTTTATTTACAGCATAGCAAAGCGCTGTGATCATGCTCTGGTTTCTGTTTCTGCCCTCTTTTGTGCTCTCTGCACAGGCCTGATATACCGGCCCCGCTAATTCCTTCAGATCGCATTTCGGTTTGCCTGATAAGACAAGAAGCCGGACGGAAAACGTCCCCCCCCCCCTCTTACTCCATTTGTCGAAGGCTTCTTTTGTCATTCGCGCTCTCCAGCAGCGTGGTGGGTGTGACAGAAGGCAGAAGACAGGGCTAGCACTTAGAGCTATTTTTTTTTTACTCTGCTCTGCTGAGCTCCGGACAAACTCGCCGCCGTCTTAGATGTCAAGCACCCACTTATTCCCATCTTTCTGACTTTAACCTTCCCCCATCACTCAGCACCACACACACAAAGCCCAACATCTGTATTTGACTTGAACTCTCCGGGCTTCCTCTCGTATCCATCTCTGTCGTTCACCTATCTCCTCTCTTCTCCCCACGTATTGCTTCCTGCACGGCTCCCTTTCTTCCTCCCCTCAGAGACACACAAACACCCCCGGGGAGCTTTTTTTTTGTCATTTATCTGCCCGTTCATCGGCCCATCCATCCATCAGGCAGCGAGACAATAGGCCGAGCCTCCTCTGTTCATTAGACTGCCATGGAGAGGACACAGCTCAGGGCCGGAATCCCATCCCTCGCGTAAATCAACAAGCCCATTAGTGTCATAGACACATATTCCGACACCTTTCCTGGGTTTTTTTTATCTTATTTTATTTTATCCCTGTGTGATAACACTGTAGGGAGTAACTATCCCCTCACAAAACCACTGGAACTCTAGTTATTATGCAACTAGCAGACTGAGAGGAGAGATGAAAAAAAAAACTCTCTCTGCTCTTAAATGATTCCACAGCCTTCCCAGGGATCGTAGGAGCATAAAGCCCCTTTAACGCCTTCCTTTGGAAGTCCGAAACGACTCGCATGTGGGTGTGGAAACCATTTTTGCATAAGCGGGCCTCAAGGATACGCTTTTTTTCTGTGTGTGTCAGCATGTGAGGCCGGGCCGTTTGGCAGCCCGACCGGACCCGGCCCTCCAGCTCACTTCACGTCAGGGAAATATAGCTCATGATGGAGGGGGGGGGGGGGGCTTTGGGGAAGCAGGTTTATCTAAATATGCAGCAGCAGCTTAATCTGATAGCAGTATCTCTGCACACTGAGCTGAGCTGAATCGTTTGTTGAGGCACGCATGAGGTGATCGTTTATCAGTTCCTAAGCTGCTCTCCGGATGATAAGATCTGACACACTTGTAAAGATTTGGAAATTGGCTTTCGTTGCTGACACATGGCAATTGAAAATATAGGGGGAAAAAACAGTTTTCATGCGCTTTTCAACAAGATTGGAGGTCAAAATCACACTTGAACTTAATGTTAACTCCACATCTGAGTTGGGTGATAACTGCAATATTCAGGACTAATTTAAGTGACTCAACCAACAAAAACCTACAATCGGCTACAGTTGGTCTGATGAATGGAATGGACTGGAGAACAACAAAAAAACAAAAACAAAGCAGTCAGTTTTTACAGGGAAAAAGTAAAGTCTGAAAAGCAATTTTTCAGGACTGCTTTCAAATATGCAAAAAAAAAAACCTGACAACTTCAGACACAAAATCTAAATAAGTGAGGAGCCAATCCAAACTCCTGCAGGACATGGAGAGGAGTGGACACGTTTATGCCCACCAGGAGCAGCCATAGACGAGCAGAGAGAAACGTCCACGTTTGGTCGTTGCAGATCACAACAACTGGTCAATCGTCCCCCCCCACACACCTCCTAAAAAAACTAAATCACTCACTCTCTGAGTCGCTGATGCCGCTGTCGCTGACGCTGGCGCTGCTCCGCCTCTTCGCGGTCTTCAGGTGCTCGTCGTACCTGAAGTGGCGCTTCTCCACGGGCGACGTGAAGTCCTCGATGACGGCGTCGAACTCGCACAGCACGTCGCTCAGGTCCTCCTCCTTGATGAACTTGGCTGGAAGACAAGGAGCGACCTCAGCGGCGTCGCGATGCTGCGAGGGGCATTTCGGACTCGCGGATGTTATCCCGGAGCCAACGGTGGCAGGGGTGATAAAAAGCGAGGAGAAAGATTTGTCAAAAATACCTTGGGTTTTCAGCTTCGGGGACTTCATGATAACACTGGGTCGAGGATTATCCAGTAATCTTCTCAGAAGTCTGTTTGTTTTTCCTCAGTTTGGTGTCAGTGAACGCACCACGGGTCTGGGACTAATCCCTCTGTCCGGGGACCGCCGCTTTTTATAAGGAGCGCTTTTCGGTGGGGGCGGTGACAGCGGGAGAGGGGTGTGCGTGCGCGCGTGCGCGTGTCTGGGGCGGATTAAACTTTTCCAGGTTGAAGTTACACACCAGGCATCCCCCCCACTCCCACTCCCTCTCCCTCCCCATGCCCCATCGACGCCAGCTTCATAATAAGTGTGTTTGTAAACAGCTCCCATGTCGCCTGCCGGGCAGAGGAGAGTAATCGGGGGTATTTTTAAATCCCGATCCAACTGGTTTTCATCCTTTATCACCGGGCAGAGGATGACACAGAGCTGACTGACCACAAGCACCATCAGATCGTGTTCCATGTGAGATCTGGCTCATCTCTATGGTCACAAAACAATCATGGACCATCCTGTCCTCAACGGTAATACATGAACTTTTGACCATAAGCATATTTTTAGAAATGAGAAACACACAAACAATCAAAAAGAAACATCCGGAGCATTATTTTGGGGGCAAGTGGAGCTAGTGTCAGATCCCATTTGGTCCTCCTGAGCATGAAAGATATGAGATATGAAAGATATAAACTTCTTCTTTTCTTCTTTTTTTTTTTACATAAACGAGTTTCCTTCTAACTTCCATCTCCCCTCCTAACATTAGCCAGGTGATAGTCACATAATCACATTAGATATTAATTTCCCATGTTTACGGTAAAAGTATGTCTAAAATGACACTTAAATGGCCAATAAACTTCAACAGGACTTCTCATCTCGTTTTGTAGCATGTGATCTCCAGGATCTGCAGATGGAAGACCAGCAGAGGAGTTATGTCAGTGACAGGAAGATGTTTTTTCGAGCCGGAGCTTAAACCAAAGTGGGCCTGCAGTGATACCTGCTGGTGGAAAACCAGTGCTGCATGTGGTCCCAGCTCAGGGTTGAGCTGATGTTTTGCGAAGCTGGAAAAGGCACATGGCTGCTTCTTTCTATGTACCTTTTAAAATAGTTTGAAAATACTTTGTTGTATCTCGATGGTCCGATCATATATTGACGAACAACTGGCTTTTACTCAGCTCTGCCTATATGCCAACACTTGTTGGGCAAACCCTTCAGCCAGCCGATTTGCTTCTCTGTTGCAGGCAGTGAAGCCATGCTGAGACTTTAGCACCTTCACTGCCCAGATGAACATGATCAGCAAATGGGTAAACATAACATGTGTTAGCAGCTGCACGGGTCTGTTGACTCTTGGCCTCTAGGTGGTACTTGGCCTCGCCGGAGGTGCTAAAAGTAACACCTTTGAGAAACTGAGAATATCAAAGTTCAGAAGCAAACTTGAGTTACCACACCTCTCTTCAGTATGTCCATCATTGTACATTACTCAGCTTGATGCTGGATAAAAACAATATAAAGCGTTTTTATTAAAAAATAAATTACACAATTCATACTTACATATGTACATCTAATAATTTTCAACTGTTATCACACTTATTTGATAATAATAATAATAATAAAGTAGTTTTATAGATTCCTCATGCACTCTTAAGACTTATTTAAGTTGAGCAATATTTGAGAAGAAAAATAACCTCACCTTCCACTTTTTGTAATAAAAAAATGATTGCTTTTCCTTTTTTCACTTATTCGGACTATGAAATTCTGACTGAATGGATATATACGATGCACCAGTTTTAAAAATCCTAATTTATGTAGCCTTTCACGTCTTCATGGTAGCATTTGAGCTCTGACAGGGTCAGTTTGTAGTTTGTAGTTTGGCTGTATATGCAAAGTGGATGTGCTTGTTCCTGGAGCTAGACTGTAAATAGTTTTTAATGTGAGTTTGACAGCATGGCTGACCCTTCATTTGTCAGCCTATAAAGCATAGATATCCATCACTCAAAGTCACAGCCCAGTAACTCGACTCTCATGGTGATTGAACCCATCCAGGTTTGAGGGATGATGCGGATGAAGCGCGAGAAGATGGGAGGATAGATGTAGTTCTTCACATGGTCGTTGTTGTCTGAGTTTCCATTGAAGATCTAGATTTAATGGGAGATAGAGAAATTCTTTAGAATCGACACCTGTGAGATAACACTTCCAGAGAATTATGATTTCCATGTGTTTTTTTTCACCTTGACTGGCTGGTCCTCCTCGTCTGTGTAGCGTGTCCATTGTCTTCCATCGCTGCTGTACTGCAGAGTGTAAGTCATAACATACAGGTCCTTCCCAAAAGACCTGGCCCCCTGCGTTATGATGCCTGTGATCTTCTGAACCTTTTGGAGCTCCAGTTGAAGCCACTGGTTCATGTCATTGTTCTGCAGAAAACAGCACACAGAGATGCATCTGACACGCCTGACTTTCATTTTTGTCTACTGAACTCGTGATGTGGCTGTGTGTGTGCAGTGTGTGGGTAGTAGTTGTGATGCAAATTTCTTATGATTATGTATTCACCATTTAAGAATTCTTAATCTTACCTTGGTCCTCCATGCATTGATTGTGCCTTGTTTGTTGAGGCGACCAAGGGAGGGTTTCCAGGGTCCACCGTACCAGCTTGAGAGTGTGGAGCTGGCTGTGATCTGGTGGTCCTTGATGAAGCCACTTTCCATCCCCAGAGGCAATGAGCAGCCTAAGATAAGTATTTTGAAATTTTAAGGAGAACCAAGTTGATGGTGAGTTTACCAAGAGCCCTTTCGAACATGTTTTGCCTTACAGCCTTAAAAACGTAGTACTATGTTGATTTCTCATACCGTCAAGTTCACAGCCATATAACTCCATTCGGACCGTTGCTGCCCTATACCAAGTGATAGGATGGAACCTTATGTACCGCGCTATCACAGGAGGAAAGAAAGTATTTGTGGTTGTCACATAGGCCTCCCGGTTTCCTTGGAATACCTTGTTAAAGAGGAGACAACACACACACAGAGGAATTAGGAATGATGACACTTTTGTCTAATTTACATTGGGTGAGGGGTTCAAGATTCTCCAACCTTCCAGAAGTCCCTGCTGTCGCCCTTGTAGAAGATCCACTTTCGGCGGTCATTGCTGTATGAGATTGAGTACTTCTCCACAAACTGGGAATGGAACATCTGCTTGGCTCCCTGAGTGGCCACCTGGCTTATCACCACCGGCCGCTGAAAGTCTACCTGTACAGAGGTCCACCGGGCGCAGATCAAGAGCTGAACCCAGTCCCTTCCTTTGACCCTTCAACTTGGCTCTAACATCTAATTGGTAGGGGCAAAGTGACCCTTATATATTTGTGGTCTATAAAAGTGGTTATATAGCGGCTGAAATCACTGTCAATGCCCTGACTGAAAGTTTATGTGGATACTACGTCTTGATCATAAGAAAACAAGGGGCAACTTTTTCTTGCAAAACAAAGATGGAGGGCTGTATCATTTCCAATATGATTTATGGTCCCAGATACATCAGATTAGATGAGTGTTTTTGTAAAAAGGACAAATCAGCAATATATGTATAGCCAAGGTATGGCTTGTTTAATTAGTTTCTCTTGAATGTTTTTGCCAAAGAGGGAATTCGGACAGGTAGACAAAGTCTTCATAAACCACATATGAAGTTAGAGAACATACTTAGCATAATTAGTCATCTGCACCTCTTACCTGAAGCCAGCTGTGGTTCTTCTCTGTGCTCCATGCATTGTATGAACCCTGATTGTTAAGTCTGGCAAGATGGGGCTCCCAGTATCCTTCAAAGATCAAATGATTGTCACAAATTTTATTAATTCAGTATCTAGCTGCAATAATGTACCAATCTTGATAAAAGCAAATATATGTCTGTAGTCAAAACAAATGCAAGCTGATTTAAGACCGCAAAGTTACCTCTGGTGTTGATTGCTGTTATTTGGTTGTCTCTCACACTGTTGGACTGAAGACCCAGTGGACGGAAGCAATCTTGGGTCATTGAGACCATTTTCAAATAGTAGAGTACAACATGTCAGAGAAATAACTGAATCAGAATGTAAAGTATTGTATTTGTGGACTTTTTTTAATTCTACACACCATTATCTAGAACCAGAAAGAGGGTCTGCATGCCTTTCTGTTGGTTAAAACCAACTTCTGTTTCCAGTAGCCACAAGCCAGGTTTGGATGGATACATCTCCAGAGTTGCAAAGCTTCCTGCAAAATGAGAAATAGACGATGTGTTCTGATGCCGATACCAAAGACAATAAAAACATGAGCAGAATCGTGCTCTGCATTTTTCTTACCTGGCAGCAGGGGATACACAGCCTGTCTGTGGCTGTAGGCCGTTTTGTGAATAAATGTCTGTCCATGGAAGTTAATGCTTTGATAGTCTGTAGGTGAACCCATGTTTATCAGGTGCCAGCGCACTAACTGGTTGGTGTACATCCTCAGGCCCTTCAAGCTGTGTATAATTCCATTGATAGCTGTAGAAACAACAGACACAGTTAATTTATGTACTTTGGTCCAATGGCTGTGTTCTTTGGTTTCATGTAAGAATGTTTATTCAACATAATAAATTATTATTGTCTTTAAAAATGGGTTGATAATGATGTAAATTAGGCTGATTGAAGACTTTTTACAGTGGAACTTGAAATTCTCCATGTGGTTGGTATCCAGAGTTTTCTTGCGGCTCTTCCTTTGCAGCAGTTCAAAATGTTTGTTGTAGTACCAGCTCTTAGATTCGTCGAAGGTCATGAAAAGCAGCACAAACTCCCTCATGTCAGGTAACTTTTTATCCAATGTCCCTTCTCGACACACCAGCAAAGGCCCAATCAAGCCGGAGTGGATATCCCTCTCCTTCAGATTACAGAGACAGGAAGGTGTAACATCATTTTGTGGTTTTAATTTGATTTAAAGTTTAGAAGTTTGCGTTAAAATGTTTTCACTGACAGTAATTGAACAGTTTTATTTACTTTATATTTTGTGAACATAGATTTATACAGTTCCTTACATTCAACATGTACATTTATTTCATTCTCCTTAAATCTCTTTCGTCAATACTCACAGGATTGACACCTGAGTAGTAGGCCCAGGTCCGACACTGAGCCTCTCCTGGTGCAGGGCCAACCATAGAATTGACTTTCCACAAATATGTGTAGGTGGTGTTGGGTTGAACCATGTTGTCATATTGAAACCAGTACTCAGAGCCATCCTCATAGGATAAACCCTCAAACTGCTTTGTATAGGTTACCCCATTAGGGTGTATAGAGAATGGACGGTTGGCATTATTCCTGAACACCACCTAAAAGAAATTGACCAAAAAGAGACATATTGGAGCATGCATAATAATTTTTTGTTAGTGGAGGAGATCTGCCATGCTGGTGTCAATAAAGTACTGGAAAAAGGTGTTACTTTCATTTAATTGTCTTTTTGTGTCACCTTTGTAGAGGTGAGAATGAAGCCACAGGTGGAAAACGGTTCTGTTTAAATCTTACCATGATGCTTTGTCCAATTTCTGCCTTGATGACAGGCCCCAGGATACCTAGATGCTCATCCATCTCTCCACGTACGTCAGGAGTGTTGAAACTTGCATCCATGTAACCTCGGAACACCACCTTGGTGAATTTAGTTTCTCGACTGTTGAGTTGTGACTTTTCTTGCCTCCTGTACCAATAATAAATCCTTACTTTACCAAATGACATGTTCTGGTATTACAGGTTTTGATGATTTAAAGTAGTCATGTATCCTCTTCTTACATTAGTTATAAAACTTGTTTTTAATTTGGATCTTACCTCTGCCCATAGCCAGCATAGTCCCACTCAACCTCCTCTGCAGCAATGAAATAAGTCCTCACATTAGGGCCTGACATCTTCAAATAGTATTTGGTGGTCTCATCTAAATTTAGGTTCTTGATGTCTTCATGACTGCTGTATGGGTCTTTGTACATGACATACTCATATTCATTACCAGTCAAATCTTCCTCATTTGCTTCAAGATGATCTGGTTCATTTCCAGGAACATACAGCTGGTAGTCACTGAAATCAGGCCGGGGTACGCCAATGACCACATCCCACGCTTCTTCGTTAGAAACAGGCTGTGGGTCAAGTGGCCGTGAACCACGAGGGGTCATCCCTGGATTGAATCCACGAGGGGAAAAAGGCAAACCAGACTTTACCTGTGCCTTGTATTCCTTCCTCTTCCTTGTTTTCATGCCTTGGCCTTTCTTGGGTTTTTGGCGGCGAGTAATTTTTATGGACTTTTTCGGAGGTGGTGTTGTTGTTTGAGGAGGACCGTTTTCAAGGTATTTCTTCATGTGGTCAGGACTCTCTACAGGTACCATGTTGTGAGTTCCATCATAAGTCCAGTTACCTTGTGGTTTGAGGGATGAGGTTTTAATAACCTCTGTATTGTTTTCTTTAAGGTAGATGAAGACTTCCTCACTGCTGTCTGAAGAATCTAGCTCCTCATAGCTGACCAGTTTTACTTTGCCATAAGGGTGAGAATGGTTAGAAGAAACTACAACCTCACTGGAATTACTTTCCATAGAAGACAAATAATTCAGCTTGTCTGCGTGTGTTGCATTTTCAATGCTGGAATTTGCTGAAACAGTCACAACTTCAGGAGAATTCTTTTGAAGTCCATGCTCATTAGAAGAGTTATTTCCATTGATGTCTGTGATGTTATCCACTAATCTAAAGCTGGTGACATGTCTGTCTGTTCTGCTGGTGTTTACCACCTCAGCCTGTAGCCCTGGTGTTGATAGTGTATGATTTGTTCCAAATCTTGACATGTTAACATGTCTTGTTGTGTTACCATCATCGTCCACACTTCTATTTAGTAACATGCTGTCATCAGAGACGTTTCCAGTGACAGTGTCGTTTAAAGTGTCGGCACTGGGTTTGGATTGAGGCACATCATAAAAAAACACATCTCCTCTTGAGAGTCGCTCCTCTGAGTCCTCAGCCATGACAATGTCCACAGACGTTTGGTTGTCACCAGGTAGAGTTAAGTTGTCTGAGATGGAGCTTGAATTTCCACTTCCTTGAATTTCCACTTCCTTAGTAGTGTCCAGTAGTTGCAGGGTTTGGTTTGTAGAGTCTTGTAACACTGCAGTTAGATTGGTGGCTTTCAGTGCAATGATTAGGTCATTTTCCTGCGATGCTGACGTAGAATTTATGGTGTGCGGAGATACATTTCCAGGCAGTGATGCAGTGGAATTGATTACTGTTTTGTTCACAGTGTCAGAAATAGATGCATTATCTGAACTGTGATTTGAAAATAAACTTTCATTCCCTAGTACAATATGTCCACTTAATAGTGTTGAGTTTATTGTTTGATACACATCAGAAACAACATCTGATGTACCATTTTTGTTTACATCTGTTTCATTATTGCTGATGCTGGGGTCATGAACCTCTGTAAGATTTGATGTCTTCTCTTCTTTCCACTTTATAATCTGTGTTTCATTTAATGCATCCGGCTTCAAATATAAGTTGGATTTGTTGTTTGCTTCCATGAAATCAAGGTGGATATTCGTATCACCGTCAGGTACATCGATAGCATCGTAATCAAGAAAAGACAAGTCCAGCTTCTCTACATATGAAGCACCGGATTGGTTTTTTAGGGACCTTAGACCCAACTCTTCTGCAAACATATCTGTGTAAACATCACTCTCCCTTGGTGTTTCTGGGACTTTTTTGGCAGCCTCTTCTTCCTTTTTGATCTCCTCTAAGGTTGGAGGTTTCCACACAGTGAATTCTTTGGTTGCTACCTCAGTGTCATACTCATACTGGTAGTCACGATAACATTCAACATCTCGAAACTTAACACGCATTCCTTTAGTTGTCTCATGGGTATTTAGGGAAGCCAGAAGCCAAATGCCTGGTCAAAGACAAGACATGTTCAAATATTTGTGAAGAACCCAGTGAATTAACAATCAGGACTCAACATTTGCCAAGAATCACTCACCAATGTTGTCCATGTACATAGTGATAGTTTCTCCACTCATGGGGTAAAGGGCCAGGAAGTCTTCTGTTCTCTCATTCAGCTCAAATGGATGGCCATAGAAAGTAACGGTCTGAATGTAGTTCTGTGCTCCAACACTGGACACATGCCAAGTTGGAACTTCCCCATTACAGAAGCCCAAGAGTGGTCCGCTCTCAAATGAGTAACCGTTGATTGCTGAAATGATACCAACATGATTAGTGGCAATACAGGTGAAGGCCTCATTATGCAAGAAATAAAGCATCATATGTTTCATATGCTTTAGTTGTTGTGCCCTTTTCCCTTCTATATTTACATGTGTTATTCTATCAGATTAGCACAGAAAGATTCATACTCGGCCTAAGAGTTGTAACTCTTCTGAAGGTTTCAACCTTCAACCTCCCTCTTATCTGATTAGCCTACATCTGAGAACACTGAGACCTTGGGAGCACCAACACACATTCCAAGTTCCATAATTCTTGATAGGAAACGGCAGCTTCTGAAATTTATTAAAGCATGTTTGAGCTGAAATTCAATCAAAATTGTAATTACCGTTTTAGGGAAGAAAATTGTGACCCACAGAAACATTTAGAATATTGAAATTGGGCTGCAAGGTGATCTCTTGGTTAGTTCTGATGCATATTTAGTAAATTATCTTCTCTTTATTAGAAATATTTTTATTCCACTGCCTAACAAGCTTCATAAGTCTGTCTAGGGCTGACACTCACTGTGCATGACATTGGACTTGTAAAACTCTGGGTCGTCTCTCCTGACTTTGGATCGATCACAATATTGGCGAATATTATCCTCCAGGTACCAGCTCCTGTTCTCATCGAACACAGCAAACATGGCGTGCTGCTCCTTGTCTGCTCTCAGCTGCAGAAACAAGCAAATACCGAAATGACTTCTGCTTCTGCTCACCTTCTTATACTTGTTTAACAAACATTTTACAGGTTAATCTTAAAATAATATGTCATCTTTCTCCAAAAGAATCAGTTCTACAAATACTTAGACAACACAAAACTACACACTGGACGTAGCTTTTGCGATCGGACATGTGTTCAACAGTGGTATCGCAGATTAAGGAACTTTGACTTTACTGATGAATCCCAACTTCTTCTTTCTGTTTAGGTATTCTAAACACCTTCTATGTCTTTTAGATGTGAAACCTTACCAGGAAAAAAAAATGTTTTTGATTACCTGCACATTTCTGGTATTGAGGGACTCCTTCTTGCAGATGAGGATCGGCCCTATCAATCCTGAAGCTATATCCCGTGGTATGTCCACTGCACTGTGGTACATTCGTGTAAGGCATTGGGAATCGTGATGTAACGGCTCATCCTCTGTTAGCACCTTCCACTCATAAGTGTATGTCTCGCCTGGCTGGACGCTGTGAGACTGGTTTCCTGGAAAAAGCCACAGAAACACAGAAATCCACCGTTTTCTTTTATCAGATTAGAGTAACCCCAAACACGTTTAATCAATTTGCTTTTGAGTGATAGGACATAAGTACCTCCTTCTGGGTAGTTGACTCCCTCCTGTGACTTTTCTATCATCAGTCCATGAGGGTAGATACTGTAGGGCCTGGAGGCCATGTTCTTAAAAACTATCTAGAAGACAAGGAGGATGAGTAAGGACACTGTCAGTAATCAGTCCGAACTGATTGCGCAATACACACATTCCTCTCTAATGTTGTGATATCATTATGTTTATGGCTAAAAAAAACAACACAAAATCTGCATTGCGAGCACTTCTTAAGATAAAATAAAATGAAAGTGTTTATATGGTCTTACCTTGATAATATCTCTGACTTGAGCTCTGATCACTGGGCCCAGTATACCCAGCTCATTTTTTCTCTGTTTGTCCTCTAACTTTTCGGTGAATGACTCATCTTTATACCGTGTGAACACCGCCTTTTTGTACCTTTGTCCAATACGTGTTGATGACTGTCTCAGATATTGGTGATGGAAATCTCTTTAAAAAAAAAACATTTAAAAAAAATTGATTATTAACTTTGACAAACCAACTAATAGAGCAACAGAGACACACATATTTGTTAGTATATCAAGTATAGTATATACTTGATATACTTGATATAAATCAATCAGATATTTTTTGTCGTCTTCGACAATATTGGCATATGTGTGAATAATTTGAAATGGTTTACTCATCCACGTGTTCTGGTGTGTTTGGTGAATAGTTCCAGATAACTTCCTCTGCAGCTATGTAGTATGTCCACTTAGAGCTTTTTCTTCTTTCTTCGATTGTCATCGTCCGCAGGGGTTTCTGAAATTCCTGGCACTCCTTCACATCCACAAACCCATGCATACCACCTGCGGTAGAGGCAAGTATTTTTTCAGTCAGTTCAGCCAAAAGAAAATATGTTTATAATCCATGATATCTCTGGAAATATACCTACTTTCCATGTGCTTGAAGGTGTGTGAGGAGAGCAGCCATCGGCCTGTGTAGAGTGCCACCAGGCTGGCCGTGGCAGAAGTTCCACTGATCAACCCCACGGACGATACCCTGTGACCCGTCTGAGTCAGCACCTGCCCATTCATGTGGATTGAGAATACCTCAGGCTCTGAGCTCATTCCCAACAGATGTAGGCTCACGGGGGCGTACGCACACACGCTGACATCTGGAAAACAAAATTGCGAGTCAGTTGGTGAACTTTACTTTTTTATGTTTTGCTTTGTCCACCTGTAATAGGCAGTGGCCGATTTCACTGATAGCATGTCATATGTGTTACAGTATGTACCAGCCAACCCATGTATGTATACAGACATCCCGTTCTTCTGTTTCCTTTTCTAACAAAAAGATTTTCTAGAATAAAGTTATTAGACTACAAAAACAGACTCACCAGGTAGCGATCCCTTCGTGTATCCGTTGATGGTATATTTTACATGGTTGTCTGCAGCATCACTATTTGGAGCGTACATGCTCTCTTTCTCATCAAAAACCCCAAAGAGAAACACTTGCTCACTGACACCAATCTGCTTCCCCGACTCATCCAAACTTCCTGAAAAGAAGAAAAAGAAGAAAAAAACATCTGTATCTAGAACCAATATTCTTTTTTTTCTTTTTTTTTTTACATATTTGACTACTTACCAGCTTTGCATATGAGCAGAGTACCAATGAGGCCTGAGTTGTAGTCTTCTACCACATTTTGATGGGAGATGTAGGTATAGGTGAGGCAGTTGGGGTCCTCTGCCTGGGGAGCAACCTCTGGTGTCACCTCCCAGTAGTAAACATGTTCCTGCTCAGGGAAGACTAGATCATCTTCTTTTTCTTTCTGGGAAGTGTTGTCAAAGTAGTAAGCTCCTATGAAAAAACAAAAAACAAACATCCAGTTTGCCTGTGGACTAAACCTGTCTGCATTACAGATGAGGAAATGATTAGAAACAACATTTTAAAATTAGTCAGATTAGTTAGATTCCACAGCTGTGCAAAGGTCTGGGAAATTTATTGACAAAACTAAATCTGCTTACACAATCCCTAAAGTTTTTTAACCAAACATTTCCTGCAAGCTGTTTTTTGAACGAATGTTTCCTGTGTGATAGGATGCTGGATTAAGTAAAAATTAAGGAACGCTAAACTTTAATTTCCTTTTATTCAATGAAAAGGCTTTTCTCTGACAATGATTTCCCAAGGTTTGGCAACATTTTCTGTTGGACTTCAGAACTGTCTGTTTTTATAATCGGCCAGTCCTAGTTAATATTTTAGTAGAGAACAAACAACACTGTTTGTTGTGTTGGTCAATGTTGAGTAATTATTGCAGTGAGTAACATGGTGTGCACCCACAGTGACCCTATCAGACAGAGAAGCAACATCTGTGCGTGCAGAGAATCTGCCTCGTGGTGAGCGGCGCTCACCCTCAGATTGTTTCCCGTAGGCCACCCCGTGTGGGTGGATGCTGTACGTTCCCCTCGCCATGTTTCGGAAAGTGACGACAATCGTCTCCCCCACCTCAGCCCTCAAGGTGGGTCCAAGCAGACCTACAGAGAAAGACAGGTCACAGTTTAAATATACGTAATCCACAACAGTGCTGTACTGTTCTGTTCTGTTCTGTGGAACTACGCAGCAATCCAGATTGACTCAGTATTTCTGAGTAGCTCGGTTCTCACGGCGGTCAACTCAGAGTACAATTGACCAACACATATAATTTACCCATTAACTCATGTATCATCATAAAGAAATGTGCAAAAATACAGATAAACAATGTGTGCAGGCTTTCTGGAACAGTTTCATATCTAAAATGTAAAGGGTGACATGTTACCAAAATATAAAAACTCAAAATGCCTTTTCTGTTTCCTCCATCATTCTCTGCCTAAACATGTGAAGCATTGGTGAACATCCAGAGCTGCTTGAGAAGAGCTTAAATTATTTTTTTTCTCTGTTAGAAGGATGGATGAAGATGAGCTGTCAAGTGGTGTCCACATTCTATTTGGTCCTACCAGGTTACCCCTAGAAGAACTAAGTAAAGCCTCACAGTTTTTTATATGGCTGGGAGATGACTTTGAAAACAGAGAAAGTGATTCTTATCAAAGAAAGAGACAGAAAGCTCATGAAAACCTCCAGGAATAATTACCTAACCAGGATGGATGAGTCTTAGCCTGTTTGAAGTCTTTGTCATACTCCCGAAAGACCACTTTCTTGTAGGTTGAACTAAATCTGAGTAATAGTGGAAAAGTACAAAACACTGATCAGCACACAAATGTAAAACAAATAACCAACAAGCAGCTGAACTTCATACATTTCCTCATACGCAGTTGCATATGCTTTAACCAACATATGTTGGTGTCACAGTATATTGTAACTAACAAGTCTTTGTTTCTTATGAAGCTGATAACATGAATGAGGTACACACTGCTAAAGAAAAAACAAACAAGGACAAATGGACTGATGTCAAGACAAATAGGTTAAATGATTAAGTACGAGGAAAGATATCTGAAACAAACTTGGATGGAATTTATTTATATGAAACAACACACAAAAAAATAGATCTATTGTATAACAGTGATTAACATTTTCATATCCTAATTTGTTTTCTGAAATTTCCCACCTGTCCGTTTCATTGCCAGAGTAGTTCCAGTTTATTTCCACAGCAGCAATGTAGTAGTGTCTCTCCTTGGGTTGATCCTGGACTGCTTTAACACTTAGGAGCCTTACAAGAAGCAGCACAGTCAGGAGATGCAGCGCTCCCGCCCAGGGACAGAGCCTCATGTCTGGGATCGATCCTCCACTGGTAGTACTGGTAGTACTGGTAGTCTGTGAAGCTGTGATCCGACTGAGAGCTCTGCTCCTGTTTTATCTGTCACTGACGTGCTCACAGGCGCACACAGACACACACACACACACACACACACACACACACACCTTCAACGTTATGTCGCAGCGCAATGAACTGTGGCCCAGCTTGTTTTTTTTCTTCAGCTTATAACTGTAACCATATGTCTTTCCGTGAGTCATAACTGAGGTAATTTTCTATGTGACAAGACATTCATCCAGCCAAACCCCTGAAGAGTAAAATATTACTATGTGTTGTTGCGTAGTAGTTCTTGCAACAGACCTATGTTTACCATTTATATTTATGTGACTATTATGATCATTTATTGACTCATTTGTGAGCACCAAAACATTAAGTCTTACATACATGTCTGTCTATTTATCAATGTATCATCTTAATTATATTAGAGTCTCAAAATTTTCTTTGAAAGTTAGTCAATCTACTTTAGCAGCTTGAATTTTATCCAGGTTCTTTAGCTGGTTCATATATGCCTGAAAACCAAGATATTCGGCAACTATATAGACTTAGAATCCAGTAGTGTGACACTTTTCTCTTGGGTCAATTTCATTTTGGTTCACACTGTGCCCTCTTAGCTGACTGTCACGTCACAGCGGAAACACTCAGAAAAGCTTATCTGCTATTTATTTAAATTCAATGCATTTCTGCTGTGTCCCTTGGGACATTTGGAAATATTCCGTGCTGCAAGCTTCACCCAAAGATTCAGTGTGGTTACAAAAGTACTAACAGGCCTGTTTTAGAGTTGCTGTGGTTAGGGTTTATGACTATAGTTTACTAGGAATTCCATGAGCTTCAGTGCTGGGAACAGTACTCTTCACCTTGACTATAATTCACTTCATTTTTGCAATTATTCACTGCCAACACCTGCATTTATATTCCTGTTAATTTTAATTTGGAGTTTTGTTTCTCTATTCATGCCAGATGAAACATATCAGTATTCATCAACAATCAAGTCTTAAAGATAAAGAACTATAACTCAAGGTTCTGTGAAATTTACATGAGCCCAAAGAACATCTTTCTATTAACAAGTCTGAAATACATTGTTAAATTAAATAGTGTTGCCTAATTTTAAAATTTGGATAAATAATTCTAATAAAAAACTTGAGGGGGTGGTACGATGCTGGATTTTAAAAGTTAAAATAACATTTTTAATAAATATTTTCAGAGGTATTTGAGTAGTTTAGATTTTAAGGTTGAAAGGAATTGAATGAAGTGCCACTTTCAATTTGGGCAACCGTGTCCATGTGTTCCTCTAAAAAAGAGATAAGCTCTGGCCGTTATGTTTCCCTGATCCAGGACAGTACGTAGTTTACAATAGTACGTAGAAGATTACGTCAATACGTCATACGCACCAGCACGCATGTGCATGTTCAACTAGGAAGTGCTTTTGTTTACGGTGTAAAATGCGACAGCTGTGTCGTGAGAGAAAGAGGTCTTAATTGGTAGGTGGTTCTACTGTTTATTCATTTCCACGTTTTATTAGCAGCAGCTGTGGAACTGTGTTGTAATAGAAACTAAATATGAGCTGTTCTTACCTGGAAATGGAATGCGTGAGAAGCTAATGATGCTGAATTAGCTTCGAGCTCAGTCATGAATGTTCAGCGGAATATTTTTACTTCATTTAGTGACTGTGCCTTGTCTGTCTTTGTCATTTATAAACCAAATTATTATTATTTTTTACATCTTTTCAAGGCCAAAATTATCTCCCACAATTACTTCATCCTATCAAGACATTATAATTATTGCAAAGCACCTAAAACAGGATTTTGTAATTTTACCTAGATCATTTATCCCTAGCTTGGATAAAAAGGGGTGGGATATATGTGATTATTTGCACTTTCACTTTTAGTCTTGGTTTTCTATTGTCTATTAAAGTAAAGACAACCAAACACAGACTTTAGATATCAAAGATGAAGTCATATTAATATTTGTTGTATATTTGATGTGATCCAGCAGATTTGAGGACATCCCGGTCTGGCCCCAGACATGGTGTGCTGCCCCTCCTGCCCCGGGCTGTGTTCCCGCTCCTCAGCCTACACCCTGGCGCTCGGCGTGGGCTTTGTAACATTAGGGACGAGTCGCATCCTGCTGCTCAAATTCTCAGCCAATGCTGGTGAGTGACAAACAACAGATCCAATTTCCAGACCGGGATAAAACGATCACATAACCCTCTTCTCAAACTAGCTCAAAGTCTGAAAATGTGTGGAAATGTTTATGTGGTTTAGGTCTGCTCATACCAACAGTA
Organism: Menidia menidia; assembly: GCA_907169785.1. Taxonomy (NCBI): domain Eukaryota; kingdom Metazoa; phylum Chordata; class Actinopteri; order Atheriniformes; family Atherinopsidae; genus Menidia; species Menidia menidia. The sequence goes on along the minus strand of CAJRST010001113.1, from coordinate 2,965,643 downwards.
ACGTTTTGATGACTGTTCTGTTTCACTTTCAGAAAACAAGTATGACTTCCTTCCTGCTTCTGTCAACTTGATGGCCGAGGCGCTCAAACTCCTCTTCTGTCTGCTTATGTCAGTCAGGGTCATAGTTCGAGGTATATATGAAAACCTTTGAGTATTGCAGATGTAAGACCGGAGAATGGTGTGGTCATTTATGCTGTATGCTTTTCTAGTCAATTTTTTAATGCTCCACCAAAATAACGTGCACCATCTCTCTCATTTCTTACAATATTTCTCAGTTTTGGCTACATGGCTTTGCAGATGACGAAATTTTGGTGTGAGGATCATTGTTAGAGTAGACCCAAATACACACACACACACACACACACACGTTAGTCTGTTTTTTGTTTGTAATCATCAGGCTTACCTTTAGAAATATTCAGTGACGGGGATACTGGTGTTATGTGGTGGATGTTAAACGAAGAATCTGTGGTAATGACGGCAGCAATATGGCTATTTTCTTTTCATCCTAATCCTTAGAGGGACGATCGTGCAGAGATTTGGGATGCGCTTCCAGCTCCTCTTTCTTAATCTCACTGAAGTGGGCTGTCCCGGCATTCCTCTACTTTCTGGACAACCTCATCATCTTCTATGTGATGACGTACCTGCAGCCTGTAAGGCAACTCCAAATTCTGTCATCATTCTTATGTCATTTAGCTTATTTTGTCAAAACTTATTGTACCATCATATTGTTGTCTGAACTTATCATTTTTCAAAAATGTTTTAAAAATGGTGTTTGAGTCACTTAGAGCTTTGACTGTTTAATCTCAGAGCTTGTTGTTCCACTTGTTTCCAGGCCATGGCAGTGTTGTTCTCCAACTTTGTCATCCTGACCACAGCTGTGCTCTTTCGAATTGTTCTCAAGTAAGTAGCTCATTTCACAACAGTGTAATGCTCTTAGAGAGCAGACAGCGGTTCTGTACTTTTGCTGGTAGCCTGAGAGGTGTATATTTTTGGTTTAAAACAACCAAAGAGAAAGCCAAAATGGTCTGTTCTTTTTCTTTTTGCCGGACTTCACTTTGGGTCCATTTGTGTTTAACCAAATAATTTAGAAGACATTTTTTGTCTTCATGTGAAACATTGCTAAGTAATAAACCACTGTCTGTGTGACCTGTGTTGTATTTTTACACATTACTGCTATGTTAAAGATATTGAAATAATAAAACAGAATACGGTTCAAATTTCATCCTTCAGGAGACGTCTGTCTTGGGTTCAGTGGGCAGCATTGGTTGTACTCTTTCTGGCCATCGTTTCCTTGACAACGGGATCCGGAGGCAGCCAGAACTCCATAGCAGTGCCAGGCCTCCACTCAAACCCCCTCTCCAGGCCCTCCAACTCCTGCCTTCTCTACACACAGCTGCTGGAGCAGATGAGAAATAGCAGGTAACACCGATGTGTTCAACTTTGTTTGTTCCCAAATTAAGGGAGATATTGGCTAAGATGTGTTAACTACATTGTAAAAAATCATTACTGTGTGAATAATGAGCCTATGAATAGTCGTTCAGCCATGCTTTATCTTCCTTGTGGGTTGGGCTGTGACTTTTTGTAATAAGAGGTTAAACAGGGTCTTCTCTCCAGTCGTGCCTTGCATTTCCTTCCTCGTGAACTCATGGCATTCCCAGGCCAGGATCGATATTTCATGTCTAACCTGCAGCCTCCTCTTGGCACGTGTTGCCTGGAGAATTTCCTAAAGGAAATGCTGAGGTGATGTCCTAACCAGATACCCGATCCAGCTGAACAGGCCTGTTTAAATGAAAAGAATAGAATAAAAACAGCTGGTCGCTGACCTCAGAAATAAACTGGGCAAAGGAATGAAGATTCATCTAAACTAATCACATTCAGAATCCTGTTAGGACCACATCCTCCCCAGTCTTTTGTACACACCTGGTTTTATGCACCGGCTAATCAGTGAGATCCTGGTCTGTTGCAGTGCCTCTGAATCGTGGACGTCCTCGCTGCCTGGACAGGCCTGGAGGGACAGGATCGTGGGGAGGCTCCGCTCTCTGGGCGTGGGGCACATCTTGCTCCTCCTCCAGTGCTTCATCTCCGCCATGGCCAACATCTACAACGAGAAGATCCTCAAAGAAGGCGACCAGCTTACGGAGAGCATTTTCATTCAGAACAGCAAGCTGTGAGCAGCAGCGCGGCAGAATAGTCAAAAAGACGCGTGTTGGCATTCGTTAATGTGAGTCTGTGCTTGAATGTTTTTACAGGTATGCCTTTGGTGTGGTGTTTAATGGTATGACCCTTGGGCTTGGCACGGAGGCGCGAGGCCTCACCGTTCACTGCGGCCTCCTTCATGGACACAACATTTATTCCCTGGGCCTGGTGCTCGTCACTGGTGAGTAATAGTGGGAAAGGATAAAAATTAGATTAACGCTTATTATGTGAATAACGGAACATGATGTTCTATTCAATGTTTGTTTGTTTACCCTCTTTGATGACTGTTTGAGGCTCTTCAAAAGAGTTCTCGGTCATGATGCTGTGATTAAATACACGGACTGTGAATATGTTGTTGGGAATTTTTTAAAGCAGTAATGCAACTGACACCAATAATTATTCATAGTTGCAGTCACATGAAAAGAAAGCACACCCTCTTCCTGTTCTCGGATGGATTATCCATTTAAAGATTTAATGAGGGTGTTGTTGTTTTTTCACATGACGGGTATTTTTGTGTCAATAACTGTTGAAAAATGATGCTCTGTACCAGAAACCAATTCCATCCCGGTGGAGTAGAATCATTGAGTTTGCCCATATGATAAGCCAACAACATAGAATTATACTGAACTCCCCTCTCTGTCTTCTCCACCAGCTGCCCTGGGTTTATCTGTGGCCTTCATCTTAAAGTTCAGAGACAACATGTTCCATGTGCTGACCGGCCAGATCACCACCGTTCTGGTCACCGGGCTCTCCCTCTTCCTGTTCGACTTCCGCCCGTCGCTGGACTTCTTCCTGCAGGCGCCCATGGTCCTCCTGGCCATCTTCATCTACAACGCCAGCCGGCCCAAAGACCTGGAGTACAGCCTGCAGCAGGCCAAGCTGCGGGTCATTAACGGAGAGGTGTTCGAGAGGTCCAGAGGGGTGAGCGGCAAACCGAGAACCTTCATTTCTCTCTCTCTGTTGCACTCGCTGAACCCGAACATATAGCTGCTTCCTCTCTGCCGACACACACACACACACACCAGGTCCTCAGTGGGAAACGCGGCTCTTATTTCTCCTTTAATGTGATTTTCTCTTTACATTTATTTTCTTCAGTGCAGGAGGGAGCCGAATTCCCTGCAATCAAAACAGTATCCAGACTCCCACTGACACACTGTAGTTCCCATAATTCCGTTAGTAGTTAAGTGGATTTTGAAAGTGGAAACGGTTGTGCAGATCTCAGTGGAGCAGTACCTCAGCTCCACGTCCCTCACTTTTGCAGGTGAAACGTACGCTAGCAGATGCGTTCTTGTTTTCTTTGGTAGCCTGCTAACCAGAGCAAACATCGGGTCAGCAGCGGGCCTTAAAATGCAAAGCATTTCCCCCCCCCCGTCTCTGTTCGGAAAGCAAAGCGCATATGTGTGAAATACTTCAGCGTCTGCAGGTCTGGATTTTTTTCCCGTCCCCGCCGCTGTGCTGACGTGCTCTTCGCGTTTGCAGGACGGCGAGGAGCTGGAGCTCTTGGCAAAGACGAACACAGACAGCGAATCCGAGGAGGAGTCGTCGTAGATTGGACCCCCGCCCGAACAGACGGACGTAACTGCTGCTAGCTCCGAGCTGCTCAGACTTCAGCTCCGCGCAGCCCGGTGAAAGGCTCCCTGCCAGAGCATTTGTTTCAATTGTCAAGCGGGTGAGCGGGGGAAAGACAGCGGCTGACGTGCCGCGCGAGGCCCCGGTGTATGTGTCAAAAAATGTGCCTCTCAGTGTGCGACTGCTGTCGTTTATGTGGTGACAGAAGAGCCAGTAAAAAAACGTGCGTGTGCGCGGGGAGATAACTCGCGCTGCTCCTGTCGTTTTTGGATCATTCAGAGTTTCTGTTCCAGAGGGATTTTCTTGTAACGATTCCAATATATGCTGCTATTTGTCGTCTGAGTGGTGCCCACGTTTCTGCCAAAACTCTCACTGGCTTTTTGAAATGTGGCAATGTCTGATGTTTTTAAAAAAAAGGGAGCACAAATCCACAAGTTTTAGATTATAAAACATTAATGTAAATGTACAGAACACATTACCAAGTGTTTACACAAATTTCAGGACTTTTTTTGGTGAATGTGTGTGTGATTGCAGAAATGTGTATCTCAACTTTTAGAAACCTCAGTTAGTAAATATTGTAGAGGATCTAGGATTAAAGTGTTCTTACGCACAAAAGCCAATTATAAATTGCATTTGTAATAAAAGTGCTGAGAGGAATCAGCATCATATCCTGCACCACGGCTCAGTGGTCTATGTGCTTTTCAGTATGACATCAGGCTGTATCCATAATATCAGTATTATCTGATTCCATTTGCTTTCTCTGTGAAGTCATGATGGCAGTGTGAATTTCTCCTCTTTTCCACACTTCATTATCAAAAATCTAAAAAACGAATTCCGGTCTCTGCAGAAATGAGCTGCAGTGCACATCTAGACATACATTTTATTTCTAAACTTGTTTGGAAGGATTTTGTTTGCAATGTGTGGCTTTATGGTGCATATAAATAATGAAAAATATATTTCTGTTCAATGTAGATTGGAATAGTATAATTTTATCTTTTAAAAAGTTTTCATTCTGTATTCTTAACATGGAAAGGAGATTAAATGTTTTCCATTTTAAAACCGAGCACAAAAATGGCTTTCCTGCATCCTGCTTGTGAACAGCTGCAGTTCCACATCTGAGCAGGATTTTTTCTGGCCCGATCACTTTTTTTCCCCCTGCCGGCTCAGATGGTGGGAAATGCGATGTGGAGAAAGTGCCAATGTCATAAACACAAGCACAAATCCTACATATGGTCTGAATGTTTATCATAAAGGGAACCAACTAAAGGCCATGTGAGGTTTTCTCTTTTTTCTTTCTACAACCTCTCCTTAGTTCACCTCCTGCCATCATGCTCAATCTATAACATTATCAGGTTGTAGATTGAATTTGAGGTCCCTGATGTGTGAGAATTGACATAATGGTCCAGTAAAACACAAACTGCTCTTTTTTATGTGGCCTTGGATGTGATGTTGTAATGTGAAATATGACATTTCTCTTAAAATGATTAAACAAAAACATGCATCAATGGCAGTTGTGGAATGATTTTTGCTGCTCTCCGCCAAAAAATGAGCTGAGATTCTGCACTTTGCATTTAGAAACGTTTATGTAATTATGGAACTAAAGAAATTGAGATGGTTTTTATTTTTACTCCGGTTTACAGTTAACGTTTCTCCAGTCTCAATCGTTAAATGACCAAAATGTGAAGTGTTTCTCTTGACCACCTTATAAAATCCCCTCTAGAGGGAGATATAGCTCAAAAGATTATTGAAATGGATTTGACATTAATATGTTAAAATATATTGTGTATAGCAGGCAATGCAGGTAGTTTACACAAGTTTATACGTCATTATTACCAATAAAGTATAAATAAGAACATTAAAGAACAATAAAGACTTTACAAGAATTAATGTGACAGCTTTTTATAAAAGGAGCCGTAATTGCACTTCAAAGGCGACAGATGTCCAATAAATACATCTTATTTGAGCTCATTATCTACAAAATGAAGGTCTTCTGATGATCTTAATACGTCAATTTGACCTGGGAGGCAAGTGGGAATGACAGATGATACAAAAGCAGGTTGGAGTTGGAAAAATGGCAAAGCACAAAACTAAAAGTACAAAACAAATCCCTGATCCCCCAAACTCACCTACTTGTCGACTGCCTAACCAGTTCTGATTCAAAGCTCCCTTCAGCCTACCGTCACTCGCAGCCTATCGTACAATGAGCTGTATATGGAAGAATCGAGTGGGTGAAAGCAGTTCTGTGACTTCCACTAAGTGCTACAAACATTCAAGGAGCTCCCTCCATCTGCGAGGACTGTTGGGTGGAGGATGGGTAGGAAAGACGAAGAGATGTAATGGATCGCAATAAGACAACTAAAGACGAGCGTGCTACTCTCAGTAACCGTAACCCTGGTGATACCCGTCCTGATAGCCGTGCTCGTATCCGTGCTGGTGGTAGCCGTAGCCGCCGTATTCGTCCTCGGGACACCGCATGCCGAGCGACTGCTGGATGGCCATTTCCTGCCTGCGCAGCTGCATGGAGTCCACCAAGTCATAGATATTCGCCATGGACCACATGGGCGAGGGGTACCAGGACTTGACGTTGCCGTCCTTCCCCACCAGCAGCATGGAGAAGTATTCCGGGCTGATTTGGAAGTAGTTCCTCATGTCCTTCACGAGCGTGGCTGAGAGGCCTTCCCGTTCCACCGTGGCACTGCCTGGATGGAGAACGGGTTGGGTTTAGGGCTATAGAAGACATTTTTTCACAGTGGAAAACACAGCCGCATTTCCTGTTTGGAAGGTGCTTTGACATTTACGGCAATCTCCCCCTCGCTGAACTCGGATACCAGAGAAGGCAACACCTCAATCTGCTGGCAGCAGCTGTGGATTCTACAGGGTTGCACAAGCCTGACTCACACTTTCCAGAAAAGTAACAGCTTGATACAATGTTCTTTTGACCAAGAACTATGCGAGCGAGATATCGTATCGATCGGGAGTGGGATGCAGAAACGACGGTCTCTGTAGGTTTTCCGTCTTGGGAAACAAGAGTCTATCTGAGTCAAGACTGATTCATAACTCGAACAAAAACATCCTTATGAAAAGGATGATAATGAAGGGCATGTTTGAAGAAGAGAGGGGTGTACAGTGAAGTGAGATGAATGGATTAGTGACTCATGTTTCATCTAAAATCAGTCACAAAAGCGTCTTTTAAGCCAACTAGATCATGATGCTGAACACATGACCTGTCCCGATTAAGGTTACGTTCAGAGTTTCTGATGAACTGGCTGTAAAAAGCTTCCCTCTTTCACAGATACTTTTCTTGATGGGATCCCTCAGAGCAACATCAGACTGGAACAATCTTCAGGGACTGGATATATTTCAGACCGTTGCTGAATACTAATCAGTCTTTATCTCAACCGCAAGTTGAGGCAATACTGGTGAAATGTTCCCATTTGGAGCTGTAGGTGTCACAGGATTGTTTTTTAAGACTGAACCCAATGGCAGAAAAAACTGTATTACCTTTAAATAAAATTAATTGATTAAGAGAGTTTAAAATTCAACTGTGGTTCCAGGCCACAAATGCACCACGGACCTAAAATAACTGCATTTCACTCCTCATTCATGACCACATTACTGTACTAAATTATATACATTACAGGGTCAGTCCAGAGTCGATTTATTTAGTAAAAACATACCCTTTTGACATTAACAACCTGTTTATTTGCAAGTAAATGAATGAATGCATTGACGTTTTTCTGGTCTGGTTTCCTGTGACCCACCCCTCTGGTTTCAGTGTTTAACAAAAGGAGGTCTTCAGAGAAGAAAAACAGACACAAGACTGCGTGCTTGCTATAGATATGTTCCACCGATTTTTTATGAGAATTCTTACCATTAATGGGGTATAGTTCCAGGACTCCGCCCATATCTGGAGCCTCTGTGCCAACCAGCTTCATGATGGCGATGTGCCTCAGACCTGTGACAAAACACAGCTCACATGAGAAACATACAAGAACAAGACGCATTGTGCTATATTCAGCCTAACTCTTTCTCATCCACCAGGCGTTCTGCTGATCTGAGCTCATTTCTCTGCACTTGTTTATTATTGGAACCATCCAAAAGCGTTGGCTTTCAAGGTACAGGGAGGGGAGTGCGGTGGTGGTCCAGTGACTCCGGCCAAGAAGCTGTTTCCTCTAAAGCAAGAAAGCCCACATTAAACACAGGAGAAGACTGTTTTTACTTGATCAGAGCCAAGTGCTGAATACCAGGAACAAACCTCCCAGGCCCTCCCGGCCCAGTCAGCAGGAACAAATCTTCATGTGTATAAATGTACATTTTTGTTGTTGATGGCCACGCTGGAATTCATCAGAAGGATTTTGACCTGCTGCTGAAGGTTAAAACAGGCTTTTTCAGCAGTAAATTACAACATTTAAGGTTTTACACTGCTCCAGGTGTGACATCATGGCTCTAAGAGGTCCCACATTATAAAGTCCAGTCCTCTCAAAGAGGATCTTAAAACTCAAACCATAGAAAGGGTTAGGATTATTTCTGAATAAACCTCAAAGACACAATTGAAACCATAAACATTAGATTGTATGAATGATGTAATAAAACCATCTAAACTTCTATATACATATCTTTGGGTATTTAACATTGTAACTATTTTAGTTTGTTTAGCTACATAAACAAATAAACTGGGAACTGATCCTTTAAAGCATAGCCCGAAGACAAAGAGATTATAGGGAGAAATGATTAAATAGGTTGTCTCTAATGTAGTGGGTTGTGGGAACTATTTAACTGAATGACCCGTCAATCATTATAAATGTGCCTTGTCATACTGTCATTTTGGTACATTTAACCAGAAAACTGCAAGTGCAAGAAAGCACTGAAGAGATGTATAATTTCCACAATACTGGAGGAAAATTCCAGCTCATAAAATTTTCCCAGAGGTTTGAATGGACGGCTGTTGGACTCCCCTGAACTCAAGAGGACGAGGCACTGTTGACGTCACTGTTATTTGGTTTCAAAACCTTTGGCAACAATCGTGCTCTGAAAATTTTAAGTAGGTGTCTGGAAGCCGCATCTGCCAGCTGGTAGTTTTTCCGTCTTCAAACCAGCTTTAGAAGTTCTTTCCCAGCATGGTGTCCAGGAAGCATCTTCACAAATGCCTGTGGAACTTCTTGATGACCTCATTAACAGTGGAAGTCATTATAAGCTGCACTGAAACCTTTTGTTTTAACAAAAATACGTTCATTCAGGCATACATAAACAGCAAAAAACAAAACAAAAGTGTCCGTATTCATGATTTATCATCATGAGACTAAAAGCAGAAAAAGCCACAGAAAAATGTCAGAATTCACGTAAACAACTCTGAAGCATGAGGATCAAGTGGGGTAGAAAGTCCAGATGAGAGAATCTATTTAGTTTCACTGAGAGGTGAAGTTATGTGCAGTTTATTTCAAGTTCGCATTCATCTCCCATTAATCTGTCAGAGACGTCGGATTGTTGAGATTCACAAAGTTCACACGAATGAGGCTTTTTAATAGATGCAGTAATAACTTTTATGCAATGGTGGAAAAGTTGACTAACCGGTCATCTTAGAAGGGGAAAGAAATGAAGTCGAGTTTGCCTGAAAAGAGTTCTTTGCCTGTTCCGTCACCTGGGATCTGTCTTTGAAATATATCTGCAGCACTGACGACAACCCATAACCGAAGAATAACCGATTCACTTTTTTTCAAAACAGGTTAAAAAAAACACCTCAAGCTACTCTTTTCAAAACGGACTCCATGTAACTTTTCCCATTGCTTATTTCGGGATAGTCCACGATCCAAAACTTCTTCTTTTGTCCCTTTCTCACACTAGAATTAGTCTCAAATTCATTGTAGAACTTGAATTTTCTTAATATATTCTGTGGGACACATAAAATGAGGTTGAAAACAATAAAAATGGCTTATTTGACAATCGTGAAATCCAACCAAAGCTGGGTGAACTTACTCTCCCCCGCCTTAAATATTTTCCCAGCAGTGAATAACATTTCAGAACAATTGCTTCTTTTGGATTATTCCTGATGTTGATCCTCTTTATCTCACCTGAGACCCCCAGAGCGGCAAACTGAAGCAAATTCGTAAACTCGTAAAGGTGTACATAATTGCTCGGCAGCCCCTTAGCATTTTAATTCCTACAAAAAGTCTTTGGTCTGGTTTATTTTTCCGTTCGCGTCAGGTGACTCACCCAGATTGCAGGCCTGGCTGTTCAGGGCATAAAGCTGCTGCTGGTAGGACCACTCCTCGTCGTTCGGGGCAGAGATGATAAACAGACGACGTCTCCATCGGAACCTGCAATCACAGAAAATTTCAGCCCCTGAATTTAAGTGGCGCTTTTGTTGCGGCCGTGAAAGCTCCGCGCCAAGACCGGCAGTTTGCGCCTGTGCTCTACATATTCCCCGTACAATTACTGCCAGAGGGTGACAACCCCGAATTATGGTCAAAAACCTGCCAGATCGCAACACCCTTCCAGTGAAATTCTCCACGGTCTCCATGGAAACAAAAGATGGCCTGTCTGCAAGAGGCATCTCGTGAAAATGTGTGTGACAGCACTGATTCAGGCTTAAAAAAAAATGCGGGGCTTTGTGTTACTTTTAATCTCTGTGGTACACACACACACACACACAAACAGGACGCTCCTATCTGCCAAACATCACTCATAATCACCATCAATTCTGGTCCAGCTGATTTCTGAGCCAAGCAACAGATGTTTGACACACCTAGAAAAAGCCTGAATCAGCCATAAAATGACATTTTATCCATATAAATTACGATTAATCAGAGAGTCATGAAGATAAAAAAAATGTAATTTGCTTTTCCATACTGCCGACACTTCTACTGAGAAACAAAAGTTCTTTAAAGGGACACACTTCAGTGTTTTTACCTGGTTATGTTTTGATTGTGACTTTTAAAATAATGATAATTGTCTATAAATCCCTCCCAGGGAGGCAGGTTTACCATGCGGTGCCATGGATACAGCACCTTTACCAGCAACCCCACCTGGACAGGAAGTTCTCCAGTGACCGGGGCTTGTCCTCCTTCTTGCACACGACCCCATCCCTCTTCTGCTGCTCCATCTCTCGGATGCGGGAGGAGAAGGTGTCCACGTAGTCGAACACAGCCTTCATGGCGATTGGAACCTCATAGGATTGCTAACAGGGAAAAGAAAGAAAAACGACATCAAAAAGAGCCAGTCGTGCGCTTTTTGTGTGGTTAAACCACAGAGGGCATCAATCACTAGATACAAAAGCCCCGTCACACCGCAGTCATTCTAAACTAGAATTCCAAGCCACGAGTTTATGAATGTGGCGTGGGTTTCGCAGTCGTTTCTGCGAAACGGCAACGGGCACATTGCTCAAACATGACATCTTTGTTATTTACAAAATATCGAGCACATGTATGAAAATGTGAACACGCTCGCACCCTTCCGTGGGATTCGCCGAAGTTACTGCACAGCCTGTTCCCTTTCACACCTCTCCTTCCACTGTGCTCCGGCCTTTTTTCTGTCTCCTCCGCACACACACACCCACACCCACACCCGCGAACACTCACAGACTCCCCTGTCTCTGCTCCTGTCAGCAGAGGATGTGAACACTGGGCTCTTTGATGGATTTGTCCAAAAAACAGCTTGTTGATTTATACTGGCACACGCACACACACACACACACACACACACACACACAGCTGTCGGGCAAACGTCACGCACTGTGAATTAAAACAGTGTTTCGGGGGCCGAGCCACTGTGTTGGCAATGCGAGCACAGGTTACCTTAAAAATAGAAAAGAAACGAGGCCAAACTAAGCAGCAGCCACATGAATCAGGACGGAAAAAGTGAAGCCAACGTCAAATAAAAAATATCATCGGGGGGGTGACTTCCAAGTATCAACATCTCTCGCTGAAAATATGGCCATCGAATGCTTGTTCAGATATATCTGTCCAACAGCTTTAAACTTAACATCTATATTTACTGTATTTACATTAAGATCAACGAGTTACTGGTTGGATTTGGAGTGTACTGTGGCCTTAATTCTGAAACATAACACTTATAAAACAGTGTTATGCAAAAGATCATTCGTGGAAAGATTATAAGGGTAATAACAGACATGGGACCTTTGAGGATACTACCCCAGTGATAAGTCTTGGAACTCTGATGATACGATTAGGTTGTCTTTTTTCTGAGTTTGCAATTATGATGAATCTGTATTCACTCGCTGTACTTTTTCCAAGTAAATCAGGAAAGACGGCCTTGTTTATACCTGTCAGTGTCCATTTTCAGTTTTTCTACCTTCACTACTGTCACAGTTGCTTTAGAATTGACCTTTTAACAAGTTCCTTTGGTCAAAATGTAAAATTGGGGAAAACAAGTCCCTACCTTGACTCTCATATCGGTGTCAGTGAGGACCATGTAGAACTCATCAAACATCATTCCAAACTCGTTCCTCAGCTCGGTGATCAGGTCTTGGTTTACTAAGTCCTCCTGACGGAGACCCTTCATAGGCTTATCATTCTCTGGAGAAAGGAAAAAGAAAGTAGACACATTTAGTGACACTTTTTTGGCATTTATTATTTAGGGCATTTAGACAAGTGCTGAATTGCTGTCATGTTATTCTTTAAAAGAAGAAAAAAAAAAGGGAAATCTGACAACACATTGCCCATTAGACTCTGACAATTGTCATATCAAAGACTCTGACATTACTGCTACAACATCACATAACTGTCAGAGTTCTTAAAGAAAACAGCACCTGCAATTATTTTCCCATTGAATAAATCATAATAGGAGCAATTCCTGCTTTCCAAATCTGATTTAAGAACAATGTTCTCTTGACAAAAGTTGTTTGATATGACAGCGTGTAAGCATACTATGCCGTAAAGAGCGGGATGGAAACTTCAGAGGGACAAACTCGACACAGAGCAGCTTTTATTCAGCGTGATCTGGCTGGATTGGGTGCATGGCAAATGTACTGTAGCTGGCATTTGTACAGACCAGTCGCAAAAGCCTTTAATCACCCCTCCCTCCACGGATGTGTGCACAACACTCAAACCGCAGAACGGTGAATTTTGGTGGCTGGCTCGCCCCGTTCCCCGCTATGTATTCCGCATGAAAAATCGCATCACGAAAACCCGACAAAAACTCAAGAGTGAAGACAGAAATGCACAGCAAACACACTTGAATATCTCCTGCTGTCACGCCAACTGTGGCGTTAGGGGGGACGGGGGGGGGGGGCATCACAGAAAGAGGATGTTGTGTGTTCACAATGTTTCCCATCACCCAGACTACACTGATTAGCCTCAATGCTACTACTTGCCGATTCATAGGCCTGTACAGTAACCTAAACCCAACCACTGAGGGAGTTTTTGTGCCAAGATTTTGGAAATGACATCATCAGGACATGATTTTTCTTCCCAAATGGAGTCATGTTACCACAACCGGGATGCGTAAACACAATTGTGTCTGAACAACGTGAGCGATGCAAGTAATGCTACACACACACTGACCGTTCAGACAGTGAGTGGAACAAAAGCGTAGCAGAGCTGGACCGTGGGTGGAGGCGGATGATGTCAGCTGGGCTTTTTTTTCTTTCCTTTTTTTGCATCTGGATAAAACCTCAGACTTATAAAAAGGGGTTTGCCCGTCATGACGCTGAAACGCACTGACCAAAGCCTGGGGTTTGAGAAAAGCCATAAAAGCTTTTCAAAATTGTCAACGTTTGGCTGCCAAACACGAATGATGTAGCGGGGCTCGTAAAAACACCAGCGGTTCCATTGATTTCAGCAAGCTGCAAGTGTTTTCATAATGATGAGCGAGCATTGGGTTGATGATTTAACCATCCAGCTTGTCTCTAAGCCCCCAGGAGGGAGTCTTACCCCCTTGGTCAGAATTATGCATAAGGTGTTACACACTCCTCCCGACATAGTAGTCATAGTACTGAAGACTTGGTTACTACACAAAAAAAATCTTAACAAAACAAAATTAAAGTAGACTCAATTAAATTAGATGCTGATCAGTTTTTCTACGGACTAAATTTGTTTGCGAAATATAGATAAATCTGGAAGTTGATACAACGTAAAGTAAGAAAAGATGACCCGGCTGGTCTGTCTGTGTGAAACATCAGGAAGAGGAGAAGCAACCAAAATGTTGTGTTACACAATTGTGGAAGGAGATTCCTCTTAAAAGTACATTAGTTTCCACTTGTACGAAAGATGTTTAGAAAGTATTTTAAAAGGAGGCTGGTGATTCACAAAAACAACTTTCTCTGAGTGGTATCAAAGTGTGATATATTGTGATGTCAAATATTTTACTAAAATTAAACTGACTGAGAATCAGCCATTGTGTTAAAATGAATGAAAACAGATTTTTAGTAGAATCAAAAATAATCAAAATAAAAAATTAATAAAAAAATATATATATAACACATATTCAAATAACTACTTGTTAAAGTTACCTACACAATGACTGGTTTACAAATTCACAGCTGCACAACACACAACAAAGTCGATTTATTTTTGTGCTAATGATTATGACCATAGAGATACTTACCTATCTGATAGTGATCAATTTTCATGGTGGAGTTGGTCAGGGAGCCAAAGATGGTTATGATAGAGACTTTCCTAATGGCCATTTCACACACGGATTCGAGGTACTCATCCCTCTGCTGAACATACATGCTGTTTTCCTCACTGGGGGACGTTATCAGCTGCAGGAAAAGGAGCCATGGGTATCATGAATAGTCAACAAAACGCATACACACACAGTTTGCTGCAGGGCTGAGGTTTACATTGACCTGTACGTGGAGGAGGGAGCTTATTTTCTCAGCCTGCCTGTAGCAGGGCTGTGATAAGAATCTGTGCCGGTTGCAAAACAGAGACATACAGTCTGTTAGCATGCTGCTGCATGGCTCTCCATTGGCAGGGGGTTCCACCAATGGTATTTCATGACACTTGAATAAATGCGATTTTAAGGAACACCATCACAGATTTCTTTTTTTTTTAAATTGCCTTCTGTGTGCAGTTTTGCTTTTTATCTTTCACCTGCAAAAATAAGGGACTCAGTGCCACATCAATGTGTGCTTAGCCTTGGGGCTGTTAACTCTAAGCAAAAAAAAATTATTTGAAACACCCAATTATAAGAATAATCTTGTATAAATGTAGTGTGGATGAATACCTATGCAGAAACATTGAGCTGGTATTTCAGTGAGGTTCTGCATTAAGGCTAATATAGCTAAATGTGCTAAAGCTAGATGGCGCTCATAAAATTGTGTTTGGTCCGAAAGCGTTTTTGGTGTAAAATTCTGAATACTTTCAAACGCTATTTATTTTCAATCAGTTTTGTATAGGACCATTTTAGTTACAATTCAATTGGATTTCTCCGAGGAAGTTAGCAGGGTACGAAGCAGATCAAACTGATTTCAGAGCACCCTCTGCTGTATCAGAAGGCAATCTACTTCTAGATAGCCAGATATGTGGGTTCATTGTGGGTTCTCCAGATTCCTTCCACAGTTTAAAAACGTGTATGTTTGGTTACTCGTATCCGAATTGAATAAGTCTGGCTGAAGAGACAAGAACAGATCGGCTTAATTCTAAAATGCAAATATCAAGCTCTCACCAGAAGTCGCCTCCTGTTCTCAAAGTAATCCAGAAAAGAGGCCAGAGAGCCCTTTGGAGGAGGTGTTGGCTTTTTAGTGGGCTTCAGGTAGTCCTCTTTCTCTGGGAACTTTGATGTCTTTTTTCCATTTTTCTTCCCACCGATCTTCCCTCCTCTCCTCTCAGCTTTCTTGGCAGCCTTGTCACTCTTCTTCTTCTTCTTGTCATGCTTATCATGCTTGTTTTTGCCTTTTTTGGTGGAGCTGATATCAGGGAAGGTTTCAGTGTCCTCTGGATCGCTCACAGTTGGCTTGCTGGGCTCATACTTGTCCTCATACTCCTTAGTCAACATCTGAGCACAGAAAAATATGTTGTTCATCTCATTTTTATCAGGCAATAAATCCTTATGACGATATCAACACTGCTAACACTTAACTGTGGAGAAAATCAGTCATTAGGGATCAAACTAGAATAAAAACCCAGAAGGCTGGAACAATTCCAATTTGTTATTTGAAAAAATATTGTAGTACACCATTTAAACTATTTCTTTTAAATATTGTGCCACTATTATAATTGGAAGCAAGACCATGCAAAACACATGGATTTTATCAAACCTCTTCTAAAGGTTCAGTAGGCTCGTATAAATCAAGCAGTACTAGCAAACCGGTGTGAATTTTACATAGTATTCCTTTGATTTACCTTCTCCTGTCCATTCTTTTTCTTGGTCGGCTTGATCTTGGAGGGTTTATGGGTGACAGGAACCAGCTTCTTGCCGTGCGGATATCTGTTGTCCTTGTCGGTGTGGTTGTCTCCTGCCGGGGTGGTCTTAGCCGGGTACCTCTCCCTGAGGTAGTTGGGGTCAGCGGTGGTTCTCTGAGCTGGGAGCCACTGCGCTGTGGTCGGGGCTCGGGTCGTTCTCTGAGTGGTGGTGGGTCTTTTTGTGGTGGTGGTGGTGGTTCTTCTGGTGGTGGTAGTGGTGGGTCTGGTGGTAGTGGTGGGTCTGGTTGTCGTTGTTGCTTTGGTTGTCATCGTAGTCGTTGGTTGGGTGGTAGTCGTCGTAGTGGTGGTTGTAGTCGTTGTGGTTGGTGGTGGAGTTGTTTTGAGGGTGGTTGTGGCCGCTGTTGTCGAGCCCTGTGCTGGCTTTCTCTGAATCTTAACGATTTTTCTTTCTGCAAAAGATGTTCGGCACACGCACGTCATGCCAAGATCGCCTTTAAGATATTTTTAGTCATGAAAAATTACATGGAGGAATCTTGCCAGGCTGGTGGAGCCAGTTACAGCTAAACCTGATTGGCATTCATCAGACAAATAAAAAAAAAGTAAACTTTATTTGACTAATAGAAATTTCAACATGCCATTAATCTTGTGCTTCTTCAAATATATTTTTGAAAGAAATACATCGAAATCCAACTTGAGTATTTGACTTAATAGGCACTCAGACTTTCTTGTACTTTAAGAAGGCGGTGATGTTGGCAGGCTTGCCATTAATTTAATGAAAAAAATAATTGTATTATCTTTAGTTTTGTGTTTGTCTCATTTTTGGCAATCTAGACCTGAAGTAATCCGGGGGGAAAAATAAGTCTGACGCTTCCAAGTCTTACAAACTTATCTTAAACACTTCCTGGAAACTACAAGCTGATTAGCTTGAACATGTTGACTCCAACGTGTGTGAATGCTGTGCGAGTGTTGAGAGGTGAAAGCAATAATAATAATAACAAAGTGTCACACTAAACTGGAAAAACATGAGAACTGTGGTAAATAATATAAGAATGCGTCCCCCATTTCTGACCATATACAAGCAAATACAAGAAATGGTTTCGAAGACCCTGCCAACAACACAACTGAATCAAAGTGAGACTCTACCTGCACCATGCGAGATGAATATATTTAAAAACCTCTCTCCAGAGAGCACATTCCCTCAAATCCCAACACATGACACGCCGGACAAAACTAACTCAGAAGAAAATGTGCAAAGAGATGTTACAGCTTGAAGTCCGAACTAACAAACCCATCTAAAAGTTGCTGGAAACACCATCGTGACCTTAGAAAAAAGAAAGAAATAAGAAACTCACCTGTGTAGGTGCCCTCCTCCACTTGACCCTCCACACCTGCTCCTCTACACTTTTGCACAAAGCCCTTCTGACGGAGCTTCTCCAGCTTCCTCATGGGTGACTGGTCGATGACCTCGTACATGGCCTCCAGTCTCACCGGGTAGGGATACTTTTCTTGAACCTGCAGGGTTTTCTTCAGGAGCACCATCCCGAACTTACCTGCAGGATGACACGAGAGCAGTTATTTGCGGATATGAAGGGGGATGATGTCCATCCACATGCCGCTCTACTCACCTTTCTCCAGTTTGAGGAAGCTCATGAGTCTGGGGATGAGCGCCGTGTCCAGGGGCTCCTCCATCACCTTCCCCTCCGTGGTGATCCTCCTCACCTTGCCTCCCATCTCCCCCTCCTGATGGAACATCACGATCTGGTGGACGTGCCTCTCGGCCAGCTCGCAGTACACGTCCGGCTTCAGGAGGGACATCATCAGGCGGTAGTAGCCGTCCGACTCGTGGGGCGCGGAGATCACCAGGACCCGGTTCTTCCCGGCGAAGCTGGCCAGCAGGTTGGGCGACCCGGCGCTGTTGGGCATCCGGGTGATCCTGGCCCTGGCCCCCGGGGTCCCCTCGTCTTGCTGCTGCCTGTCCGACAGGCGAGGCAACCCAATCTGTCCGGTCACCCCTCTCCTGGACGCCCAGGCCCTCCTGACCTGCGAAGGCCCCGTCCTGGTGGCAGCCGGAACGCCTTCGTCGGCCTGGACATCTTCCACCCTCTTGGGGCTGTGGACAGAGATGGCCGAGCTGAAGCCAGGGCGCATGCGCCTGGCGAAACGCTCCTTGTCCGCTGAGGGGGTTTGGATGCGTCTGCGCAGCTGCACCCGCTTCAGGTGCGCCTTTTTGTCGGCTTCCGTCCAGGTCAGCAGATAAACCACGGCTAAAACTGCGACGAACGCCCTCATTATGGGGGAAAGAGACGTCAAACCGCGCTGGCTGAAACACTCTCGATCCTGGATGACGATCCAGTTGTGGAGCTTCAATCCGGCGTTTTAGAGCATTTGATGAGGCTCAATTAATTCCAGATGAAGACATACGGGTGCGCAGGATCGCAAAAAAATACAGCTTTCAAAGCATTCCTCGTGCAAATGGGGGGGAAATCCACACGATCTGCTGTTGATTTGAAAAACAAGGTCAGAAGGAGAAGAAAGTTTATTGCGCGCGGAGTTAAATCCAAAACTTCATTCTCTCAGGACTTCCGTTCACAGGTTTAACGGGAGGGCAGCAGAGTGTATCACCATTTTACGCAAAAAAACACCCAGAGCCGAATCATTCCTTTAAAAAAAAACTGGCTCCTTCTGGAGAGGGTTTCAGACCGCGTCAGATCGAATAAAAGGAAAAAAGACGCTGTCTTCACCTCATTAACTAATTAACTTTCCACTAATCCGCCGCCATTGTTTAATTCCAGCGGACTGTGCGAGGATCCTCTGGGCGCAGGAGGGAAGAAGTCAGTGGGAAGCTCGCAAAAACCTTTTCTTCGCTGGTACTGCAAAGGGGGGGAAGAAAAAAGTGTCTCTCCCTCTTCCCAGGTTCCCCCTTTGGCAAATGTGAGCTTTGGAGGCTTTCCCAGAACTGTCCACACACACAAACCTCAGCCTCCGGACTCTTGGCGACACAATGTCAGGACCTGCCCCGGACTGACTGTTCGCTCAGCAACACCCACTTATCTCCTCAGATGGTGAGAAGGGATCTCTCTGAAAAAGGGTTTTCCTTGTATTAAAGTATACGAATCGAAAAGTCTTATTGCAATAAAAAGAAATGTATATCGAGGAAAGAGGGGATGTTTTTGGTAGGCTTCCCCAGAAGAGAATTTTTTCAAGTTTCTCCTTTAAAGCAAAGAGTGAGACCACCCCAAAGCATACTTTTTTCTGGGAGGTTGCTGTTCCTTGATTTTAGGAAGCAGAAAATGTGAAAAAAAGCAACTTGAAGAGAAGCAATGTGCAAAAGTCGAAGGTTAAAAAGTGAAAGCTGAAAATGCACATTAATTGTTCTGAACTTAAAATAACATAAAGAGCCTGTTTGCTCTTAAACGACTCTGAAGACTTAGTCTTTTTCCATTTCCTCTATGAAAGGTTCCCAATTTGGCTCCTAATTAAGGCCTTAAGGAAAAGCAAACCACTGAGTCAAAGCCACATCCACTCATAGCAAAGGCATACCTTACTATGCACGTGCCAGCCGACAACTGCTGTACAGGGAAAATTACGTTTTATTGAAGATTTGTTACTTTCATTCACTTCTTACGAGCTAAATATCAATGACATGGTGCAAAACTAGATTTAAAGCATCCAAAAATGACTGATCCTTTGATAGAATGAACCCCGTTTGGGAATGTTTTATGAGTAAAAAGAATCCTGAATTCCCCTGAGTGGTCTCACTGTAAAGTAAACCAACCACTCTGCACACACCCAGTCTGGCTGTCTCAGCTGAGCAACTTTTCACCATTAGACCACATGCTTTCTGTTCTTTCTTTTCTCCAAAACTGCCAACAGGAGAAAAAGACGTCACCTGTTTATCTACACCATCTTATGAAAACACATAAAAAATAAAGAAAAACCAAAAAAATAACAACCGGAGTCCTTCTTTCCTGGACACTGGCTTTCTCTTACAATTCAAACCATCATGTTAGTTGGACTGGTGACTCTAAACTGACGAGAGGAGTGAGTGTGAGCACGCATGGTTGAGTTTGTGTCAGCCCTACAATAGACCACCGACCGGTGACAGATCCTGCATGTCTGGAAGATAAAGTGGCTACTGGGCATAAAAGCCATGTTAAGATCAACTGGTTAAGCAAATATATCCAAGCCTTAAACAATTTGTTCCATGTCTTCCCCAATTCCAAAAGAAGGTAATCCATAATAGTGTATTCATTCCAACTCTGTGTTTGAGGTCTTATCTCTAACCAGGTGCTGGAAATGTTGCCCTGACTGTGAACTTTTAACCCTAATTCAGTTCATCTATTTATTTTCTTTTCACTTTTATAATCGCACATAAGGATAAAGTTTTCACTGTGTGGAAATGTATGTCTAGGTGTGTAGGTCAGACGTATGTATGCTTTTTTTATGTTGAATGAGCACTTGTGGAGCAAAATGGTCTCAGATTGTGGTCTCATGATAAATACAAGCCATTATATGAACATCATCCTTAAAAAAAGAACAAGAACGACATTTGAGTCACGACAGCAAAACAGAAATCATAAAATTTCAGAAAATATAAAGTTTCACAAAACTTAACCGCAAAACCAGAAAAAATCCAAACACAAAATGTAACCACAAACATGCCAACAATTCCCAAAACAACTAATTAGAATACACATAATCTTTGGTTTTCTAAATTATGGTTTTCTTGTGGTTTTCTGAATTATGATTGATTAGATTTATGATTTTTTTCTCCATTTCCTATTGTCATACACATGATAAAGAGCTGCTTCAGGTCTGACAGTATTCCCCCTGAAGACGGGATTGTTTAACTCATGAGAAGAAAAGAATCATGATCCTTTTTCTGATAGCCTGCGCTGTACTTTATTGTGCTGGAAGTTTCAAACAGGGCGATAGCTGCATATATTCTTTTCAGAGTGTCCACAGACGTCTCCATGATTCACTCTGTAATTATACTTAGTCTGAGAAATCCCCACAGTCCTCAAATCATTCTGAGGACTGCCAGCTGGATGTCTGACTTTCATCCACATGGTTCTTTATTACAGACCTTTCTTCCATTCAGACAAATGTCCATCAAACATAAAGCAACAGTCACAGTGATGAGGGAACGTCAGAGAAGAGCTTTATGCTATATTTAAAACATATGCCGGGTTATAAACACTCGCTCTACAACCAGCCAGTCTTTTGAAGGATGCCTTTCTTCATCCTCTGATGTTCACAACTTGATTTGTTTAACTTAATCTGTCGGATTATGTGTATCTTACTTCAGTGAGTTCGTGTTCAATAATGCGCTGATACCGAGCGGAAAAAAAAAGACAGCGACCAAAGAAAAACCTCAAAAGAAATTCAGAAAGCCTGGAGAACTATTTTTCAGGACACCTTCAAAAGAGTTTAAAAAACTCTGGTTGTTGGAAGCTGCCTGGAATACCGTATATAGAAAAAGAAAACAAGGAATAACTGACGAAAACTACAGAAAATTCAATTTGTGCATGGGGACAAAAACAGTAGACATAACGTTGTGTGTGTGTGTGTGTTGTTTAGTACATGTAATATGGAACAGAGCAAGACAGATTCCACACAATACCGAAGAATTAAGTCAAACATAAGCTCCAGTTTAACATCCCACACAAAGATTACGGCCATCTGTGTGTCACATGTTCCGTCTGAAGACTCCCTATGAGGGACGTAACATGTTTGAAACTTCACTGGCATCTTGGGATATCTCTGTGATCCAGAGCTCAAAAGGTCCCCGACAATTCTCGTGTGCCTTATAAAACGGTGAGCGGCGTGCTGGTGAGTGGCAGCCCGCTACATCTGTAGTTTTAAAACCAGCGGGGGTGGGTGGGGGGGGTTCACTGGACCTGACTAGACTTCCCACTTCTTCTTCTTCTTCCTTAAAAAGTTCAATATGTGAAATCAGGAGCACAACTGTCACTAATGAGGGGAAAAAACCTGTTCACCAGCTGTTTTTCAAAGATATCGCAAACATGGACGCCGCTCCGCCCCCCCCCCACCCCCCGGCCTTGACAGAAATACGAGCATCCCTCCACGATGACATTATGGCCCCTGTGAATTTTTGTTGACGCAGCTCATCCACTCGCATGGGCAGCGTTCATAAACACGCTGACCTTTCACCTCGCTTGTCGGCTTCCAGCTTCCTCTCTCCTTTAATAGCCCACTGGCAGGTCGGTGAGAAGGAAAACGGTTACACGTTACGCACATCTGACCGTAAATGGGTTACGGCACAGACAAAAGTCACTTTGAGTAGATACAAATTCTTGACAAGTGGGAAAAACGAGGAGAGCAACAAAAGGGGTCTTCAGAGAGTCCGCGTTCAGCTGGTAGCACCTGAAAGAAAAAAGGATCTGGTTGGAGATAACTGGTACTTATGTAACCACGATAAGCTAACGATTCACATATGGCATCAATTACAGAACGAGAGCGGGAGGGAAACAAAAAATATGTGGCGGAGCAGCAAGTTGCCAGTCAGATGTGAGGGGGAGCGACTTGATCTTTGTTTCACGTCTCAGTCAGTCTTATTTTCTGTTCTTTTTAATAGACATTATTCATTTTTTGTGCATATATGACTACAATTGTGCAATTTTTCTGTATATATTTGTTCTGTGTGACTTTGGGTGTGGGGTTTTGCCTTAAGCGTAGAGTCCACTATCCCCTGGCGTGCACACCTTGTGCAAACAGTTTAAATCAGAGGCCAGTAAAGACTGTGGGATTGTTGTATTTCTTCCAGTATCTGAAGTTGTGTTGTTGAGGGAAAAGTAGAGAAAGTGCAGCGCTCCTAAGGTAAAAAATCCAAACTAGCACACAACAATACACAGTGTCCTGACCAAAGCCACATCATTTATGAGAGCACAGGCTGAAACAAAATCATTCAAAACCAAAGCGATGTACTATAAAACGAGAACAATACATTACGGCCAAGCCTCAGTGCAGCTGTATGAGACCAACTTCTACACACACTTATTTTTAAGTGTCTTTGCCCACTTTGACTTCTGTCTTTAATCACAGAAAAGTGAATCTAAAAGACCAACGACAGCACAAACACGACCAAGAGTAGCCGGTATAAACACGTGAATTATGAGACAAGCGGCAGCAAAATGCTGTGACATGGAAACAATTCTTTTTGAGGTAGATCGGAGATGTTTTTGATCCAGATGAAATCATCCGTCCATTTCCAAACTGCCATCAATTCCCCCTTCTTAATCCACTGCAGGTACGCGCAGGAAAACTGTAACTGCATTCTACGACACATTGGGTTAATTAGGATTCTTTTCAGTTTTCATCCTGTTTTGTTTTGATGCTCATGCAACATTCGGCTAAAATGGGTTTACATGGTGTCCCCTGTGCTGAGATTCTCAGTTGATTTTTAATGGAACCCTGAGGTCTGCTTAAAATCCTTCATGTCTGGCTCAAGTTTTCAACTATCCGATAAATTATTTGGTTATGTTTCAATTTATCAGTCATAATAAAAGCTTTTCATCCACAACATTCACTAATAAGTTTCAACAATGATTTATTATCACTGATTTATTTTATCATCTGACATGCAGTCAGTATCAATCATACATTTTATTGTTTTATATGACAACATTGGCTGTTTAAGTCCAGTTTTGATGGCATGGATATGATCAGTGAAGATGATTTAATCAGAAATGCAACATAAACTGGGCTGTAGTGGGTTTTTAGGTGCCAAGTTCCTAAATCTATCAATTTTATCTAACTTTCATTTAGTCTGATATTTAGGGCACAAATTTACCTCTTTGTTGTCTGCTAAATGCATATGTACATTGTTTAATTTGCAGCCATTCAGCGGCTGTCAACGAGTTAAAGCCATGACCCGGTATGTTGTTACCAGTTTTATGTCACTTTATGATCCATTCTTTAGAGAATAAACAAGAACTTTGTCCATGTCTTATCTATTTTTCTAATGATATTTTATGTTCTCCTTCTTCGTTTATCGATGCTTTTCGTCTTATTTCTGCTTCAACTTGACCAAAACCTCCACAGAAACATCTAATACATCTAATTTTTCAAGTCATATTAGCAGCAAAAAAGAGTTCATAGTAGACGCATGAGTCTTTTTATATTTTCTAATTGATTCTGTCGTTTTATTTTTTGATTTCTAATATGGAATAACTTAAATGATCTGAGAAGTGATGCATTCAAAGGACCGTGAAATTGATATCACATCGTGCTTGTTGGCAAAACGTTTTAAATGTATTTCTTTGAGTTTTGTATTTAGGATAAATACATTTTTGGCACTTCGTTCATTATTTATTTATTTTTTTGAAGGCCAAATACACACTTCTGGCCACTCGGAAACCTTTAAAGTCGTTTCTTCACATAAGAGTGAAACGGTGAGTGAAAGTAGGCTTTGACTGCTTTTTACAAACTACCTGAAATCATTAAAACCTTCTGAGAACAGAAAATGCATTAAACTTGCTCTCAGTCTCCAGCTGACCAAACAGAATCTTCACCATTCTGAAGACTCTCCAGTTGCTTTAGCCCCACGGCGGACAGCGAGCCCATTGACACGTGTGAATACATTTTTTATTTCGATTTAGGAGCTCCTGAGCGGGCTAACCTGCCGATGCACACGGGCATATTTTAGGGTGATTATGTTGGTGTGTGTGCACCGGGCTGGACTGATGACCTCCGGGGCCGTGACTCCATTTCCCTGAACGCTGCGCCATGCGGCCAAAGCCATTCATCATGTCAATATGGAGCTTTTCATATGGGAGAAACATCACAGAGGGCCTCTGGTGTGCAGGGACAGAGTGAGTGGAACCCCACATGGTTTTATCCTGCCCGTGACTCACCAACTAATGAGTCTAACATGTGGCACTTTCAGAAGAAGACATGTTGTTGAGAAAAATCTCATTTGAAGATGGACCTGAGATTGAATACTTAAGGGGGAGATTTATCTTCATAAAAGATATCGTAAAAACCCTCAAGTTGGTGAAAGGTCCAAAGGGCCATGACTGGGAGGTTTTGGCGTGAAGCCAGAAGTTTTCAGAAACAGAATCTTGTTGGTTTAAATGTACTGTGTACTCTCTCATGTCCGCAGAAACTCCTTTTTGTGTTACATTTAATAGGCAAAAAGCCCCCCCCCCATCTTAAATGGGCATTTCAACTGTTTCCTCTCGGAATTTCCCTTTGGAAAGGCTGTTATTTTCCACCTTACAAATTAAACGGGTATGAATAGGTATTTAAGAAAAAGATGATTAAGGTTAAACACAGTAACCTGCATTAAAACTGACCCCTTGGATTACAGCCCCCTGCTCTATGTCAAAGTTAAACCAGAGGGAAGCTGCTGATCACGTTGGCCGCAGCGACGTGCTCGTGTGGGTGGAGTGAAGGCTGCATCCCCAAACTCAGCGGGACAGAGCACATTCCTGCATTGCATTAGCTTTGTGCAAAGACGGGGGAAAGAATGCTGCCTGATTCATGTTGTGTATCAGAGCGACGCGCCGAAAACCGCATATCCCAAATCAATTCCACGTGAAGTTTCGTTGCTGGTATGTAACAAGAGCCTGGGAAAAGGAAGCCACGGCATTTCGGACCAGGGGCTCCCGTAAAGAAAAGAAACATTACTTCCATTTTTACTTGAGGCATCAACATCATCATTGTTATTCAAAGGTAAAGAAGAAAAAATTAAAACAATGGAGTACCAATCATATGGAGAAGACTATTTATGAGAAGAGAAATATGTAGAAAGACCAACATATGGTCTTTAACATGCAGCTATCAGCTGTGTGAGCTGTTTCTGTACTCAGCGGCCTTGTTTTTAGGTACACTGAAGCACAGATTGGATAATGACTTACAGACTTTCATTCTGGGAAAGCGCTGGGACTATTAACCTTGAATACAAGCCAGTTAGACATACACACAAAGTTCATTGTTTCTAAATATTAACATATATCAAAATAGACATTCCATGTCTGGTCGAAGGAAATAGAAGATATCTAACAGATCGCAGATGAAGATGATAATGAGCTCTGTTGGATTGGGAAGACATCTATAGAAAACAACCACGTCCAGACTGGACAGCGGATGTTTTTTTTTAATTCTGTGGCCAAACATATTTGATACACATCTTTCATAAACCTTAAATGTGAAGGCCTGAAAATTAAAAGAACATTTCCTCCTTCCTTAATTTCCCTATATTAAGTCCTTTGTATTTGGATAGATAATTATTGATATTTTAGGATTTTTTTCATGTAACAGCTCGACTTTTGATATTCAAAGTCTTCCAGTCTTGTATTGTATGCCCGTTTGCCCCCATATATTTCAAATAACTCCATTTCAAATGAACTTTAATGCCTGCACAGCAATGATGTAAGATGCTAGTTCGCTAAGCTTATTGCTCAAAATCACACACAATGCTTGTTATAAGAGAAAGCAACTTGATTATGTTGGCCTTTAAAGCCTTAGAAAAACTAGAAAAACAGTTCCGGGAATGTGGATGCGGTATGAAATTGAAAGAAAACAATGGTCTGCAATAGTCTGACAATTTCATAAACCAATATTATTCACAATGGAGCATAGACAACATAAAATGTTGAAAGTGGGAAAATTTTTTACCATAAACATATGAACTTAAGACTTTGGCTGTATGTCAAAGAAGAATGACTTTGAAAGTGAAGTTTTTCTTTTTAAAAGCCATTAATAGTTAGTTTGTAATATGGAAAATGGATGTTTTTAATATTATTAGTTAAATTAAATTATGGCATATTAATATAATTCAATGTAAAATTTCTTTAGTCATCCACTATCTATCTGCACATTGCCCATAATATAGGAAAGAAGTGAAAACATGTATAGATATTTAAATTTAGGGGCACTGAGGGACTATTCTGTAAGGCAATAACTGAACAAGCATTTCAGTGTGGGCAGCCCTAAAGCTCCTGTGGGGAAAAACCTCTCACATGAGTAATCTCTCAGCCATTCTCTGTATGTCCTGTGGGTTTAAACAACAGCCAAACCATGGATTCCTCTGTTCGAGAAAGGGATTTCTTTTCTCTGAGTGGTTTAAAAAAACACAACAGTGAAGGTCATGCTAAGCAGGAAGGGAAAACCTCCCGGAGATGGATAGCTGCGGGTCAGAGGATGAGGTGCCTTTAAAACAAAATTAGTGTGAGAGAAATGCCAAGCTTACATTTATAGCAGCGTATTAAACACGCCATAAACTTAATGTGAGATGCAGAAAAAAGGTCTGAACTGACGGTATGTGGTTTGGAATCGGCCTCTGCCGCCAAAAAAAGTTGTGTTTTAACTGTTAAAGATGATGAGAATTGTCTTCAGAATCATCATCAGTTAGTGGGATCAAGGTGAGCAAATGGAAGCAAGATCTGGAACCCAAACAGAATAAAAATGAAGAAAGTTTAAGAGTTGATACATTTAACTTCAATTAATTTGGTCAAATATTTAACTGAGTAAAATTTAAGTCTGTAAGGATCACCTCCGGTAACAAATACTGTGTAGCACAAGATGGGAGGCCTGAAATGTAGAGAAACACTCTTTCCACGATCTTTTCTTCATTATATATTTGAGCATCGTGCTCCATGAACATGACCAAGAAGCTAACTCATCTAAAGTTAACCCTTTAATGTCAAATGTATCATATTTGATACATACTGTTTCTGAAATGTTTTGCGTCTGACACCTTTTGCATAATTTAATGGTAAAAACTTTGCTCAAAATCCTATTGTACACAATCAGATATACCTGATAACAGGGGCCAGAAGACCACACAAAAATAATCTTGACTTATCGCATAGTAATGAATTATTAATATAAAAAATGTATTTCTGTTTTTTCTTTTTACATATTTTGTTAAAATGCCAAATAAGGAGTTCAAACAAAAAAAAAGTAATTTTCTGTTTTGTTTTATTCTTGGATCAGGCTTTAAAGGGTTAAATGGTGGTTATCCTGAAAACTCTCACCGACAAAAGTTGCTGATCAACATAAGTACAGCAACAATTTAGTCTCTGTTTCGTCAACAAATGTCTGCATGCACATTTGCAACAACCTTGTGGATCTGTTTTTTTTTTTTTTGGTAAGAATTCAACCGGAGCAAACTGGAATGCTGTTTGCATCTGTCGCAGCCTGATGAGTTCAAGCATCATTACGATGACTTAGAATTCCCACAACAGATGTACAGCTGCGACTCACACTCTGTTTTTACTTCTCCTTCACTCAAAGAAAATCTGTGGCTACACAAGATTAAGGCACGCAATTGCACCCCTGACAAATTCGTGAGCGCCACATACTTTGCTTGTTTCTGAAATCCTGCCTTATCCGGACTCTGAAAATTTCAGTTTGGACCAGACAAGAAAACATCAACTGTATCTTCTAAGTAGCCTTAGAAGACAATGTGAAAATGACTTCCAGTTACAAAGTAGAACACAGAATCTACAGAAGAAGATATAACAAAAGAGATGTCTATAAATTACTTAAATACACACAAACTTTTGTAAAGGTCAGGTCATTGGTCAGCTCTTACAACTAGTTGTCTGGGACTATTCAAATGAATGAATTATTTCTAATGAACAAACAGATTCCATTTCTTTGCATATATTTAATTCCATGCATTAAAAACAAAAACAAAAAAAGCATTTTGAATACAGCAACTCGAAAACCAAAACAATCTTCTTCAACCCCTGGGGAAACGGCCCTACAGACTATCTTGGACCATCACAATATGGTGCTTTAATATTTAATATGTAATCCCCCCCTAATAGTTTCTGATATGTCTGCTAATAAGCGCTCTGAAGAGATTTTCTCCAAAGCACGCAACTAAGTACAGCCCAAATTAATGGCAGATAAAGTTTTACACCACCGAGAAGTCACTCTGGTGTTTTCAATCAGCATGTGAAGAGAACATAGTCCAGTGTGAGGGTGGGTCTGTGATGTTTGAACAGAGCATTCCACAGCCAGGCTTTAGAATAACATTCCCCTCATGCACAGCTACTGGTACAAACTGGTACAATCTCCAAGGGCCACATATTCCTGTGATACAGACCTGTAGGTCCTTGTGTTTACTGTAACTGTGCATTTACACATGGAAGAGTATTCGTGGGAGAGGCTCACGGGGATAAATTAGCTGAAAACGTTGTACCAATGCTGATTTACACAAACTGTACATGTCAGTGTAGCAGTCCATAAATCCTCCAGTCAGAATACAGTACAATACACATGCAAACATCTCACGGAAAGGCCCCCAGTCAGGATTCACTTCCAGAATCCAAACCAGAACGCCACGCCTCAGCCCTCCTCTGGACCTACAAGCAGCCACTTCCTCTCAGTCAGACTGACCTCCACTGTAAAACAATCCCGTATTTGTGGATCAATCCTGTGAGAGTTTAAAGTGTCCTCATATAAATCTATCTGACTGGGTCTTAAGTTCAAATGCGGAAATGGGAAATATTTCAGTTGTAATAACTGCTTTACCAAACAGCAGCTTAACAGAAGATTCTATCAGCCGAGGTTGAATATTTTTCTAATATTTTTCACACCCCGCTGGTGTTATTTTTAATTTGAACCTTATTTGACTGTGTATTTTGTTGCAACTACAGACAAAAGTGTAAAATTGCTTGATGGTAGACTGAAGCACAAATGGCCACCGTCCCAGACCAAACTGCTCAGAACACACCTCTTTATACCATTATCTGATGATGAGTCCTCTTATTAGTTGACAGCATCCTCCTCACATTCCAATGTTTGATAACTGAGATATGAGTATATCCATAGAACTGTTTCTGCACTTTTTTTAGTTCTTCTCTGCATACACAACTACATTAACATTTACTTTGCATCACAGATCTATAGAACTAATGGTACTCTCTGCTCCTTTGCGAAGAAAAAATGGAAAATAACAGGCAAAATCTTATGGATGATGGTGCACATTCACTCGTCTGAAGAAGTAGAGGGAGCACTGACAGCCGGTCTGCTACACAATGACCCAAGGCCTTGGCACGTCTGTTGGTCAAGTTTGCTTTGATGGGGATTAGGGATGAAAATGTTTGCTCTCACGCTAAGCATACCCAAAGCTCTCCAGCATCTTCATTCGCCCCAGCCGACGTCTCCTGGTGCCAGTTCCCCCTGCGGCTAGCAACTCAAAGGCCACTGGGCACCAAAACATCTCGGATGTCTGGAGATGGCTGAATAGGTCCTAAATACCAGGTTAAAGATCTTATAAAGATCCAACCCATGTGCAGACGTCAGATGACTATAGCTGTAATGACAGTGAAAATATTTGTGCATGTACCAACACAAACACACGTGCCATGGACACTTTTTTGCACAATTGTTCTTGGACTTATACGGATGAACACACACCTGAATGTACATCCAAAGCCATCAGTTGAGTTCTTACAGTCAACACTGGTAGAAATTCAGTTGGGGGCTAAATTATTAGTATTTAAATCATAAGCAGACATTTCCACACAAGAGGGGTACTCACTGTTGAATTAATTCCACTTGATTTAAACAGGACCTTTTAAAATCCTACTTAAGAAGATCAAGGTAAACAAAAGTGCAACCAAGTGAAAATCACCCAGAATTACAAAAACAATCTGAACAGATGTGGAAGGTCAATGGTTTTGGAGCATCAGTAATAGTAATACAGAATCTGGATATAAGAATAGGTAATGGGGAATATGTGAACAGCTTCTTTAAGATGCTGTATTCACACATTAATGGCAAACAAAATTCAATTTGATCAATTAAGATTGATTTCAACCATAATCTAAAATATTGTGAATCATTTGGATAACACCATTGTTTTTTCTTTTTATACCAGCATGGATTCATTCATACAGCATTCATCCCAGCATGTGAAGTATATATAATAAAAAGAGAAGACAGCAAATAACTTATTAATCATAATCAGTTGTTGCAGATTTCCTGGCCAAGAGAGTCAACTAAGATTTTAATTTCAACATAAAGCGCATTTTACCCATCGTGAGCAAATAGCTTCCAGAAACTAGCACTTGGCAAATAGAAAAAGGACAAAAAAAACGACCGAACTGTGTTAGATGTGGCGTTCGTAGCTCAGAACAAAGCTTTGTGCATTCTGCGAAAAAGCAAAACACAGCCAAGCTAAGCTTTCAAGTGTTTCATACTTTGAAGACTTTGTCATGTTTCTGACACTGAAACAACAGTCCCATTGTGGCGCAGCCAGGCAGACAGTCTGCGCTGTACTAATGTTGACAGTTCACAGAGACAATAGGAGTGCATCTGCTACAGCCATGGATCCAGTGAGCGGCCTCTCCGCTGCTGACTCGCCCACACCATTACACAAATGACCGTGTGAAGCCGCCTCGCTTTGATGTCAACCAGGAACAACTCAGAGCAGGACACGTCCTGATGTGGAAATGACAATATTCCTACGACTGAGGCAACTCACTGCCCAGGCCATGCCCCAAATCAAAGAGAAACTATCTAAATACTGGTTGACCTGGTCAACATGGGTGGATTAAGAGTCAGTTTTAGAGCGCTGCTGAGAAAGAACCAATGGAAAGATCAAATTATTTTGTTTGACAGAATAACGAGGAACATTGAATACAAAGTGCTGTCAATTTATTTTACGTTGGGTTGAGAACCCAACCATCCATCCATTTTCCATCCATCCATCCATTATGCATCCATCCATCCATCCATTATCAATACCGCTTATTCCCTGATGGGGTCGCGGGGGGAACTGGAGCCTATCCCAGTGGTCAACGGGCGAGAGGCAGGGTACATCCTGGACAGTCCGCCAGTCCATCGCAGGGTCACACAGAGACACACAAGGATAAACAACCATGCACACACATAATCACTCCTAAAGGGAATTTGGAATGTCCAATCAAGCTAACATGCAGGTTTTTGGACAGTGGGAGGAAGCCGGAGAACATGCTAACTCCACACAGAAAGTTCCTGGTTCACCCCCGGGAACTCTAACCCAGAACCCTCTTGCTGTGAGGCGATGGTGCTAACCACACCACCGTGCCGCCCTTACATGAGAACCAGCCAAAGTTATTGCGAGTGGATCCAATTCAGCTGTTCCACCAGAAAAGATTTCTGGTGGAACAGCTGAATTGGATCCACTTCTCCCTCATCACCAAACATTAATGTCCTCTGACGAAACGCCGACAAAAACAAGCTCAAGCAGAACTGCACGAGTTGTGTATTGACTTGAACCAAACAAGTGCTTTGACATTCTAGATTCAAGAGTTTCTACAGGAAATATTTTGCCAAGAGTGGGCGGTGGACCAACTGACTGAAAGAATGTATGAACCCAAACAAGCCAAATTAGCTCAGAAACAAAAACAATCCTCGAATATTCAGCTGCAGTAAGAATAAAGGTAAATCTTTTCAGATGGACAACATGGAATCGTGACATCACGACATCTTTTGAAATATGTTTGGCATCGCAACAAAGCTCCGGGTGTCTTTTCAAGGACATCTGTTTCTGACTCAAACGTTGGTGAAGTCAGAGGCCAGCTCCACAGCTGGTTTCGGCAAACGAGAGCCACGAGATCTGCTCCGTAATGGGACTGGGCTCTGCAGGCTGGCAGATTGAGAAGAGGCGGAGAAGGACTCTGGCTGAGTTTGTTTGCTTTCTGCTGCATGGAAACCACAGATGGCTACGACTGCATGCTGAAGCTAAAGCAAATAGACAAACAGATCTCCAAATAAACCTTTAAAGAAATGGATAAGTGACCATGACTGGGCTATGTGGCTTGATTAAGTTTTAGAAAATAATATTTGGTTTTATAAAACTAATACGTTTTACCCAAACAGGGGCAGAGCCATTCTAAAACAAAATCAAATGTATATTTAATTATATTCAACGAACCGTCAGAGAGAGATGACATGCCATGAGACCAGAGATTTGGACAAATTTAAGGCAAGATGGCACCAAATGCAGTACAGTTAAATGACGCTGTGGAACTGCTGATGGAAGTTGCACTTTCTGTGCAACGTTTGCATGATATTTGGAAAAAAAACACAAGGTGCACATGCCTTGGTTCACACTGCTGCTACTTGTTGTCAGCAAGTACACAGTAGAAATGGGATAAGTGTGCATTTATTTAGCCCCCGAGCAGCTCTGATAGTGGGACCGGCTAGGCTGTGGGCTCTTATCTTCAGGAAATACTTTCCAACTTTAAAGGCTGCAGTTTGAAATATTTGCTTTTTCTTTTTAAGCTTCAGTTTGGCAACACAGTGGTATTTAAAGGCCAAGGGCTAAATCTCTCTAGAATAAACATAACCTAGATAGTCTGTATACAACCTACAAAAACAACCCTGGACACATTTGTCCTGTATATGTACAAAACAAACTCTCAGCTAAAACCAGAGTGAGACGTTTGCAGCATTATTGTGAGCCGAAACCCACTTTAGTCCAAAATGCTTTTGGTACTTTTCTTAAACACCCCTCTTGTCTCAGAGGGGCTGAACACAGCTGTTCTGTTTGTATTGTAAAGGGAACCTTTGACCTGAGAATTCTTGAGCATCTGCAGAAGATTGTACGTTGGGAAAGCAATAAATATTCCTCATTCCCAAAAAAGTTTGCATTAATATTGTATACTCCCGGATGAAGAATTGAAAGGTTTTACTCTGAAGACTTGAAAATAGTCCTTTTTGCAACCAGTCATCTACAGTCTCACAAAAACTTTTCCATGAAGGTTTTATATTCCCGGTGATGTCACTGGGAGGGTCGACAGCTAATGTGAGCAGCAGGTTTCCTGCTTCCTATGTTAGAGCTGACATCCTGGAACCTGTGGAATCCCCGCGTCAGTCCCACCAGACCAGCCTTTGACCCCCAGCCGGGACGTGGCCGAACCACCCGACTGCCACTTCCTGCTGTGTTTCCACTGACGTCACCCACACAGGCTCAGTCTGGAACGAAGTTAACTATTACAGCATGTACAAGTATAGAGGTGCTTCCAGTAAACTCCTGACAACAAACATTCCCCCCCCCCCCCTGAGGAGCTACAGTGAGCTTTGAACCAGGAGTCAGAATTTATTCACGTTTCTAGCCTGGAAGGAATATTTTTTCTTGATCCTTAACAGGTTCTGCCAAGTAATTATACTGGGGAATATTTGGCTTTAAAAGATGTGAGTTAGTTAAGTTTTGGTATTAGTAATTATTGGGTTAAAGGTTATCATAAACACATTAAACACACGACTAAACTGACATAACAAGAAAAAGTGAATATGACCAAAGTGAGAAAGACGATAGAGAAAAAGTGGACATGTTTAGATAACTCGAAGATGGCTTTTTACTTTTTACTATTGGTTACCACCCCCTTCTCTACCCGGACTTATATTAATCAGACTGAGGAGTTTTTGGATGCCATCTTGAAGCAATGCACACAGCTCGGCATCATTCACTGTGCATAACTTCACACGTTTATTTGATGGGCTGGAATGGGAGCTTGCATAATTATTTCAGTTCTGGTCATCTTAATCAACTATTGATGTAAATGAGTTGAATAATGTATGTATGTATGTATGTATGTATGTATGTATGTATGTATGTATG
>CAJRST010001113.1:2894095-2930956 GCA_907169785.1 Menidia menidia | reverse complement strand
GTATGTATGTATGTATGTATGTATGTATGTATGTATGTATGTATGTAGAGAGAAAAAGAGAGAGATTTATAACGGTGCATAATGGAATTCTTTTATGTTTGCCAACAAGAAAATCTATCCAGCTGTTTGTTTTATTTAAATGGTTAGCAAGTATAACACCCACACACACTCCTCAACTCCTGCAGAAATGTCAGAGTTTCAGCTTTGGCGACGACAGGGAGCTCCAGGTTTTATGAAAACTGTTTTTCTATTCTCACACAATATCGCCGCAGGAATATTCTGCTGGGAGGCAAAGGTCAGAATGTGTTAAAAAAAAAGAGTATGGAGAGCCACAAAAAGGAATACAGAAAAGAGAGCACATGTAGACACAAAAGCTACCATGGCTGATAAATGTTAAATGATGTTGATCCGTGTCACAGAAAGTCTTTTCTCTTCGTCTGAAAAGTTAGTTTTGACACACAGGGAAAAAAAATTCAGCTCGACACTCAGTCCGGGGTGGATCTTGTCTTCCATCTCTTCCATTTGCAGCACAGACTTTTTTAAACAGAGGTGTGTCTACCTGTGAAATGTGCAACACTGCCATCTGGGGGCCAGTTTTTGCAAACACAGTGCTCATGTGGGCTTCGGCTGCCTCACCCTCCAGGGAAGTTTCAGTTTGTCCTCTGACAGGTACAGACTCCTTGTTTTCCCATTTCATGCCCCGTGAGCAGCCCGCCTCCTCTTGGCCGTTCTACAAAAAACCAGCTTCTAAAATTCTGAAAACAGACGCATACACAAGAGGGAGCTGTAAGTCCAGAAAGTTGTCCTTGGCCTGGACTGACCCAGCCGTTGATGCGAGGCAGGAAAACCTCCATAAATTATAACCCCGATTATTGTGATGCAAATGATATCTCTAAATTTCAGCCCTTTTTTCTGACCAAACTCTCTATTCTATTGGTTTTAATCAGTGTGTTCTCTCTCTATTAATGACCTGATTTTAGAAACGAGAAGGGTGGAATATGTAACAGCTCCTGATCCAGATGATTCAAATAATACGATTTTGCAGAGCGGAACCAAAAAAAAAACTGGACATACCTCAATGATTTAACTTTTTTTTCAGATATTGAGTTGAACTGTTTAATCTTGAGGGAGCAAAAGAAGAGAGCCATTGTCGTGCATGAATACATCACCTGGGATTAAATTGGATATAGAAACAGTCTTTTTCTACTTTCTTTTTTCATTGGTGAAATAAAGTTGCTCGGCTATAGAATTTCCAGTGTGTGAAATGAGAGACGGCAGAAGCAATGTGGCGTGGTGAAGATGAAAAAGAAAAAAGATCATTGAGCTATCTACATCGCTACGTCTATTGATATGATTACTTTATTTTCATTTCTGTGGTTAGTCTTTTTCCTGTAACGTCCAACATGAACAAATCTCAGCTAAGAGCGGAGTTAAGGCTCCTGGGTGGTCTGAGTCCTTGTCGTGCACTGACCTTTGGCTATCTGTGACACATTTCAGGAACATTAGAATTTGCCTTTGTCTTATCTACAGCTGTGTCAAAGCTGCTTTGACAGGACACAACAGGATATTTGATCAGACTACTTTTTTTTTTTACCTGATCCCACTCTTAGGTGGGTTGAATGAAAATGGTAGATTCTAAAAGAGAATGAAAACTTCCTTTGTGTATAGAAGACACAGTAAACCTGCAAGGAAGAGTAAAATGCACCAATCATATCTGTTTAAGATTTACAGTATTTGTTTGAGTCTGAGTCTCTGCCCCCCCCTGTACCCCTGCATTCCCCAGCTCTCCCCTCCATTGCCCCCCCCCCACCCCCCTCTTTTTTTCCTGAGGGGCCTGCAGTCAACTTTGACCTGCACAAAGAGCTTGTTAAATGCCTGCGTAATCCCTGCGTCTGTGTTTGCGAGTGTGTTTTCACTCACTATTTTTTACAAGCGCCGAGCCCGTGTGTGCGTGTGTGTGTGTGTGTGCGTGCGTGCGTGCGTTCCTCGGGTCACTCGCACAGGACACGTCTTGTCCCAGTCCATCAGATCAGCGTGATTGATCGCGCAAACCAGCGCAAACCTTTAACTTACTCACCAGAAAAAAGCTTTTTTCCTAAAGCCTGAGGGGTGGCTTCCTCGGCCAAATCAATACTCCCGACAACTCCAAAACCACCAGCCAGTGTTTTTCTGTTTGAAATACAGCCCCCCGGAGGGTTTACAGGAAGGAGAAAATTTATGAAAATCCTGTAGTGAGTCTAAACAGCTAGCTGTGCCAACTGCGGCGGCCCCTTTGAATGAAGACAGATGATCCAAAGTGGTCTGACAGTGAGTCACTGACATCCACAGACATGCTTCTTCTCAACCCCGGTGTTCACCTCAGCATGGAATGCAAAGGGAATGCTCTTCAGTTCCCATGGCTAACAACACAAGACAGGAATCAACTCGCCCCCCACCCCATCCCCATTGACATTTACATACACGAGGATGGGAAGGGAGTATGTATGTGCGCACACCGGCAAACAGATTTCGGAATTCTTCAGGTGAAAGTCATAGTTTGAATAAGGACAGCATTTGTAGCGCAGCAGAAATATGCAGCGGAACAGTTCAAATAAGCGTGTTTGTGCAGGCTGGGCAAACAGGTGTGCACGCTTCCAATACATATTAGATAAACTGAGATGCTATTTCTGATCTTGACGATAAATAAAAAAGGATGGTTGGATGGAGTTGCCGCTGATTGCTGCTGTAAATCAGCTTTTGCTATGCGTGTTTGACAGATTCGTGGCAAGCTCACACTTGATTTCAAGGACCCCAACATGAAGCTTTGAATTTATGTTACTGGGGACTATTGTTTCACTTTAATGCCATTTCATCAGGATTATGCTTACTCTGAGGCTGCCTTTTGTATAAAGGATTACTGTAAATTGTACTTTTAGGCAACAACTGTCCAACTCACCTCTAAAATAATTTCTCAATCAATTTCTATTTCACATAGCAAAAGATTAATTATATCTTTCATTACATTGATAATCAAAACGATAAAGCCATCTCAATAAAATTAAACCATTGTTGAATTTTTGTAATATTTTTAACGTAATATTCCAGTCAGAAATGAAGGGGTAATATCTCCACTCAGTAAAAAAAAAGAAAATAAGATGTTGCATTTAGAGATAAGTCCGGTTCACAGTCCGGTTCACTTATTTCTATTGACTTTTTTGGCTTAATTAAACATTTTTGTGAAATTGCCAGTGTTACAGACACACTGTGGTTGAATAGTTTGACGTCAGTACAATGTCCCTCAGTAATTACACATTAGATTTGAGTATTTCGGATGTTTTAAAAAGGATGTTACCTGAATTATTTCTTTTAGCTTTCCGTTCATGTTGCTACGTCTGTGCGAGGCCAGGTCTTGTGGCAACAGGCAGGGCAGGTTGTTCCAGATTTAGGGAGCAGCAGCTCCTCTTCGTGCTCCTCCTGCTCTGCTGTAGCCCCTTTTTCTGCACCACTGTCCAGTCACTACGAAGGAAATCCTTTTCAGCTGCTTGTGTTAATAATTCATTTTGCCGTCCATAGCTCATGGCCAGAGATGACAACATCCCAAATTGATGAGATGAATACTTTTTTTTCTTTTCTCTCTTCTTCCTCGGCATGTCAAAATGCATCTGAATGCTCCAGACTGACAAAACAAGGGGCTCAGTGGATCCATTTCAATGTTTTGAAGAGGAACACGGATACATAATAAGTTTGGAAAAAGTTTAATCCCTTTTAACAGCTGGAATTTGAAATTCTGAAATTAAATCTAATGTAATTTTTTTCTCACTGTCTCAGTCATTTTACATAATGACGTGGTCATATAATTGCCCTTTTTAGCCTTTGTAATTAGTACTAATGATTTTTTACCCAGGATAAATTGTTGCCCATTTTACTGAAACTATTTCATTCTTAAAACCGTTGGCGTGGCAACATGCAATGGCAAGTTGTGAACACCCTCCTTATGGATCACTGTAGCAACGGTGCAGGACTCTCAGGTAATTTTACTGGACGCTTTCAGGTCACGCTTCCAGTCTCACACATAGGAGAAGACAAATGTACAATTGATCACTTTCTGGTGCAACAAATGCCAAGCTCAGACGGAGCCTTCAGTGATGCCAGACGGAAAGTGGAAGTAAAGTTTAATAGCCGGCTTTCAGACCAAATGCACTGCAGTGACCGGCTGCACAGAACCACACAACACAAGTGTAACAATGTCCACTTCTTGTCTGTTGTGGTAACACACAACTGCAACATAATGGAACCCAATCAGAGATAATAAATATATTATTATTAGCTTACGTCAAAAACTGTAAATTGCATTTCTGCCGGTGTCCTGAACATCTCTGGAAGATTAAAGCTAACCTTGTGTTGTGACTGTATGAAGCAAAGCTGAATCATCGTGACGGTCTCCTCTCTCACATGTTTTGTTTGCTGTCATCAGCTTTATGTGAACTTCAACTCTGTGTTGATAGGAGTGGGTGGTCCATTTTGACAAGATTCTCATGGTTCCCATAGGATTTAATGGCCCGGCAGACAGAAACTGACAACCTCTAGTTAGTTTACAACAAGATCTGTGTGTTTTGCATTTAGCCTAAGGCCACATACCAAGGTGTGTGTGTGTGTGCGTGAGTGTTTGAGTGTTTGTGTATGGATACCCTCCAGTATGCCTGTGAGCTTTTCTTTTTTTGTTGGGGAAGGTGGGGGGTGGTTATTGACTAACATTATCTAAAGTAGCCCGAGAAGCTTGATTTATCTACGTTCTTTGAGAATTGGCCGATCAGAGTGACCTGGTGAACACATTAGTACCCATCGGTACCCATTCCATTCTCTGCTCTCTGAATAAAAAAGGAATGCAGGGTGGTGCTGAGGGGTCAGCTGTCTCTGAAGCTTCCCCTGGCTCAGCCTAGGGGGATAATAACTCATTCCTCTGATGCAGGGTTACAGATCTGTAACACGGGCTTTCTGCCTCCGCGGCTCACAATATAGCACTCCCCCTTTTTTTTTTTTAAAGACAAATCCCTCTTATGCACCAATATGTTTTCCGCAGGAAGGGATGCTCTCGGCCGGGGACGCAAATGTGCACGCCACACAGGCGGGAGTGTGAGATGAAGCTTTCATGAACTGCGATCGAGTGCTCCGAGCCAAAGGTCAAGCTACTGATTTGCCCCCCACCTCTCTATCACCACGCTTCAGAGGGAGACTGCTGAGCATATCATGACCTGACAGCCCCATTCACTACCACCACCAGGGGTAAACACACAAGGTGCATAAGAGATGCCCCCCCACCTCAGAGTTTTTTTCTTTGCGGCCACTCTCCGGCTTGAATGCCTTCTCTTCTCTGAAGAAGATAGGAACAAGTCTTTCAATCTCTCTGTCTTCCTCAGTCTTTGTTCCTCCCCACTCCCCCACTCATCTTGCCTTTTCTTTGCTTCTGTCTTCTTTCAGCTTCTTTCCTCTCCTGTCTTTCCCTCCCCCTGTCCTCCTGTAACTGGTGGAATCCCAGCCCCATCCACCTAAGTGTCACTGAAGAATGTTCCATCATTTAAATGGGGGGGGGGGGGGGGAATGCTCCGCTAATATATAACCAATTACACTGGTCACATTTCCTGTGTCTCCTTTGAGCTCCCTGCAGGCTCAAAGTGCCAATCAGGCCTGGAATGCCAGAACATGGCTCTTATTTGCCAGGGGTCAGCGCACCAGTAACCTCACATTCTAAAGGACCATTGTTCCCATGGCCAGAAAAACTCAGAGAGGCACACATACACATCCAGGGTGAAAGACACACACACAGACCCTGGCCCCTAGAGGCCCCACATCAAGGGCCCGCTCTGTTTAAACAGCATCCGCCTGCACAGCCACCCGCCATGAAAGGGATTAAACAAGGTGTGTGCGCGTCTATATGTGTGCATATATGTTTAAACTCCGCGAAACATGTCTATGTTACCCTGATTGAATTTTACTTCCTAATGAAATCGACTACGATTTTCTTTTGTTGAATGATTTCCGTGTATTGTCGTGTTTTTAAAAACACAGAAACAGAGCCTCTTCCTCTTTGGCAAAGTCAAAAATATGAGATTTCTCTTTCGAGATTACATGTTTTTTTTTAAATAGTTTTTGTGTGCGCATGTGTCTGAGAGTGACTGTAGGAGACAAACAGACTGTGGCTGATTGCAGGCACTCAAAGTGTCCTTGCACGCAGCATTTCGATGGAGCAAGGATGCTTCACAATGCAGGGTGCCTTTCGGAGCTTCTGCATGTCACATTTTTTCTTGCTATGCGGGGATCTGAAAATAATAAACAGAATATGACTCAGTCCTGGATGAGCATTTGTCATCAGCCTCTCCTGTCCTTTCATTCTTCACACATAAATCCTGCTGATTCCCGGTTAATCCTCCAAGTCTCTCTGTGAGCAGCCAAGGGTATAAAATTGTTTTATACATCAACATTAATCCATTTAACAGCTTTAGGTTGTGATTTATGATCTCTGAAATCTGTCTTTCAAAAAATTGACACGGTCAGGTGACATGTAATTTAGGTCCAGCACCTTTGGGACAGTTTATCACTGTAGAGTACGATTGATGCCAAGTGAGCATCAGGATTTGATTTGTATAGGTTTCAAATATGACAAAAATAGAGATCAAATGGAGTAAAAGCTGAGAATTAAGAATAGAAACATTATACACATAAAAGCTTTTTTTTTAGAGAGAGGAGAGAGGAAGAGAAGCCACGAAAAGGATGATCACATATTCTCCCCTATAAAAATGATTAAGCCTGTTCCTGATGCAGCTTTTTCAAAACATCACCTGCACACTTAGATTTTGATTGATGTCTTGCATGAAATCATAGGACTTTCCATGTTGTGGCCTGTGTCATCAAATAGCCAATGAGAAGTTTTGAAATGAGGATATGGCTTTGGCATGTGTAATTTCAACTGTCCAACAAGAAAAGTGAAGCAGCATGGCTTCAGCCCATCCTGCTTGCATCCAGTTTGATCATTTCTGAATTTCTGAGGAAAGAAAACGAGAAAGTGCACATCCTTTAACAAGGGTGTACAATATCTGATAGATAGAGAAAAATGAGCATTGTATTCATTCAAAAGAAACCCAAATTAGGCACTCTCTCTACATGACTCTGCTCTCAGTTTATTTTGTGCACACCATAGATATCCATGTTAGGAAAATTTCTACTTGAATACGACAGTGTTAAAGACAGGAACTAGATGGAGTGTTTCACACATAAAGTGAAAATAGGTGCCACCGCAGTGTTCTGTTTGTACATTAACACATGTAAAGTACTCTATTGAGTCAATAAAACAACATTATGAAGCTGTAAATTATCACACGATGACACCTTTGGAGTTTGCTGTAAACACTGACATTTCGTGAATGTGCTTAAGACGAACAGTGAAACAGTGAAAACTAAAAAACTGCACTCATTGCTTAATTGATATAAATACAGATTGCCATTTATGTAAGTATATCTGTTTATTCATTCCTCCTCCAGGCAGTATATAGCAAGATAAGGTGGAGTTAACGTCACAGGTAAAGAGCTTAGTTTGAATCAACCATAGGTAAGATCTCTGCTGGTGATATTTTGCTGCATAAACATGCAGACAATGAATCGCTGTTTAATCACATCTTAATAGTTGCTAAAGTATTGCTTTTCAACCCAAATCACCTTTTTCTTTTCTTTTTTTTTTACATATAAAGACATGTAAGTGTATATTTTCATTCTATCAAGAGAAAATATTACTGGACCACAATTTTATGAAATAATCTTGTCACTGAAACTGTTCAAGTTATCTTTGAAATGTTGGAAGTAGGTTACGGCCTCAATTATCATTTGAGAGACGTGTGCCATAAAAAAATACTTTTTATCCCACTGGGCGAAAGGGAACCAGCAACCACAAAGATGCACCAGATCATTTTAAAAATCTCTATGAATTCTTATTTT
This sequence comes from Menidia menidia, assembly GCA_907169785.1. Taxonomy (NCBI): domain Eukaryota; kingdom Metazoa; phylum Chordata; class Actinopteri; order Atheriniformes; family Atherinopsidae; genus Menidia; species Menidia menidia. The sequence continues at coordinate 2,922,991 of CAJRST010001113.1, read as the reverse complement.
TTCTTTGATGTTAAAGACAAAAAACTTGAGGGGTCCACCAAATAGGATTCATTAGCACAGAGTTTATTGTCAGAATGAATTTGCTAACATACAGTGTGGTTTTCACGAGAGATGATCCACAATTTAAATTCTATTTGTATCTTTCTTCCCTTGGACACTCGGGACTGGCAGCCTCCCACATGGCATCAACACGCTGAGCAAATGAGGGAAAAACTGGCTGTCAGAGCATAATAAGAATGATTCGGTTCCAAACCTGCTTTCCATATGCATGCAAAAGCACGCACGTACGTAAACAGTTTCGCACAGGTATGCAGTCTTGTTAAGAGAAACCTGACCTACCTGACGGATCGAAACTACTCCTACGCTGCTCTGTTAACCCCTAAATGTTCAGCGTGGGAAACAATGCTCTGGCATTAGCCACTAATTCCTGCTCAAATACATGAGATGGATGGATGGCGGGATGGATAAACTGATAAACGTTGACCCGACCTCAAAGGGGAGAAGGAGCACGGAGCTATAGAGGTTCCATATTAGGAAGAAAAGGTGAGCTGTAGAGGAAGGAGCGGGAAGGCTGTCAATGCTGTTTTCCATTTGTTTCTCCTCTTTTTCTTCCTTTGCTTGCGTATAAGAGATATGTGAGGCCAAAGGGCAGACTGCCTTTTCAGAGAAACATGATTGCAGCCTTGTTGCGAAAGGCCTTTCATTTAGAAATATATGACTTCTGTTAGAGGGGAAAGCTGAAGCATTCCCGCTCCTATCAATGCTTTTCTCCGCAGTACAAAAACCTCGGCAGAGAGAGACCTTGTGCCTCTGAAAAAGGCCTTTCAAGACATTTGTGTTCTCAAGGTCCTGCCTTAAAAGGCTGTGGGTTTACGGAAATAAAAATCACAACTGAGAGAGCTGGGGTAAATTCTTTTTTTTTTTTTTCTATTTAGAAATATAAATGGCTACGAGTCGTTCTAGTCATTTCTAGTCATTTACATTCGATTGCTGTTGTGAGAAGAGGAAGGGATCAATCAGATTGTTAGAATTTGGCTATAATCACTCACTTTAGCAACAAGCTTAGGCCCAAAAAACAATTTGACTTCTTTACCTCAGCAGCACAATGCTGTGTCATGTTCCAGTCTTGAATGTGCTCAGCAAAGGCCACTCTGTTATTTTGGCCCCAAGCACTTAGAGGTTATGTAGCTTAGGTCAATACCATCTGCGTGTGACCGGCGTACCACAGAGTGATGTCACACGGCTTGCGAAAGTCCACTTTGATGTCAGCAATTAAACAGTCAAACTTCAAATCCTCCGTCTACTGTTTTCCGGGGCACGTCGGTTGCTAAGTTACCCCGTGGAAAACATTTGATGTCTAACGTCCTTATCAGCGATAGGTGCCGTACAGCAAACGAAAAACCGCCTGTGCTTTCGTCACGCGAACGTGCTCGCGATGTGATATCGCCCAATAATTGCAGAGGTCAGAACAAATTGCGGAAAGCAAAAAAAATAAAAAATCTATTCGGCTTTGCTGCTTACGTTTCGATCACTCTGGTGTTGAAATACATGGACTTACTGTACATCTATAAACAGAGGTGTTTTATGGCCTATAAGGAAATTCCATTTTGATGAGCAGTGAGGCACTTTTAAGCCACCTTGTCCGCTCAGAATGTGACCTAAATGTAACTTGATGTAAGCCACGCTGATAAGGGGAAGACTGGGTGGGGAGAACAATGACAACGCGGCAATTTATCACCTGCGTGCCCTTTGGTCCAGTTTTCTCTGGAGGCAAATCAAAGCCGCCCGCCGCCCGCGGGGGACTACGCCGCGGCGAGGGCAGAAGGCAGGCGCTGGCGGTGGACTTGAGCCAGCAGCCTGCACTTCTGCCCCGTCACGAACGTGGAATGACTTGCAGCGGTTGTGTAACGATGACAGTAAGTCCCACACATCACAGGGCAAACAGGGAAGAGCAAAGTGGGCCATGCTTGACCTTATTCACCAGGTTCTCCCTATCTATGCTCGGGTTCTCTTTGGGGAGAACTTACTGTCTAAGACTGGAAACTCCGAATTGCCCTTAGGGTGGTTGTGTGTGTCTGTGTGGTAGTTTTTCTGTGTATGTACCTTTTTAAGGGTGTACCTCGCATCTCACCCAATGTCCGCTGGGATAGGCACCAGCCCCCACCCTTCCATCCCTACTCGGAGTAAGTGGTATGGACAATGGATAGATGGATGGAGTTCTTGAAATGTTCGTCCACAGGTGTTCAATTTCCATATTAGGGATTCCCCTAATTTCTTTCTGTATTTCTAAACCAGGTCAGAGTCCTTGGTCTGTCAGATGAACTCCTCTGAATGCCGACGTGTTGATTGTTGTTTGGGGTTAGAAACAGAATCCTGTTCCATTCTCATTCACCGTCTAGAAGAACTGCTTTGTGATTTCACTGGGAACCCCCCTAAAATAGAACTTGAGATGTTTTCCAGGAGGTGGAAGTGATAGATTTCAGCCTATCACAGGTTTAGCCTACCGCCCTTTTTTAATGTATTGCTTTCTGTACCTGTGAGGCATTGGCTTCAGTATCACAGTTTGAGTTTTAGGGAAAGTCGGTTCAGTGAGGAGATGATGACAGTTTTCTTCCCTCTGTCAGTGTCATAATCCACCTTAAACCTCTGTGTCATTCAATGCTTTTTCTGAAAGTAATGCTCTTTTAAAACATCACACACATATTGTCTCACATGCTACTCTGGATAGCCTACCTATAACAACCCAACACATCCGTTCTAACCCAAGACATGTTCCTACAGCTCTGACCAGTGCGCTACAGTTTCAGTAATTGAAGGGGTTGGCGGTAAAAAAAAAGTTAAATTCTGTATCATATCAAATATTTGGATTATTTTCCATTTTTTTAAATAACTGAAAAATTCTATCTCAGCCCTCGTCACAGTTCCGACAATCAGAGCACCAGCATGGCATCAGCTGTGGCGCCATTTGCTAGAACATTTGTTCTTTAAAATGCCAAAACTTTAAGTTTGAGTACTTTCTTGGTAAGAAGTTAGGAGCAGAATAAATCTAAGAAATAATCAGGCACTTTTACAACCCGTCTCTCACGACAGGATAACCGCTGCCTCCCTCTTATAACATCGGTCTAGAAACAGAGAAGAGGAAACCGGTTGCTGGACCTTTGTCAAAGGAATGTTGTTGCATTCTTGCCAAATAAAGGATTACAGCTGCTCAACAGTCCTGGTTCTTCTTTATTATATTTTCTTTTCATTATGTGCAAAATGCTCTCAGTTGGTGAAATGACCTGCTGGCTGGCAGACCAGTTCAGCACCTGAACTCCTACTGTGATCCCAGATAGATAATGCGTTGTCCTCACAGTAAAAAGCATAAAATCATATATAATCGAGAATAAACTATTAAGCTATGGTCGATTTTGGTTCATAGTTATTCAGAATCTAATCAGAAGGTCACCGACATGGTTACTTAAAGCTGAAGTTCCAGTCAGGTAAACATTTTGGTTGCCCTCATACATTTAGCTGTAACATATTGTGTAATTTTGTGTCCTACTGGGCCACACTCACAGTTGTTGTTGTTTATTGGTTTGTCTTTTAATTCTTAATTCATCACCTGTTTGCTGAATCTTTTGGGGATTTGGTAACTGTGTGTCTCAGCATTTGTGTCACATCTTTCATGCATCAACAAGATCTACAGTGTTGTTTCTTCATCCACTTCTGTGGAAGTAGGAGGCACAGTGCGTGTCATGAAGAAATGTTTGCAACTTGTGTGTCGGTGGTGATGTGGTCACCACCGACACAGGACGCCGTCCTCCTTGTTGGATCATCATGACACACGGTGGTGACTCACAACATGTGTCTCTGTTTTTGTTCCTTGAAGAGATTAAGAAAAAAAAGAACCGCAGAATGAGAACCGGGGTTCATTTAATCTTTTCGAAAACACAAGTTTTGAGCTGGATAGGTTTGCAGGTTGTGCAGGTTTATTGACGTGTGCGCGTGGCTGGGACATCATCCGCCAGACCACGGAAAATGAAACAGCAGCTAGTGGTCAGAAAAGAGGTGGACTCGTGGCTGGTCACGGTAAGTACAACATGACTCATGTACAGTTGGCCGTGTGGACCGAACAGATTTGACGTGCTCCGCCAAATGTTAGTTTTCAGACCTTTGATGCTTAAGTCTTGGCATTTTTGTGGACAAAACAACAAAAAAAAACACCCCAAAAAAACAGATAATGCCAACAGTTAATAACACACTGCCCAGACAAGTGATGAAAACAATTTTCTTTTATCAGCAAGGGAAATAACTGAATAGAGTGGGAAAATTTAAGGGGTACAGACAATGAATCCAGCTTCTCACTGATATGGCTTCATTTTTCTTCATGTTCCTCGAGTATATATATATATATATATATGTATACATAGATAGATAGATAGATAGACCTCTCACTCTTTGTTTCTCTCTCTATATACACATGACTATATATGTATGTACGGAGGAAAAATGCAAGAAAATGGAAAACTGCTCATATTTAATTACATATGCCTCACAATAGACTCCAATGTTCCAGTACCTGCGAGACATTTACAGCCAAACAATAATTTTCTCTGAAATCTCCATGTCTTGTGTTGATGCATCTTGTCTAATTAGTCGCCAGATGGGCCTCTTTTGTACATGCTCGCATGGTGATGCTGAGATTTCTGAATTTTGAGCAGGAATGTTCTTCAGATTATGAAGATTTGTCGTGTCACTCTAGGAAACACATCACAATGTGAATGCAGAAGCTTCCTCGAGTTAAACTCAAAGTATAGTCACTGTCTGTGGTCCACAGGGACATAGATTTTGACAGCTACGTTCAATCAGTAACATCAGTTGGATTTTGCCTTCTAAAAAACATGGCCAGAATTAGTTGAATAGTGTCTAAACCAGACCTAGAGAGACTAATGCATGTTACTACTGAAACTGCCTGCTAACTGGGTTCCAAACCAGCTGTGAGACAGCTGCAGAGCATCCAGGATGCTGCTGCTCCAGTTCTGACCAGAACCAGGAAATACAACCACATTAGTGCAGCGCTCATGTCTCTGCAGAGACTTTAGAACACCTCCGCTTGTCTTTTCATGGTCGAGCGCCAAAGTCAGGACCAGACAAGGTGAAGTTGTCCAGTTTTTTATCCTAAAATATGAAACTGTCTTCCTGAAGAAGAGAGACAGGCATCAGCTTATTCTATTTTTTTATGTTTTCACTTGTGGCTTTATGATGTAAAGCACTTTGAATTGCTTTGTACACATATGCTCTACAAATAAACCTTAAAAATAAGATTTCTGGTGTTTTCATTACATGATTATGAGCTATTTATATCCCTTACTTACTACATGATACAAAAGGGGTAAATCTACCTCCATAACAGTTTTGTTTTTTTGCAACAACAAAGTTTGGGGTATTTGGAATTTCATCATTTGTTCCCTTTGTTATCACAACACCCCACTCAATCGACTGTTTTCCACTTGTCAAAATTCTTTCTTTTCCTATGTTTAACTTTATACCTCACCTTCCTTGGTGATTATCCATCCATCCATCCATCCATTATCAATACCGCTTATTCCCTCATGGGGTCGCGGGGGGAACTGGAGCCTATCCCAGTGGTCAACGGGCGAGAGGCAGGGTACACCCTGGACAGTCCGCCAGTCCATCGCAGGGCCACACACAGGACATACAAGGACAAACAACTCACACTCACATTCACTCCTAAGGGCAATTTCCCCAATCTCCAATCAGCCTAACATGCAGGTTTTTGGACTGTGGGAGGAAGCCGGAGAACCCGGAGAGAACCCACGCAGAGACAGGGAGAACATGCAAACTCCACCCAGAAGGGTCCTGGTTCCTCCGGGATTCGAACCCAGAACCCTCTTGCTGGGAGGCGACAGTGCTAACCACCACACCACCGTGCCGCCCTCCTTGGTGATTATTTCTACAAATATTATTTCTATGTTCTCATAACTTCACGGCCAAAAGAAATCACCCCGCTCTCGTGTTGTGTATGTGCATACAGAACAGGAATAATTTTGGGACCCTGCTTTTCAGATCACTGTCATGAATAACTCCCGCATGCAGAAAGGACCAGATTTGTGTGAATCATTAATGACGGAGAACCTTGACAAAGGTTCAAAACGGGGGAACAAAAAGCAGATTGAAGGGTATAAGTAGCCCTTGGTTTCATACAGTTAAATGAATGCCAACATAAGACTTTCCCTGTACTTTTTGTGAGTGTATAATTACTGTATATCTGAATCAACTTTAATAGGTATTGCCACATCAGGTACAGTTCGCCCACCAGCTTAATTGAACCCACCTACTGCGCTGTAGTTAAAGCCGGTGATTTTTGTGATGGACAATGTCTACTTCTGTCTTTTATTTCCTCGTGTATCTCTCCATCTATCCCTGCCGCTTGCCTTCTCATTCACCATGTGTGGCTTAAATTACAAGGTTTCACTAAGAAGTGACTCATGTTGAGAGAATGTACTTCTTTGTCTCTCTTGGTTTTTTTTTCTCCCAACTGTCTTATTTAATTTCAATCACAGCCACCCTCCATTTATCTCAATCGGTTCTTTTCTTCTCAGGTCATGTCTGCATAACCCTCCTGAGCTCTTTCAGTGACCGATTATAAAACCTTTTTAGAAAAGTCACACACTGAAAGTCGGGCTATTGCAGCAGAGACAGTCTTTTGAGATTTTATCCTCGCACAACGTCCTCCTCAGATTATAAGACCATCACCAAAAATAAGTTTACCCTCAAAGGGAAGTCCAGAAGAGAAAGTGCAGAGAGATGTGAGGTGAGAGAAGCAACGGAGGACAAAACAGAGCTGAGGGGAGATGAATGGACATGAGACAAATGGCTGAAGTACAATTAGTCATCGATTTCAAACGCGGCATATAATAAAACATTTCCCCCTTAGGTAAACCTGGTGAATGCAAACACGAATTAGCTGCCCACGCTTAGTGAATAAGGCTAAAAGAATGCATGACAGCCCACTCATTGAGCCACTCTCTCCCCCTCTCACTCATTCTCTATGCCGACACATCTTATAATGGGTTTCACCTCCACCGCTCAAACAAGAGCAACGGCAGCGACGAAAAAAAAAGGAAAAAATAAATAAATCATTTGAAAGTAAAATTGAGGCATTGTTTTAAAAAAAAAAAAGAAGAAAAAAAAAGTCCACGCCTGAAAAGTGACAGCTTATGAGATGCTTTTTCAGCCGAGGGATTCGGCAACCAAATAGCAACACAATGGCGAGGGCGTGGTGAAAAGACTGCTGCTTTTTTAAACCAATGAAAGCATCATATTTAATGGGATACGAGGATTTTGCTCAGAGGTGGGGATAAAGTCCTGTTCGATTCCCAGATAAAGAAAGGATGTGCCACTAAAGGCCACTAATGCTGTGCTGCCAGTGAATACATTATGAAAAAATAAATCAGAATAAATCAATGCACATTAGTCAGGTGAAGCTCTTGTTGGAGAAAGAAAGGAGACTGATGCTATACAAGCAGTGAATGGAAAACCATGGTGCTGCACAGAGAAAGACCTGAGTAATAAACTTTAGTAGCAGACAGGTGTGGAGATCAGAACCTGTCGTGTTTTAGCTGTTCGAGATAAATTCAATGCGTTATCCAGACCCAAACTGCAACCAGACACAAATGGGAAAAAAAAAAGAACCATGCAGAGTTTGTGTGCTTTCACTTTGTGTGATACTCACCTGAATTCAGACCTTGCTGTTACCGGAGCAACGAGAGAAATTTCAAGGGCTCTCGTGTTGCACTGGCAGCCCGCTGTTGATTTCTTTATGCATTTTTCTCTTCATATTTCGCGAACACAAGCCCCGTAATACTCAATCACAGTCACTCATAAAGTCATTGTCGCCTGTGTATAAGCTGACAATCAGCAAATAGTGACTGTTCTCCGGGGGTGGGGGTGGTGAGAAGACAGAACAAAAGAGCACGAAATTCAAAGGCAGAATTTCCCAAAACCTCATGGGCGTTTTTTACAGTGTGTCAAAAACATCAAAACTCTGACAGAGGTTAAATGAATGAGGTCTTTTGTACTTCTTGTTTTTTGGTGTGTGTGGGCAAAGGACAAAAAAAAAAACACCTCCCAAAAAAAAAAAATTCTTAGAAAGGACACAGAGATGGAGTTTTTACCCTTTGGTGTGGTGGATGACAGAGTTCTAAGGTTAGTGACCAGCAAAGTAAACATGATAAAAAAAAAAACCCAACAACAATTTTCTCTCCTTTTATTTCCTATCTGTCCATCTCTCTCTCTCTCTCTCTCTTTCAGACACACACACACACACACACAAATAGACAACTTCATTCAGATAGAGGGAAACCACAGAATGTCAAAGACAACCACAACGGCAACGCTTTCACTGCGGGGAAACACAGTGACATCAGACGTGACCTTAAACGACGCACACACATGCATGACTGCTGCAATTTTACATCCAAATCCACTGACTGGCAACGGAGCAAAAACCCCAACTTTTTTTTTTTATTTACTTCATCTTGCCCTTCAGCCTTTCAGATAAGCCGTCAAAGAATAACTGGAAACGCCGCGCTGTTTGAAACTGCCCACTCTTTTTCTTTGACTGCAGTATTATATGCAGATATTCCCCTTTTCTTCCTTTCAAAAGTCAAATACTTTGAGAGTTTTTTTTGGTGAACTCGGCCGCTAAAGCTATGAACTCGCTTTCCGTTTCTCTCAAACTCTCGCAGCATCTTCAAGTAAGCTAATCAGCAACTCCTGCATTAGTCACCTTTTTACCCTCTCCATCCCTCCTCCTCCATCCCCGCCGTCTGCCTTCTGCCGGTGCTGGCACTGTTTGGCTGTGGAAGTGTCCTTTTGACTGTCATCTTGTCTGGGGCCTCAATATACTTATCACTCCTCCGCATTTTCTGCTTTAATGTGCATGAGTCAGGGTCTTAAGAACAGTTTTTTTTTTTTTTCTTTTACAGTGGTAAGTGTCTGGGAGGGCTTTTGGACCGCATGTGTGTGTGTGTGCGTCTGTGTTTGGAGGTTTTATGTGTGAGTATGAGCATGTCTGCTAATGCCAGTATATGCCATTATCCTCCAAGTACTTCATTAGAATTAAATGTCAGAGTGATTACCTGCATCTGACTCACCTCTCAGCCAGGTGCTTTCTCTCTGCTCCCACATGCAACCTGCGAACCAGGAATCCAAGGCATGCAAAATACACAAGCCCACGTACACACTTACGCTTATGACACATAGTCAAAGAATGGGACATACCCTTTGGACTAAACGATAGCTCAAAGGTATAACACACATTCCAAAAATGAACTGGAGATGTCATCGCTTTGAACAAAAAAGCAGTCTAACACCAACTAGCCTCAAGTCCAGACGCATGCCATTTTATTGTTTTAACCCCTATGCATGGTATTTGAGCTCCTCAGTGCTTTAAAAATGTCCTTTTCAAATAAAGCTCTACTTGTGCGATATCTTCCAAGGCATCTAAGGTTGCCAAGTCTTTTCTCCAGTCACCTTGTGGTTTTCTTTGGTTCTTAGAACTAGTACGGTACATCGACCCGCTCCGACTGGAAGGTGGGGTGCAAAATCTGAGGTCATTCTCTCCTAAAACATCTCCAAACTCATCAGTTCTTGTTGTCATTTTGCAGGTGACATTGCTCCTCAGAGGAAAACTCTGCGGTACGTGTGGGGGCACTCAATTAAAGTGGCCAAGTTAATTGTATTATCAAAGGAGTGCTTCAGTCTGTGCCTACTCTCAGTCGTCCCCACACTTTACCAAGTGGTCGCGCTTTTTGTTGTTTCGGAAAATTGCAAAACTCATCTTTCCGCGTGAATCTGACAAGCACTTTGTTTTAAGTGAACAAATGCTCTCTTTTAGATCTGAATTAGTCTGACTCACAGGAAAAGCAGCTTCCTAATTGGCTGCTGCTTTCAAGTTGCGTTTTAATCAATACTGTTCTCAGATTCTCCTCCGGTTGAACCTCTCACTCGGAAATATCAAGACCTTTTTGACTTTAGGGTCTACATTTATTGGATTTTTAATTGCTGTTTTTAATTCCTGTTAACAAAGTGTCTGAATCTGTTGATTTGTGCATTTCTTTAATGTACTTTAATAGTTTCATATATCATAGTCTGGATGCTTTTACTGTTGGGATCGAAATTTGTAAGCTCCCTCAACAAAGAATACATCAAATAAACCTTCATTTTTTCCGAGTATGACCTTATAAATCTTCCTTTTGTCATCTCTTTGTCGTGAACAACGTCAGTATGAACAACAAAGGAAACTGGGACAGCAAAATAAACCAAGTCTTTCTGCTTTAGACAATCAAAAGAGGAGCGTGAACACATTTTCATGTCAGGAGGCTTTTTCTCCCCCATGACTGAGTGAACTGAGTTAGGTTTCACTAAAACCTGACATGGAAAAAAATGTTCCTATTAATTAAAAACAGTTTGATGTGCTTTAGTGAAGTTACAGCATTATTTACAGTGAAGTAAATAAACTAAAATTATCACAGATTAAATGAATGTGTGTCCAACTCTTTTGCTAGACGCTATATTAAGGTTAATTTTCCCTAGCTGTGTAGCTACCCCTTCTTCAAGGGTTATCCAATTCTTGGTTATCCTGTAGGAGATTATAATGTCTTGTGCAGGTTAGGTGAAAGAGGTGAAATGAGCGCTTAACACTTCTGGCTAAGCGCTATGCAGAGAAACCGTCTGCGATAACTTCCAGGTAATTGACAATGCAGAACATCTTCTCTGTCAATACGTTTCTCTCCTGCCTACCAGCACAATGACACTCGACCATGCCGCCCACGCAGTTAGAAGACCGCTCTGGAGCCAAGGCCTTGAGTTTCACCGATGAAATGTAGGGCGCTTAGAGAAAAATCCAGGTTCCGCAACGTCTCCGAGGCCTCCGGTTTCTCTCCCCTCTCCGTGTTTCGTCGGGAGCTTCATATTTATGTAACGTAGCGACTCCCCACGCTCTATCACCGCCGATAAACAGCGCGGGCCTTATGGGCAACAGTATCCATCTGCTGCTGGGAAGATTTCAAATCACACCTACTTCAGGTCACCCCTGATTCACGTTACGCCTACTCGGGAAAGAAAATATGGCTCCAAATGAGAGTCGACCTTGCAACCTTCCAGTTTTTAAAGCAGCAGTTGTGGGGATCGAGCTTGTAATTAGGAAAGTAGACTTAAATTATTCACACCTGTGCTGTTCCTGAACAGAAAAGACTTTCCTGTTTTGGTGCTAAGTACGACCTCCCAAAATGGCAGACAGAGCCGTAACCCCTACATTTCCTTTTGGCTTTTGTTCAGATGCTTTGTCAATAGCAAAGACCACAAGCAGCATCAAGACACACTTAAACAGATAAACACCCAATCAAGATAATTTCCTCTGACCAATCGTGGATTTTTAGCGGTAAAAGCTAACTGCGTCTGTTTCCTGTTGCCTTCTCATCACCCGTCGCTATCTCTCTCCATTTCACTACCCAGAACCTGTTGCTTGCTCATGAACAATCTAAAATGGCTCCGGCTGCAGGCGTCTCACACTGATGCCGCTGGCGCGTCACACAAAAGGGGGAATCCTTTGTGCATCTCAGATATGATGGGTGCCAGAGATGACTGAAGGCTAGCATTTGACTACCTTGGAGTGATGATGGGTTGGCATCACTCACAAAAGTCTGTTGTATTTGGCTTGACTTGACTGCAAAATCCAAAGAAACTAACATCAAAATGTCAGATTAATTTTGAGGTCTCACATCATTGTGTTTTCCTTTCAAACAGAGAGTTATCTTAGCCCCATTGTCTCATAGTAAGAGTGTGACTAGTTCAAATCCCTGAGGGAACTGGGACCTGATTAGAGTTTGCATTTTCTCCCTGTGTGTGTATGGGTTTCCTATCCAATAACCGGCATGTTAGGTTAACTGGACACTCCAAATTGCCCTTCGAAATTAATTTGTCTGTGGTTGTTTGTCTATGTGGCCTGGTGACCTGTCCAGGGTGTACCCCGCTTCTTACCTGTTTTCGGCTGGGCTGGGCTCCAGTCCCCCACAACCCCATTGGGAAACAGTCAAATATTGCTTCCGCTTGTTTTATTCCATGATAAACTTAGACTTATAAGTCTGACTGTTCTGCAGATGTTTAATGGGTGCATGGCATTCCTCCTTACTGCATCAAATACCAAATATTCTGTTAAAAAAAAAACCCTGCAAGATGCCCTAGAAAAGAATTCTGACATTTTGCCGAGGGTAAACAGATGACAGCTGAGACAGTGTTTTTAGGAAGAGTGTGACGTTCGAATGGCAGAATGGCACATTACAGACTGAAAACACTTAACACCCCACCGAGCTTTGGTTTTTGAACGCATGTCAAGCCAGTTTGGGGGTGCCTCTCCTCTCAAAAAAGAAGTGCCACGGCGTTGTAAAGAATTGTGTCGTTGTTAGGTGGTGCCGGAGCTGTAAGGTGCGGGGCAGATCCGATGCGTTAAGGATGGATGCTGAGAAACGCTCTAAGATCCCGAGAGCTGGCAGCATAAATGAGGCAGAAATATGCCTCCATTATTACACAACACATCATTGACTTCTCATCTCTCTGCATGGGGTAGTGTGTGTCTCTATCTCTATGATCTGGCGGGTATTCATAAACTGCTCTCTGTAGAATTGATTACTACACACACAGACCACATTTGTATGAATAATTGGGTCTTTACATGAACAAATGTGTCCAAACTTGTGAATATATGTACACATAAATGTACGTATAGAAATTCTCTCTACTGAGTCTGAATCAGAAAAGTGCTGTAACTTAAATATCTAAACGAATGATTTTATTATCTAATAAATCTAGTTTATTACCTTTAAAAGACATGAAAAATCTTGGAGCCTTTGCTTGTAGATAGTTTAAAATCCAGCTCTGAATGCCGTGCATTATGTTTATTTGTGCCGAGATTCTCACCTTAAGAATCTTATGAGGTTAATTGTGATGGATTTTCTTCAGAAACTGTTTGTTTATGTTCATGCTATGTGCCAGTCTTCTGCCACTTATAAAGCAATTAGTAAAAGTACACCAAAGAACAAAAAAATATATGCAGACATTAACAATTGCTAGAAAATACATTTATTCAGAAAGTCACACATACCAACAAAAAAGGTTGTTTGTTTTCCTCCATATAATTCTGCTAACCTGTCTTGATAAAAACAGCTTTAGTTTATGAAGTTTATAAAATACTGTAAGTGCCTCCGGTGTTCACATTAAATTAGTGATGCATTATCATTGTTGTGACAGTTGGAGAGGATGTATAACACTGAATGATGCGAAGCATGTTTAATTAATTTGATGCTCTCAGTTTAATAAATATCTGCTCTTGAGAGCGGACAGTGGCTTCTGTGGGTGGTGATAAGAGTTTAACCAGTTATGCTGCTCTTCAACATGAAGCTGCCCTTCTGCTGTCCGTGTTGTTTTTGGTGGAGGCAAAAAATACAACTTCAGTGGACTAAAAATATTTAAGACATATTTAAAACTATTTTATGTCAAGATATCATCAATTTATCTGCAATCTTGGTTAAAAGGTTCATTAAAAGTTTTAGATAGTGGCTCAAATAACATGATGTCACTGTAAAATGACCAAAAAAGCTTTTCTCTCTTGCAGTTACGAGACGATTTACTTGTTCTTGAGAGGATTATTTAAAATTTTTGATGATGATCTCCTGACGACGGGCACACCTGACAGTTTATATTCTTATTTATGTTTTTAAAACTCTGTGGTCAAGTTTGGTTAAACCCCAAACCCAAATGTGTTGGAGTCATGACAGAAAGATGACCATGGCAGGGCCAGGCTGTTTTATTGACTTATTTGAAGATCTGAGCAACAATGCACAAAGTCAGCTTCTTCAAGAAAAAAAGAGATTTATAGTTGTGAGCTTCTACTTTTCTTTTTTTTTTCTTTTTTTGCCAGTGAACCTTTGAAGGCACATTTGGTATGCTCATTACGCCTGCTCATCAAGCATTCAGAATCCCAGCAAGACGAGCCATTTAGGGGAGCAAATAAAATCCATCAAAAAGAGAGGGAGAGAGGGGGGGAAAACTCAATTTAAAGACATGGGAGAAATGCATATTCTTGTGCTCTGCTGTTATGATGCACAGTGTCATGAGTTTGATTTATTTCTTTCAAATCAATTCAGGGATTTCCTCAATACAAGTGAAGCAAACGTAGATTTCTGTACTTGTAGAAATAGACATGACGCCACAATCAATACATCAATAAATAAATCACATTAAATATATCTACACATATATAAAATATATCATTTAAACACAACAGATGCTGTGAGATGCTGCATATTTCCTTAAGTCTTGCTCTTGTCCAAGTGTTGTTGTCTGTTGGTGGCTATCCTTGGCACTTTCCATAGATACACAAGACTAAATTGGAACACATTAAGTGTCTTTATAACATGTTGAAAGTGTCAGACTTAGTTTCCCAGAAGGTGACTCAAACACCGTCTCCAGTCCAAACATTAGGCTCACAGCTAGATATTACCACATCCTACACAGCGGACATTTCATAAGACAGGGGAAACAAATGCAAACCGGAGAGATATTTGTGTTGAATTCACCATTTAAGAAAACAACAAGACGGCGGCTCGTGTTCTGAGCCAGGCGTTTGATTTTTGGGTGTCGCTGTGATTGAATTTTTGTCTGTCTCTTTGTCATTTCCTCTTCCTGTAATACGTTTGTCACAATTTTGTTTTGTCTCGTCTCCGTAGAGCAGCTCATAGCCAAAACAATTTGGCCCTGAAATGGATCGATCCCCCACCCACATCTCTTTCCTATGAACCCGTGTGAGCCATTACGGTGACAGCCTCTGCCTCTGATATCAGAACGTTTCTGCGTTCGAGAATTATTTCACCTTTGAAGCGGAACGGCTTTCGGTATTTGAGCTTGTCGGGCACTGAGTTGATCCAATTTACATGACTTTGTTTGTTCTTCATAATACAAACATTAGTTTTATTTTTTTAGGAGATAAACGCAAACAAACTGATCTTCTTTACCGTTGATAGGCAGCTTGATTGAAGCAGTTTGGTCAATGAGCTTTATTTTGCCTCTCTTCCTTCAAGGGCAGTGGCACTTGAGAAAGCACTGCAAGGTATGATTATTGCAGAGCTGAATAAGAGATGGAAAACAAAACAAAAGATGCACAAATACATGCTACTGGAGGCTCTGTCAAAAAGCTACTGCACACTCCTACACAGCGCCGCCCACACAAACACACACACACACACAAAATAATGCACATATTCAGATGGTACCACACAAAGAAAGCGCACGTCTACACAAACACATGCACACGCATACTCGGAGCACACAAACCAGCACGCACACGGCCAAACACAATGGCCCAGAGGCTTCTTTTTGAAAATCTGAGTTGATTTTTTTTTTTTTTTTCCCTAACCTTCTCTTCAGTGGAACCATATGGGGAATGGAAAGAGAAAAAAAAGTGCAGCAGAGGTGCAGGTTATCTTCATATTTATTCATCAGGGTTCATCCGTCTCCCTGCAGACGGTGCTGCATGAGAACATTAGATGGTGGGCAGGATCAGCCTGCTATTCTCAGCTACGGGCTTCTTAGAGCCGGAGATGCTGAGATTCCCGAGGTTACTTGCAGGTCTGTGGTGAGATAACCCCTTTTCTTTGAGACCGGAAAAATACATCTGAAAAGATGTGGGAACCGAGCGAGTCGTGGAAGGAGTTGGAGTCGATCTTTTCATGTGCACCGAGCAGGAGTATTTAACTCTGATGGGGGTTGGTCTTGCAACATTTCAGAGTGTACGTTTTAACGTTTTAAATCCACCTTCACTCAATCCTGTGCTTTATATCTGCCCTCTCAAACTTGTATCAGAAATGTTCTATTTCGCTTTATAAGATCTAGTTTGAAATATCTACGGAAATTAACATGCGCCCCGCGTTGAATGTGTGGTAATTATTTTACCCAACCACACATCAGTGCTAAGTATATACGTGTGTGTGTGTATCTGTGTGGGACAGCGCAGCGGAGGCTAAGGTGAAGTCTCCGTTAGCCCGGCTGAGTGGATGGATGGAGAACATCCGCATTAGTCGTGACTGCTCAGGCATCTGTAGGAGGATCTGACAAGCACTCGCCGCTCTCTTATACAACACACTGGAGCCCATCCAGCGCTGATTATGAGGCCACGGGTCAGCTCTCTCAACACCTCTGCAATAACGCGTGTCCGCGGTTTTTTTTGTGTTTTTTTTTTGTGAGTTTGCAAGATTTAGGATTATGTCATATTTTAGTGTGGGTGCGGTTAATGAGCAAACGCTGGATATTGAAATAATGAGAAAAAGGAAAACGGAACATTGTTTTTCCATTGGGCGTACAGTTGATCCTGTGATAAGCAGCAGATGCACGTAAAAATATCTGTTCAAGCCGTATTTAGATACGTTTCTCTATATACAGCACAATGTCACACCCATGAGATGACAAAAAGTCTTAATTTACTGAGCAAAACTGACAAATTGCAGAAGTGGCGTCTACCAGGGGGAAAGCCCATCCTATAAAGCCATGCAGAAAAACTGAACTTTTATTTTTATTTTTACCTGAAACCTTTAATGAGACATGACAAAGCTGAGGAACTGTCATCCACTGATTATTCTTTTCCAAGAAGTGCTTGTTCAGCTCTAAAGAGAAACTTTATCTGTGTCACACTCAACAATAAATAGAATCCATCATTACTTGGCAGGAGCTCACGAACAGAGTGATCAGTATAGTGAGAACAGAAGGTGAACCCTCACACTGTTGTCTTTAGCTTTCAACATAGTAAGCTTGCTTTATTACATTAACCAGCTACTGACTCATTGTCTGTTTACGTTTTGAATGCTTTCGATTCTGATCCGGAATATTCGTTAATGTCTTTTTTTTTGGTGTGGCAAAATTTGGCTGTGTCAAATTTCACTTTATTCCTGACCTGATTTCTCTGAAGTAGAAACCTGAACAAAAAAATGATCTTTTTCTGGGTTAATATATATATTTTTTGTATTGTAAAACTCTCCTACTCGCCATGTTTTAGGCAGAATCGGCCAGGTGTCGTAAATATTGTGTTATCATTGAATAATCCTGACTCCCGGCTGTGTCACATGGGCCACCAACAAAATGGCGTGCAGTAACGTTTCCTCAATGCTGTGAAAGAGGTGTATATTAGCCCTAATCAAGGAACTTCCTCTAATCAGATAGTTTTGAGCTCTGAGGCCAGTTGTGTTTCTGGGTCTGTTGAAACTTCCGTGCGTTGAGTCACTTCTCAGGTCAAGTGATTTGACCGCAGACGGGGAGGCAGTTAGCATCCCAATTAACCCAGCGTGAATTTTTTCCGATAACTTTTACCTCCCACTCAGCTGCCTCACATTATCCTCGGGACCTATGTAAATGTTAAACCTCGGCTGTTTCTAAAGAAGGAAATTTTCTTTTCACCCTTTTAATGAAAATCTAATAAATACAGCGCCAAACATCGCTTTCATCCCTTTGACATTTGACTGTATTTACGTCTGCGTGTCACAACCACTAACCGAAGGCTTCATTCTTCCCAGCGAACAAGGAGGAAAGATCAACCTTGAGCGAATTTGACGTTATGCACAGTTTCGAATTGAATGAAAACCACAGACTAAAAAAGAACATTGGGTTATCAGTGGTCCTGTTTATACAGGTTAACTTCTTAAAAATCCAAAAAGTCATCATCTCACCCATCTCCTTGTCTCTCTTCTTCTTTTCACACTCTTTTTCACAGTGACAGTGAGTCCAGATGGAGTTTGAGCCATGCTCTGAGATGTCCTTCTGGCCAATCATCCCTTACACTTATATCTAATTTTTGCCATTGCGGCCGTACGCAGAAACACCCTCAAGCTCCTTTCTCTGACGTGTGAACGAAGTAGCACATGCACAGCCAGGAGGCACGTTGTGACCATCGGTAAACGGACGCTTGGTCAGAATTCAAACTTTTTGAATTCTGCGTGTTACTTGAAAAATCTGCACCACGTAAATACGTTTGAATCCCACTCCTCCGGATTCAGATTTGTTGACCGGGGTGGCCAACCAAGAACTAATTCTTCTGTGAAAGCAGCTGCTTTGGGATGACGGTTTCATTCTGACGCGGTGCGTTTTAGGGTTGGAAGTGTCCATTTAGAAGGACAGCAATGAGGGTAAGTGGAGAATGCAGGCGGTCAGCAGCAAATCAACAGGCTGTGGCATTTAAACCGCCATTGTTGATGTTGAGAAAGCGTGTCAAGAAAACATTCCTCACATGCTTACACCGTCAGCAGCAGCCCGGGCTGGTGATACGAGGCAGTTCGGGTTCCTTGTTTCATGTTGTTGATGCCAACTCATGACCGAACCATCTGCCCATCTAAATGCAGCCACATTCTCTCATAATCAATCGCTCTGTTTTGATACGCCTGAAACCACGGTGGTTGACATTTTTTTTGCATGACAAACCACAAAATTCAACCAAACTGCCCGATTTTCTTCTCTTCCCCATCACTGTGTTTAGGGGACAGAAAAAGGGTTAATGCAACAAACAGTGACACGTCAAATAATTTAGAAAAAAGGAATATTCAATTTGGATCCCTGATGATGATTTTCCGAAGCTCTTGACCTTTGTGTATGATTTTGTGCTTTGCACTCCTGCCAAGTGATTTTCTGATTGGATAATTGCAGGAATAAGCAGGTGCACTGGTGCTCCTAATAAAGTGATTACAGACCCTGGAAGATAGCGCTGCCTTCCTTACCAGTCGATTAAATGGGCATATTGTTGGGGGAGTGAATTATTGCATAGTGTATATGGATATAAATGCATGCCACTGTTTGAAAATGTTTAAAACTTTTCAAACAAACGTGTTTTTTTTTGTTCTTTGAGTAAAGCACTTTTAATATTCTCTCCATCAGTGGTCCTGCTTCCGGAGGAAAGTAGACATTTTTCTATCCCCGCCGAAGGGAAAAATCAGCGGAATCAAAACGACTCATTTGCATGTTTGTAGGTGTTTCATAGGAAAGGGGGGAAACGTGCGCGGTAAATTGCACAGCTGTGGCGAATAATGCCAGCACGCACGGCGGGAGACGAGAGATGCGTCGCATTTATGAAAACATCCATTAAAAACCCCGAACCCGCGCGTCCGGAGTTCCAGGCGCGCGTGGCCCCGGCGACTGAAAAAAACCGCCGCCCCGATGAAGAGGTGATAAAAAGAGGGAGTGAGATTTGCTCTCGCAACGGTTTTCGATTACAGTGCGCGGCGATTGTGTGTGTCAGAGGGGAGGGGTAGATCCAGACATATTCGGAGGGGTCAGGCGGGTCAAATTCCTCAGGAAGAGAATGTGGAGACGAAGGCAGAAACATGGGAACTCACAAACCCACCCTGCAGCTCTCGCTGCACCCGGCGTTAACTGTTGCTTAGAAACCAAACAGCGCTCCTGATTTTCTTTTTCTTTTTTTTTTTTCTTCTCCCCCCCCCCACTCCCTTCTTTTCTTCTGGCTCTAAAACCTACAATTTTCATTATGATCGGCTGTTAAGAGAAGCAGCGTTGAACCCCTCGTGGTTGAATTGGACCGCTGATGCTCAGGTGCAACGGGCGTGTTCTCCAACAATCGCTTTCTGATTGTGGCGTGCAATCTGAGAATTACTTGACCAAAATACTGGGTGTGTCTGACAAACAGCGTTGCGGCAGAGGAGAGACAAAAAAACGATAAGGAGGGAAATAGGGATTAATGAAAGAAGTGGAACACGGAATGCTCTCGCCTTTTCTTTTTGTTTGGTTTGATTCTTTTTTCCGTTGCAAACCCATAAGAGGCGACATAACAGACACCCCAGTGCACTCCTCACTTTTCTTTGTCTGTTAAACGACACATTGCGTCGACCATCCCAAAGCTCGTCTAAACATCTGAGCGTGCGTCATCGTTAGTTTGGGGTTTTTATATCTCGGGATGTTCAAACTGCCACACGCTGTGCTGACTATTGCGTTTCAGGCAAAATGGCTGCAACTGAAATTCTAATTTCTTTATTTTTTCCCCACAGAAAGAAAAAAAAGGTCAGGCCCTTTCCAAAATGTTTGTGCGATTACAGATGCCGTTATGTAATGTTACGTAACGTAAAAAATCGAAACTAGATTTTTAAACTGCATCCCTCCGTCCGTTTTGCTCTGTTCCACTTACACCACATCTAAAAGACACATCCACTCACTCTATCTGTGCTTTTTTTTTTCTTTTTTTTAAACTTTGATGTGAAGCAGAGAAGAAGAGGGAGGAGGATGGAGAAGTAGGAGGGGGCAGATGAAGAGAGCAACAGGACTGGGACGTACGAAGGTTGGAGGATGCGTAGGTGTAAAAAGCAGCTGGGGAGGAGGAGGAAGAGGAGGGAGAGCTGACACACAAAAAAAGGTGGACGGTGCCTCATTTCCAGGGAGACGCGTTCTCCCGCGGGGTCCTCTGCCTCCTCCTGAACGTCCACAGAACGGCCGAGCCCTTCAGCAACACGCCGCCGAGGCAGGAATTTCTCTGGCTGTTGTCTCTGTTGACTCACAGAAAAAACACACAGGTGAGATCCAGGGTTAAGTATATGGGGAGGAGGCAGAGCATCCACCACTGTTTTGTGTGATGTGGAACCCCGGGGAAGAGGTGGGACGAGCAGGAAAAAATGGTAGGTGAAGGAAAGAGTCCGAAATGTCGTCCAATGGAAACTCAGACTCATTGATTCAGTTCACTTCTTTTTTTTTTTTTAAACATCAAATCGTTATTGACTCCTAAACTTTAACGCCCAGACAGCTTCAGTGAACAGTAGATGGATCAACTTAAGGTCCACATTTATCTCTCAGGTCTTTGCTGTAGTTTTTATTCTTTCTCAAATACGTAACTTTCAGGTACTGTTCACTGTTGATCGGGTTTTGTGCCTGACAGTTGTGTTCTATTCCCCTTTACAATATAAATGATCTCATATTATAATGACACACTCCACCTGATACTGAGATATAAGCAGTTTTTCAAACTGTAGAGCACACATAAATATATACGAATACAATTACACAAATGTAAATCGGTGTGTCTTGAAAACTTCTATGCGATTATTATTTATAGAGGCATTTGTCCGCACAAGGTTAGTAAAAAAAAAAAGGTAAGATCGGCATCACGTAAATTAGCATTTTTGAGAGCATCTCTCAAGTGATGAAAAAAAATGTTTTTCTCAGGAGAAAAAAAACGTCTGTTAAAGAGAGAAGGTGGAAAAAAGAGGTGATTGTTCAAATGGGAGGAAGAGCCTGGAATTGAGCAACTTTGCATTTAGGAAAACAAATTGTCTGAGAGAAATAGTTGTCTGTGGAAAGGAAAAGATTAGTCAGAGAAACTGTACACAAACTACTCACTCTCCGTAAAGTGGATTCAATTCCAAGACTTAAAAAAAGAGTAGTGACCTTTCTGTTTTTGTTTTGTATTGTTTTGTGGGACTTTTTTATAAAGTTTTGTTAAATGCTGTAAGTGGAGTCAAAGTGAGCAGAGTGTAAATTCTTTCTTCTTTTTTCTTCTTTTTTTTTTTTACAATAGATGGTGTAATCATTGACATGTTACAAGGATGAGTTGTGCTTTTTTTTAGCTGCTGGAGCCAAGAAAGTTCCCCTGTATAAACTGCTATCGGTTCAGTTGTTTGAACTACAAACATAACAGCTCACTGCATTTAAGCTCATACATATGAATGTATTTTTTTAATGATTTAATTGGGATTTCCCCAATGACAATAAATGTCTCAGATCTGGTAGTCAGAAAGGGGATTTTTTTTGTAGAGTAATGTAAAAAGTCACTAATAAAGAAGCGGTGAACTCATCCAATTTTGTAATTTAACCTTTGCGTTACTCATTTTTCAGACATTCTTAGAAATGACACGGATCAGTTAACCCGTTATGTATTTTTATAACTGCCCATTGTTTTCTGGAAACAAATAGGTTACAACCTAAAAAGTGGAATGGGTTTCTCTTCGTCAAAGGCATCTTTGAAGTGGTTGCTCATCAAAAATATTAAGTCTGTGTCACAGAGGAGGCAAAACTAGATAGTTGGAAACTTTTAAACAAGTTAGTGAAGAATCCAACTGATAAATATTCACTTCCTGTCAGTTCAAACTTAATGTATGTTCTTTATGAATGACAGCACCTTCATTTTTATACAATTATCCAGTCAGCTGTGGAATATATACAATCACACAGGCACATGTCAGGAGTGTCAGTTAATGTTCACATCAAGCATCAAAATGGGAAAAACATGTGATTTGAGTGATGTAGACCCTCGATACCGTTTAAGTGGCAGTTGTACATTCATTATTTCTGAAACTTTCAGAAACTGTTTTAATTTATTTCAAGCAGACTTCTCTAAAAGAGGACATTTCTTATGAATACAGGTATTTGAAATGGAGTTATTCTTACTGTAAAAAAAAAAAAGATTGAATATTTAACATTTGAGTCAGCACTGTGATTTCTAAGTAGCTAAAAAGAATCATTCGGGTTTGATTTTCCATCCGTAATCGCTCTCACATAATTTGCTCTGAGTTAGCCAGGAAATTCTGAATGTTAGAAAAAAAAAGAAGAAAATATCACTCGTTACAACATGGATTTTCTGCTCTGTTTCCACACAATTCGTCTCAATGAAAAGGCAAAGGCATATTCACGAAGCATTTTGAAATAGCTCATTCAAATAAGTATTGAGACCCCACACTCAGTAATTGGGCCCAGAGTCATTACAACCCTTTTCCATTTAAGCCCTCACTTTTCCCCATTCACATCAAGAAACAATTCATTCTTGGGTGAGGAGGTTGGAAAAAGAGATTCAGCCCATCGATGTGATTTTTTTTCTTCTCCAGAGTCCACTTAAACTAAGTATTATAAGAAATGTCAATGCAGATAGTCAGCTCACTTTTAAATAAAGTAATCACGTCTTATTTAAACTTGATTCCACGTCAAATTGTGTCCTCGACGTGTGCCTGACTTAAACTGAATATGTTTGCAGTCCATTAGTCCATTAGTGTTCAACACAGCTGTAAAGGAAAGTATAATCACTGCTGGATGCCAATCTACACATTTTGACCTGTCAAAATCGTTTTACATAGACGGATTGATCGTGAAAGGTCGACATAACTTTCCTTTTAGAGGTTTTCTCAGTTAGAATAAATGCATTGAAGTGACCCGCTAGGTCCAGGTGTCGGTGGGGTTTCAGCTCTCTGCTTCAGGCTTTTGAAGAGACGCAAACTTTTTCATCATGATCCCAAGATCCTGAACACATCCTGAAAAAGCTTTTCAATCAGGACTGATCCATAACTGTCTGCCTGACCGAGTCTCTCGCGTCATGCAGAAAAGCATCTGATGCCGGAAGTCTTGAGACTTGAGTCCGACCACTCTGCCGGGCAAAACCTTTTAGCTGGAGAGTGACATTAATGTTGCTCCTCTCAAAGAATTCAGCACTTTTCAAAGGAAATATTGAAAGCAGGTTTTAGTTCTTGACCTGTCTGAGGAGGAGCCCTCATCCCCAAATACTCAGTTTGGCTATGAGATCCAACAATTCTGCTCAAAGTTCAGAATTTTCTCTGTTAAAGATCAATGAAGGCTACTCAGTTTTTTGCATTTGAGATGTTTTAGATTCATATTGTCTTATTCTTTGGATATGGGTCGTAATCCAGCCCTCTCCAGCAGTTCAACCATGAACTCTCATCACTTTGTGGTAGGTTTTATCTGACCTCGGGCCTAGGTGCGAGCTGTTTTAGTTACGTTGAAATGCGTTCCATTAGGCGCAGGTGAACTCCGAACACCTGCTTTTGCTTTTGCATCTTAACCACTGTGACAAGGGCTCGCCTCCGGTCCTGTTGACTCTCGGACAGTTGACCGGACCCCGGCTGGGAAATTCCAGCGACGACAATAACGCACACCTGTCCACCAGAGCACACAGCGTTACATTAGCTAACATGAACTCGCCGACAAAATAAAACTCTTGGTCAGACCGGGTTCTGATGCGAAAGAAAAGCCTGGTAAATATCTAATGAGTCACAGTCACACCGCACAGAATGGAACAGCTCAGAGGGGAAATAAAACACAACTGTTCTGCTTCGAATAAAGCGCCATTTATCAGAGAGAAATGGAAAGATCAGTTGTAACATTTCATGCCTGTTCGCCTTCCGGAAAGATTCCCTGTTCTACTGTTCACCCGTCAAACTATATTCTCACTTGTTTACATGAGGCTCCTCCTCACGCAAACAAAGTTTTCTCTTTTGTTTCGGTAGAAACCTCGCGTCCACTTCCTCAGATCAGAACGTCACTCAGCTCCGTAAAGCCTCTCGGTGTCCTGCCCCGACACGAGATAAAACTTCACCTCGCTTTTCTCAAGAGCCCCCCCCCCCCCCCCCCCAAACCCCCCCGCGTTCACCTAGCTGCAACACGACGTGGATGAGTCAGTCAGGGATGAGGGACACTTCAGAGGCTGTCACACTCTCCCATCTGGCCAGCTCAGAAATATTCAGAGATGTTCTCAGGTGGAGGAACGTATTTACATGAGTCAAATACATGAGACCGTTAACGATTGTTTTAACGTGTGAAATCTGATGACTGAATAGCAACGTCCTGTTATCAATTTCAGCAATGACAGTAATATTTTCCACTCCCATGTGTCATATTGTTACTTTTGTGTAAACAAAAGTGCTTCATTTTTTTATCATTTTTAGCTTAATCTTATACTGCATTTGATGCTTTATTTCCACTGCCAGCTGCTTCTTTCTTACACATTTTCAGATGTTTTTCTTGCTCGGTTAGATTAGTTCTCCAAAAATGAGCTGGATTTTCTCTCTTTTATGAGTCAGAGCGATATAATTCCACCAAGAAGTATGTAGATTTTCAGGTTTCGTGTCAGAAAAGGTTGTACTTTGAAAAAGAAGAAAACTTAAACTGATCAAAGAACCCTTTTTAAATCTCTTTCGACGGGAAACATTTACACAAACAATCACAAAATCAGTTGTTTCTTTTTGTGAACACTAATTTTGGGTAACGCTTCCTCAAATGAACGAGACAAAAAAAATTCATTTGATTTTTATCGGGTATGTTTTGAAGCGTTGGTTTTGTTTGTGGCTTTCTCCTCAGTGTGTGGTTCGTGGCTGACTACCACAGTTTTTAACAGCAGTGGCCCTGCGAGCTGCTTTTGTATTCTGACAGATGACTATGATGTAGTAAAGTCACGTCAAACCGGGCTTATAATGATTACGTGATACAGACTTAAGCTTAGTTTACGTGAAGCTGTCCATCCGACTGCTTTACTGGATTCAAAAAGACACGATGCTTAGCATTCAACAGCGGGCGGGGCTCTGGGTGGGACTGTTACTGGACATTTTTGCTTTATGCATATCAAAATCTTTATTCTTTCGGCATTGCATCAGCCAAATAACTAAATGTGGTGCAGCTGTATTCGGGTGTCCAAGCATAACAAAAGACTTTGTATCTGTCACCACGTGATGAAGATGATTGAGTCCAGTGATGGTTCCAGTTCAAATATGTAACTGTACCGCAATAATGTAAAGCAATTTGTTAATATATAAAGAAAATGTTAAATATTTCCAAAAAGATGGAGCTTTGGAACGTGTCCAGAATACCTTCAGCCATTTTATTCTAGATGAACACACACAGACAAGAATTATTCGAGTCCCCAAACATGTTTTCTTTGCATATTTATCCAATTTTGGAGGGTTTTTTCACTTTTTTTCTAACATGTTTATACACCTTTCAAGGTTTGCTTTCGGTCAGGCAAACTCACCAATTTAGTTTTTTTTTAATGATTATGTAAATCTGCTTGCTGATCTGGAAGAGAAAGGGGTTTGAGAGGAAGCAAGCGAGAACGATCAGAAAAGTTTCCAGTGCTCATTGTGAGAGGTGTGTTTTTCTACCGGGACGTGAGCAAGAGTCCCTTTGCAACAAGAAAACTGAGGGGAATTCCCTTCTCAAGGTGCAGGGAAATCACACACAAACGAATACATCCACATACATGTCTGCGCACACACACACAAGTTTTATTTTTATCACGTTCGTATTAGCATTTCCCTCCCTCTGACATAATTCTTAAGTTGCAGTGCATGAAGAAGTGTTAAAGTGAGAGCGCTTGGAATCATTCTGTGCTCAGAGGTTCATGGTTTGTCTGTTTGCATGTGTTTGCTCGGGTGGGAAAAAACGTTGGTCGGTGGTTCTTGTTTCCTGTCAATGAGACCACCTTTCTCTCGGAAGAGGAGGGGAGAAACCCCTCGATCCCCCATCTGTGTCTCCTGATACCGACCTAAACTTCTCTCTAAATAGCTCCTGGATTCTGTATGCATGCTTCACAATGTCCAAAGCCAAAAAAGACTGTATTCAACGATTTAAAATTCATAAACACTCATTTTTTAGATTTAACACAAAAGATTGAAAATGAATCAATGATTCACCGCTGGTTATATTTGAAATAAAGTGGTATGAACACACATCACTCAGAGATCAGGTCTCAAACACAAAGTGTGACCAAAAGCACAGGTATGGAAATGCCTTCACAGCTCAATATCTCTGATCAAAGTCAACCAAAAGAGAAATAAAACATGTCATGGAAGAAAACAATTTGTTTAAGGATAAAATTAAGAAAATGCTGGTTCAATGTTAATATGAAATCTTCTAATAATGCGTGTTACTTCAGAGAAATGACCGGTTTACGCAGCGTCGGGTAGTTTGTGGGGGAATTCTTGTTTTGGTTTTGTCTCATGAATAAAATTAATTAACATCTAAATGATGATTATCAACCCAAAGAGACGCACTCTGTAAACCCGCTTTGAGTATTTACTGTCACCATCAACATCCCAAACTTTCCCATGGACAATCCCTTCATCAAAGACTTAAACTGTGCGCCGCCTAAGCACAGGAAGGCAAAACAAAAGTCCCGATTTTGGAGTAAACACCTCTGCTTTCACATCATGACGCGCAGCGGCATCGTATTGATTTCCTCTCTGAAAGAAGCTGAAGAAGGAGAGAAAACATCAAATTACTGCCTTTCAGCTACCTTTCCATTAGTTTTAAAAAGTTTCCTTTTGTGTCTGTTATAAAAATTAAAAAAAGAAACTGAAAGCAGACTCTCCCAAATGTGTTGTTTAACTGCACAAAAAGCTCATACAAAGCGAATGATTAGTTTTACTCTTTGTAACAATTAATCGTGTGCATGTTTATCTGAACTGATGCTCAAATTCGTTCTGCTGATAAAGATGTAACTGAAAGGTAATTGAAATTCACTTAATAGCAGTTTATATAAACTAAGAAAATGTTTTGTTTTAGTAGTTATTTATGTAACCAGAAAAATAATCTTATCATATTTAAAATGACTTAAAAATGCAATACAATTATATACTTTGATAGAAAAAAATCTTTTTTTTAATCCCCACATTAAATGTAAATATAAATGTATTTTTCTCCCAGCTCAGCACAGGCACAAGGTTAGATCAAAGAAAATATTTTTTTAATTAAAAATGTGGAAACAGTGGGGTCTGCTGGAGGGACGAGGCAGATTTTTCAACCTCAGCATAAACATTGTGGTGGTATGTACGGGTTTAAGGGGTTTGTGATTAGTTTCACTGCTCAGGGGACACAATTTATGTCAGCCTTAAAAAGTTGTAGGTATCTAAATGTCACGAGCACCATCCATCATATCCATAAAAGACTGAGGCTAAATGTTTCCTCCTGGCTTGAAAGGAGAGACTCGATTTGATGCCACGGTTTAATCTCAATATTTCCGCCAGTACCTGGATGTTACAGTTTTTTCCCCGTGGTACTGACTCAGCCTCACAATCCAGTTGATTCTTGACAAATCAACATCAAAGAAGTTTGATGGAGACCATATTAAACCTGATCAGAACAGCAGCATTACAAAAAACAACATAAAAAGTGGAAACTTGCTTTAAAGATATTTAGCTGAAAAATAACAAATGAATAGAAGTGGTCCCTGTGATTATTTTTTTCCAAGGGAAACACCCTTGTTTACACTGATTTCACCAGAGGGGCCTATGCCTGAACACACTGGGCTCTCCCAGATAAATTATTTCCAAACCATCCCATGATAAGTTCACACTGTTCTGCACTGATAAGCCTTCAATACAGCAAAAAGCTTTAGCTAGATCTATTTAAAAGGGCCTGCAGTATTCCTTGCAGTGTAAAGATTCAATTAAATGTTTGTTTAATATTGCTTTTAAGGCTCTTGTGGTTGAATGATGACTTTTTCTAAAGACCGAATGTCAGATTGAATGTTATGAGTAGAAAGAAACTGTTTCAAAATTTTCTCCTGCATGGCATTTGATAACCATGACAAGGCTGCATAGTTTGAAATTGCCCTGTAAAAAAGAATGAAGATGACTTTTTACATTTTTTAAAGTTGTTTTCTAGTCTTTGAAATGTGCTAGAGGTCTTGCAATAAAAACAGCTGCTAAATTTAACAGCCGTTTGCTTATGTCAGAAGGCCTGAGAGAGGAACAATTGATTAGATTTAAAGAAAACATTTGTCACAGGATGGTCGTTAGTGTGAATTCAGGGGGGAGTCCTCATGAGCAATATTGGAAAACTTGCACACAATTCAGAGGTAATAAAAACAGCAAGAAATCAAAACAGCAATTTGACCTTTTCTGGGATGTTTTTTCGTGACAACACAGACTGGAGCTCTATGCTTTTATGCTACTTCTAAATTCATATAGGATAGTTCAACTATTAAAAGCCTTCAGCGTTTTTATAAACCTTTTATCTGGAAAAGATAGGCCATGTTTTATAATCGGAATATAAACACAGTTAGGTATTTATAACTCATTT
>CAJRST010001113.1:2857363-2873866 GCA_907169785.1 Menidia menidia | reverse complement strand
GGGGGGGGGGGGGGGGGGGGGGGGGGGGGGGGGGGGGGGGTGGAATGTTTCACAAGAAGCCTCATCCGCACTGATGGGGGCGTCTCAGACGGCCACCGGCCAGCGGGGGAGCTCATGTGTGTGTGACACACTCGTCCTCACACACATTCCCCCACGGATTGACCTCTCACCGGCTTGGCAAGGCGCGCAGATTTTCTATCCTGCGAGCGGGGGCCGTGGAAGCGCGTCTCGCCGTTCGACACCTCCGAAAAGGGGGGGAAGAGGAAGAGGAAAAGGGGGGAGGACAGGGAGGAGAGCAGGAGTGGATGGGAGGGGAGGGGAGGGGGGGTCGCTCCGGGGGAGTAGGGGGAAACGCCGATGCGTTTCCTAACAAGAAGCTCATTTATGCTGTATCTGTGTGGAAAGAGGAGCGGTGACACAACACCAACATGACTTTGTCCGTTCATAAATGCTTTTTTCTGTGTAAGCAAATGTTTGAAAGTATTTAGGATTATAACGATTTATGAATAAATAGATTTTCCAGGGAAATTATACTTGTACTTTAAAAGAAGCACATATTGATTTCACTGCATGTAATGCAATGAAGCTTTTCTTTTAATAATGATTGCTTCGGATTGCTTAAATATCAGATAACTAAAAACTGAGATTATACAGTAACGCCATTAAGTTATGTACACCATGCTGACATTTTGAGTTTCTCTGTATTATCCAAATGTTATAACGAATCATTCGGTAAACCTCAGTCATGGCCTTTGAAAGAAAAACTCCTCTGAATTTGCTTTATCTCCCGTTTGAAAAATATTAGGATATAAAATAGGTCAAAACACCCAAAAAGTCCTCTTCTAACAATTTGCCTCAATTTTGTCAGCTTCTATTGTGATTCTTGTGACCAGCTTTTGTCAAAATACTGAACCCCGTGGCCCCTCTCTGACCCAAAGGTTTTAACACCTCTGTGAGAACAGTTTCTTTGGAGGGGTGGAGAAGGTGCAAGCAGTGTGTAAGTGCTCACACTCACCCCACCCGCATCCCCCTCTCTGGAGAGGTCATGAGGTCATCTTAACAATATTGTTAATCTTCCTAAAATTGGCAGAAACAACTTAGAAAGTGGTCTACGTCATCCTAATTGCACTTTAGCAGGTTACTACTAAAGAAATCTAAATGATCTGGTTACATATGTGTTTATCAGGTTCATAGGAGGAGGCAGAGCAAAGTTGAAATGAAACTCACAATAACTCTGGAAAAAAAAAATTCTAATCTTCGAATGCCTAAAAAAATGGCTGATATATTTTTACTTTTAGTATATATTGGCATTAATGAGACACGTCACACAGCGGGAGCCGATCAATCACTCGTTTTGGACTTTAGATTTCGAGAAGCTGATGGTCAAAATGCTGAACTTGAAGGTTCAGAATGTACTTTTAGAAGTCGGAGGATGAAATCAGGCTAACTGAAGGGACACGATCCACAAATATAAATGTATGTTTGGAGGGAAAAATGTCACCAGCAGCAACTTTGAAAGGATTTTACTCAAAGCTCAATATGAAGGCACTATGTTTGTGCTTTTGTTTAACGCATAAAAATCTGCTGCAAGAAGCAGAGATCAAGTGAATCTAAAAGAAAAGAAACAGATTGGTCAAAACTGCCCTGTGAATGAAGGAAACAAAAAGTTTGAAAAGTTTTCATTTGAGCTATGCTTTCCCAACGCACGTATGCACCAACTGACCCCTTTTTTTTCTTCAGCGATCTTATTTTAATGAAACACATACTGACCGGACAAACTGGGACCCAGGATGCTGCCAAAGCTGTCGACGGACAGCCCTAAAAAGCAGAGCACTGTCCAGTTCTTTTATAGGTGACCGTACCGTAAATGACCGGCCCTGGACGGGTGTCAGGAAGCAGCTGTAACGAACAAAAAAGATCCGTCAGTGCTTGGAGTGTTACTAATAGCACTGTTATGGAAGCTATTGCCTAATATAGCTTAAATCCATATCCAGCCACCATTGCATCACAATAGAGGCATTTGTTTGTGACGTAATCAGAGACGCTTGCATAAGTAAATGGAAAAAAGAATTCAAGCGTTCACCAAAATGCATCGGGATTGGAGCCGGGAAGCGCCGAGGTATCTCTGTGTGTATGTGTGTGTGTGTCATGCAACTCGTGGGTTATCACAGGGGCGGTTGGAGGGGGGGGGGGACCGCGTACGCACGCACACACACACGTCACTGTTGGGCCGGCGGAGAACAAGCAGAGAGGGGCGAGATAAGACGCACAGGCATGCCTCTCCAGCGTGACCGTGACATCACGGTTGTATCTGGGTGAGCTGCAAACAGACTCGCCTAATATAGGCAGTGGAGAGCACGCACATACACACAAAACACTCACAAAGCCCGGGGAGGGAGGGGGGGGTCTGGCAGGGTTACTTTTATTGGCTGGCCTTGGTTGGTTACCAGTGTGCTTCCTCTGAGGTGTGTGTGTGTGTGTGTGTGATTTTAGTGAATGAAATGACGTCGCCCTTTGCGTCTGTTCTGGTCCGTCATGGGCACAGGGGGGGGGGTTGAATTTAGCAGAGACAGGTGGACGTATGACGTATGAGTGTCCCGCCTTGTGTCTGGTGCTCGTGTCTGTAAGTGGGTTGTGAGGCTGTCGCTCAGATTCAGAACCGGCTTCTGTCTAAGTAGAACTACAGTACCGATCAGGTGGCAGTTTCTAATATTCATAATGCAAAATCCTGGGTTTATGGGTTGTCCTCCAATAGGCTGCTTTGGCGTTTTCTTTGAGGTAAATTGTTTAAAATGAGTCTCCTGATCTTGTTGTTCATATTTTAACTTTTAAATATCTTCTTAAAAATCTAAGATGTTGTCAACACCTAACGAAAACACAACCCTTGACACTTTGACGCTTAGATTTGTTTGGAAGTTGTGCATCACACCAAAGATGGCTTTGGCACAGCAGGCATAGCGGGACTCCTTCTAATTGAGTCGTCATATGATATTTCATATGATATTTCTTCTATCCTGTTGAGATGGTTGAGTCTCATATCTTATGATTAAAACTCCCACATTTACGTTTTGCATGTATACATGCATCACATAAAGGTACATTAAGGGCAAATTCGCAACCTTTTAAAAGATTTAGTTGGATTTTTTTTCTTTCAAATAAATCCTCTGGCTGAGGAGAAATCTACTTCGTAATATATATATGTAAAATAATCAGTTTCAAAACATCCCCGAAAAATAACATAATGTTGAACGTGTTGTTGAAACTCTCTGCCTGTCTCTGTCCTTCCTCTTTGTGTTTCCCTTTATCTCTCCGATCATGTTTACATAGGTTAAACTAATGAAACCGCAAACTCTGCTCAGACAACGGATGTAAAGAAAGATTTGAAAACACACATACACGTACATTTCTCCGTGAATATTCTCGGAATATCTCCCATCTCACCGCAGGATCGGGAGAGGGTTACTGGCGGCTGAAAGAGAGACACCATTTAGGAATTTTAAGTATTTCTCCTGAAGCCTCCTCCTGTCCTCACCTCTTTCCTGCTGTTCTTAGACTTTATCTCTGTCATCTTGTCTGTGTGTCACTGGTAACTCTGGTCAGGCGTTGAACTGCCTCTCGCGCTGACCCGGCAGAATTCCCAGGCTGCCTGGGTTCACACCTTTTTGTCCACAGGAATCTCTGGAATCCCCAGCTTCCTTTCCACTGCAATCTCCATTGTATGCATGTGTGTGTGTGTGTGTGTGTGTGTGTGTGTGTATGTGTGTGTGTGTGGGACAACATGAAGGAAAGGCCCCCGCCTGTGCCGTGCATGTGTGTTGAAACCCGTCTCCGCCCTTGTATCCACCCAAAGAAAGCGAGCAGGCGGTGCTCAATTTGTGCCCACAATAGTCTGAGTCACATTCTAAAATGGCAAAGCCCTTACTTACTGTTACACTTCACTTTTTAAGACAAACTTAAGCTTTAATGTCAGATGGATTTGAAATTTCAACTAAATGAGTCTCACCAAAAGAAATCGCACTTACACGTGTATTCAAAACCAAAAAAGCCGACAGAAATGTTTGCTTTGTTGTTGTTGTTGTTTTTACATAGAATCTTAGAATGTTAAATCTGTTACAGATAAAAAAAGATGATGAAATTTCATTTAAGATGTTCTTTTCCTTTTATTCATTTTCTCTGCCTAACAGAGTTACAGAATGTACTGTAAACACATCATGCGTACATAATGGCATAAATAAGGAGATTAATTCTGGCTGATAAATTGATTGATCTATAAAAATCACGCTGAAAGTGTAACATTTTGTCGTATTTGTAGACAATATATTCTAAAGCTCTAAAAAGCTGGTTAATAGTAACAGTAATAATTATAATACAATTTATTTCCCCTTTGAATATTTTAGGGCGGCAACAATGTGAAATCATTTGTTTGGATATTCAACATAACTTTATCTTGCTTTTTGTAAATATAACAGTAAACTCTATAGTTTACATATCATTTGAAAGAATTTGTCTTTCCTGGCAACGATTCAAAAGCAGATCCGTTAAGTCAGAAGAAGCTGGGGATAACACAGGACAGAAATCTGACTGCTATCTAAACTTAACTCAACCGGATGAGTAAAAACAACAAATTTTGCGCAGTTAAACAAGGATTTACGACCCTAAACGGTAGTTAAAGATCGGCTTTTGACAACAAAAACAAAGTTGGGAACGAGACGAGCCGACAGAAAAAAACCTTTCTGTGACTCAGGTTTTGTCGGCAGGTCTGGAGTCAGTTAGCCGCTGTAGCCGTGACTCATCCAGCCCGCCGCTGTGGCTTAGCGACACCCGTTCAAACCCTTTCAGTCGCTGTGATTCACTCACACCCACTCGCTCCCCGTACACCCATGGCAAATTCATTTTTATATATATATGTTGATCCTTTTGATGTTGAAGCTGCCCAGATCCGCAGACATTTAATGGATGTAAACACGATTAATGAGGTTGGACATTTTGTAAAAAAGATTCAGAATGAAAAATCTTTAAAAATTTGATCGCTTATATCGGCATCAGGTTTGCCCATACTTGCTTAGAAACTAAATTTCAACCTTGGAGGCTTGTTACTGCGTTAAAACACGTGAAGTCGACAGAAAGACAGCTCCAGACATCAGTGATGAGGGTCCGAGCCTCTTAAGCTCTACACTGTGGAGGGAAAACTTTTCTAAGCCTTCTTGAAAAGGATTGAAATCTAGCCTCCCATAAAAATGGGCGAAACGCCAATTTAAAAGGGGAGAATCTGTCCTCGGACTTCACGGGCCTGACAAAAGCAATCATAAACAAAAGTGGGTCTCGTTTTCTTTTAAAAAGGTTTTTGGGGTGTTGAGTTGGTGGACATGAAAAGGGGTAAAAAGAAGTAAAGGTAAAGTAGGTAAAGCAGGTAAAGTGCTTCCTGGGCTACCTGAGTTAAGGACCTGAGGTGTCTGAATATGAGGTGCCAGACTAATTGTCCCAAGTCATCTCAGAGACCCCACTCAGGATTTACCGTGCAGAAAACAGAAATATACGCATGTAGGTCATATGTTGTTTCACCCGGCTGCTCGTTACATGACTCACCGGAGCTATTTACATAGTTGTGAATCGAACCTCACAAAAAGCAGCAAGTCAAACTTCCGTTTGTGCGCCACAATGTGTGTAACGGGAGCGTAGCATGGGT
Organism: Menidia menidia; assembly: GCA_907169785.1. Taxonomy (NCBI): domain Eukaryota; kingdom Metazoa; phylum Chordata; class Actinopteri; order Atheriniformes; family Atherinopsidae; genus Menidia; species Menidia menidia. The sequence goes on along the minus strand of CAJRST010001113.1, from coordinate 2,868,180 downwards.
GCAGCATGCAGCCCTGGGTGAGTCACAGGGCCCCCTGTGAGTAACAAACCAGCTATGCAATTCCTTAAGTCAGGGACTCCCATTGAAAAGCGGGGCAGGGAGGAGGAGGATGGGAGGGGCGGGGTGGGGTGGGGTGGGACGCGCTCGTAGGTGTGGCTGGTTGGCACGGGGGAGAATAGAAGCGGGGCTAAATGGCAGGATGTAGGTGAGGAACCCGGGTTCCACTGAGGACAAGGGGGGCAGCGTGAGGTCAGGACAGTCGCAGGACAACAGACGGCCGGAGCTTTGTGAGTCCAGGTACTTTTCTTTTCAGAGGCTGAGTTGAGTTGCGGGCGAGTTTTATTTGCGTGTCGAGGGACCTGTTCGGTCTTGAGAAAGTCGGGTACTTTCTCTTTGTGGTCTCTGTGTAATCTCCGAAGCAGCTGAGACACGATGCACTTGAGGCATTTGTTTACGTGGGTGAGGCCGAAAATCGCCGAGATCCTCTCTGCCTCCTCTGGCCAGGGATGAATTTTCCTTTTCTATAGTCGGCCCAATTCTCCAACAGGGAGTTCCCTGCTTTTGAAAATCCTGGGAAAACACATAGAATTTTTTATCTATATATTTTATTTATGTATGTATGTATGTATGTATGTATGTATGTATGTATGTATGTATGTATGTATGTATGTATGTATGTATGTATGTATGTATGTATGTATGTATGTATGTATGTATGTATACATATAAAATAAGTATATAAATATATATATATATATATATATATAAAATGTATATATATATATATAAATATATTTACATACTTTACTTTACTTATACCTATATGAATATATATATAGTATAGGGGGATAGGTATAGATAGATAAAGAGATGTGTGTATATGTGCGTATACACTTATGCATACATACACACACATATGCAGTCAGAGAGGGAGGCCGTCCTTACTTCTCTCCTCCTCTTTCTCCCCCTCCCTCTTCCCCTCCTCTCTTTTTCTGAATGGATGTCCTCTCCCTAACCTCAATTGAGGGCTGTGTAACAGGACACTGCCCTCTGCCGCTGTAGGCTCAACCCCCCTAACAAACTTGATATAAGAGAGAGCAGCGGCGGGACCTGTGAGTGCGTGTGAGAGTTGGACAGTGTCAGTTATTGGGGAGGAGGTGGGGGGGGTGAGAGGTGGGGGGGGGGGGGGAAGAGAGAGGACGACGGGGTGTTGAGGGAGAGTGAATGGTGAGAGGAAGAGAAAGAGGAGAGGGAGACTGCTGTGAAACATGTGATAGCGCAGCTTCGGTGGGGGTTTGTAGGAAGTTTAACGGCTGTGGTCTCTCCAGAGCTCTGGGAAAGCACCTTTAACTCAGAGAAGCCACACAAACTGTACGTATGCGTGCGCGTATGTGTGTGTGTGTGTGTGTGTGAGAGAGAGAAAGAGAGAAAGTGTGTGTTTCTGATAGGGAGACAGAGAGCTGGTTATGTAGGGCGCTGCTGTCACTTTAAGCCTGTTACTGATTACACTCAGAAGAATGCAACGGGAGGAGGAAAAGCGGGGGGAGAAAAAAGAGAGATGAGGATGAAATCTTTTAGGGAGTTCGAGCAAGTTTGGTGCGGCTCGCTGTCACAGAAGGCGAGTAGTGACGTGGGTGAGAAGTCGTTACCCAATAGCGTCTCTCCCTCGTCTGTAGCTGCTCAACCGAGCAAAGTTAAACCGAAGGGGAAGCCGGATTCCCTTTTCTCGAAGCCGGGACGGAGCAAAAGGACACCCAGAAGCAGAGGAAAGAGAGGAAGATGTTGGATGAGGAGTTGGAGAAAAGGGGGAGGAGGGGGGGGGGGGGGGGGCCCGCTCAAGCCAAACCCAGCGCCGGGAGGAAACTCACCCAGACGGGTAAGTGAAAAAAAAAGAGAGAGAGAGAGAGAGAAAAAAGGCAAGAAAGGGAAAAGCCTCAGAAAGTGGAGCTGCTGCTGTTGTTGATGGATATCATATGTTACAAGTTAAGGGTTGAGAAACTGCTCCCAGATCGTTAATAGGCTGAGAGGAAGAACAGCGGGCTCTCAGTGCCAGTTTGTGGACTGCTGGCAGTCCGATAGAGACCCAAAAAGCTGTGAAAAAAAACTGAGGAAATGCCTGAATAAGCTCCGGGTTCTGTGACCGCTTTGCGTTTTCGAAGCCGGCGAATGATCACCTCCAGCTCGTCCCCGGGCCTAGAGTCTCATTTTGTGGGCGAAAAAAACGAGCGTCACCTCGCCGGGCGCTCGCATTACCCAAGAGCTGATTCACCCCTTACGTCTGCCTCCCACAGGATTAGATGAAAGCTCAGTGTTTTGGTGTGTTCCTCCGGTAGTGTTATGACCCCCTTGATAATATCTGGGCCGCCTTGCAGGGCGCTTGAATAATACCTTCACGGGCCGTTTTGGCACTAAAGAATGACTTCCTCCCTCTGCTCAGTCCGTTTCCTCCTCTCTTCCTTTTTTCTTCGCTTGACACATATAGCCCCGTCCACTTCGTCCGCTCGGCAGCAGAGGGCATGAATGGAGTGAACATGTGGGTGGGGATTACGGTGTCAGGCAGCGTGGACGGCGTTAGCTCTTTATGAATGGACACTGCAGGCGGCGGACGCGATTGGCTGCGGGGGGAGAGTGACGACTGACGATTCCGGGATCCGATGTTTAGATCCTTCCGCTCTCCCGCTCGCCGCTTCTTAAAACTCTCTATCTGTTTTGTCTTTCTAGAGCTATGCGAATCTGATCTCGCGGATCTGGATGACATGTGTTTGCCCAGAGAGAGCTTAGTCACCAGCTGAGGACTGTTGGATGGGAAGTCTTTGAGGAGAGGTGGCTTCATGCCCAGCTGTTGTACTTCACATTATCTCCTCCTCCTCCTCTTTTTGATGAGACTGACTAACAACCATTACTCTTACTTGTCATGCGAGTGTGTTGTTTTTTTTTGTTCTGTTTTCTGGAGTGGGTAGAGTAATTGGCGGGTGTACGTGTGCGCGATCATAAAGCAACCACCATAACCGTGCGAGTGTCTGCCTTACAGCCACACACACGCACGCACACACAGCCCGGTGTGTGTCTTTGTTTTACTGCACGGCAACGACAGCCACTCCTTGAGACGCTCCGACAAAAGTCTTACTACAATCGCCTCGCAGAGCTACCCCGGCGTGGCTCCACATGAATGGTTTATGGTTCCGGGTGGTGCGATAGAAGTAAGAAGAGAGAGAGAGCAAGAGAGAGAAAGTTAGGAGTGGCGATAAGGAAACCGTCACGTCCAAGAGCAAGGATCCGCGAGCACTTATCTGGGCAGCGTTTCCGGTGCGAGGGCGCGATAGCGGGAAGATTGGCGGCGAGATGCGTCGCAGGTATCTCGATGGAGAAGATTACATTCCTTCGGAGGAGTCGGGCGTGGAATCTGCCCCCTTGGTCTTATCACTTTGCCTACATCGTGAACCATGCCCACACTTGGCAGGAAGCAATTCAGCGGGACTGCCGTGTTCCCGCAGCTTCCAGGGCAACAGTCATTACAGTGAATTTTGAAATGTTCCCCTCACACGTCTGTGAGAAATCCGGTCACGTCTTTAGCAGGTTTTCTATCAGCTAAGATGGAAGTGGGCCAGATAAGAGTGTAGCGTGTCAGACACGTGATCACATTGATGGCCTGAATGAAAAAGATTGGCCAAAAGCTCTCTCGCACCTCTTTGTTTGTTCATCATTAAGTGCTGTATTCTTCCATTGAAATTCAATCGTTATATTCAATCAGCGTGATTTTTCCAGAGAAAGTGTGCCGGCAAATTTGTGAAAAAGAAAACTGACATTATTATATAAATTTTAGAATCAATCTGCAGGAAATTTGCAGGTTTTTTTTTTGTTTTGCCTAAAACTCGAGTGCAATTTCAACACATTTAAGCTTCAATCTTCACTGCAAACTTACACCGCAAATGATTTTTCTTTTTCAAAATCCCTCTGGTTTTCCTTCAGTGGCATCTGTTCTACAGATAGATTGCAGTTAGAGCTCAAGGTGACGAGGTCCACTTGGACACGATCAATGTCCGGGACTGAGGGAAGGACGTCCCGAATCTCCAAATCGTGGATTCTTTACTCTTTCTGCAGTTTTTTTATCCCTCTTCCCATTGTCAGGTGGACGCTGCTGTAAAAGGAAACGCTTCTGGATGAGACGGATGAGCCTTTAATTGCAATTAATTTCATTTACTGAGCTGATTTCTGTTGATGTGGGGTGAAAAGAGAGGATCGAACAGGAGAGGATATCTCATAGTTTTGGGACCGTCTCCCGTATACATGGAGAACATGTATACATGTATTCCCATTCAGGGAATGACACATAGCAGCGTGGTTTTTTACCAACACTGTCGTTTTATCAACCTGTTGTGTCCATTCAGGACGGGGAAGACGCTGTGACCTACCGGCGCTCTTCAGGTCCACGGCAGTTATGCAACTAAAAAACTGGGTTAAGAACGATCTTAAACCCGAGTCATAACTTGACTCATTCACCCTTTCTCTTTCCCCACTTTCCTTTTCACATGACTTGCCTTTGTTTATACGGCAACAAGTCACTCGCTCTGGTCTGTCATTCACGGGGCAGATCGTAGAGTTAAAAGCTTAGTGGCATGACTTCCACGTCACAGGAATAAATGCGGTGTGCGTGCAAGCACAACAGCAGAAGCCCTCTAAAGCCTTTGTGTGTGTGTGTGTGTGTGTGCGTGCGTGCTTTTTGTGTGCCGTGTGTTTCTTTTTTGTTGTTCACATGTGTGTCTGTGCTGGTTCCAACGGTGTACAAACCACACACACCTGGCCTGCTTCCTCTTGTGCTCATATATGGGCAGAGCTTCCCCTTACCTGGGCCCCACTCTGAATTCCAATAAGTGTTAGCGAACGTGTGTGTGTGCGTGTGTGTGTGTGTGAAAGCGCTCATGTGTGTGCGTGTGTGCGCAAAGCAGAGGTCGGAGAGACGGATGCACGTCATGGAAAACCAGGATCAATGGGCACGGCCCGCAGAGCTGCGTTTTTAAGGTGTTCCTTTTGTTTTCCATAGGTAATCAGTTAACACAATGACTCAACCCAGCGGAATATTCAAAGTGGTTGCTGTGAGAGGGCATCAATAAGGAACTGGTTATTACACAAGTCGAATCCAACACACAAGCAAAAAGAGCTAAATCCCCGTGGCTCAAATGGGATATTATCAGAGAACTGAGCATCGGTGATAACTCCCTCCGTTCTTGTAATACAGCAAACCTTAGCTTCTGTAAATTACTCTGAGCTTCTATCAGTGAGTGGCGTAGTATTTAGGGGTGGAGACGGTTAAGATATCACCTGGCAGATTTCAGCTCCCTCAAACAGAGCTCACATTATAACGTTCGAGCCTCCGCGCTGCCTTGTGTCGGGACTAATGAAGCAGATTTATTGCCGTGTTTGCCAGGGTGCAGCGCTAGTTCTCCGTAAACCCTGTGACCCAGCAGAGGCAAAAGTGTCCTTTTGCTGACTTTAGAGAAAGGGACACCTTTCATCCTTGGATCCCTTTTTCGAAAGTGATTTTTCCCCCTCTCTCTTCCTACTTTCTCCTTTCTTTGCTCTCGGCACGTTTGCCAGGCCTTCATAAAGCGGCTTGATGAGGGAGTTAGCTTTTTTCTCGGTCACCTCGCCAACTCTTTCCCATCAGTCCAGCCCCCCTGGACGAACCGACAGACATCCTTCTCCTCCCCTGGACCCAGAGATGGCGTATAGAACGCATACGCAAAGCCGGGGCTCCCTCTGGAGAAGCTCTGTGCCTCACCAGCTATTAGACCCAGTTTCAGGATCCTTTCCCCGCTAAGAGCTACACGGCGGCACAGAAAATAAGTTTTTGGGATTATTTTACATGTTGGGCCTGACTCATCTTTCCAGCTTATAATAGGTACAGAAAGCGAGAGGGGGGGAGAATGTGACTTCGACGGGGCTCTCTGGCAGAGGCAGAGCGCTGGATCGCACCGGGGAATGTTTCTGGGACGGGGAACGACTTTGGAGAGCAAACAGAGGTGGCAGTGAACGCAGCGCCTCCATAACCTGCGTCCGCATAATCCGAGCCGCTGGCTCCTTCTCTCTAGTTGGAAGCTTTCACTCACACGTCACGAGCGTTTAGGCTCTCGGGGCCGGGTTCCGTTTGAACCCGCGGGGCTCAGAATTGATACCTGATTGGCTGTCAGCTTACTTGGAAGGACTTCTTAACTGGTCTGTCTCACCCCGTAGATAAAGCATCCTTTTTGACAAACTTTTTGGCAATTTCTTTTTACTTTCACTTCAGGAAAAAAGGGACCATGCGGATGGTGTGGACGGGCAGATTTGGACTTAAAAAAATCTATTTAACTGCATGAAAGTCTTTGTTAAAAAAAAAAAATACATTGACAAAGAGAGCAAATAGCTCAAATAGCCACAATGATGTCATGCGCAGAGCACTAAAAGCAAATAGGATTTATGTCTGCTTCGCTAAAAATCAAAGCTCTTATTTTAGTATCGAGTTAGCTTCATTTAAAACAGATGCAGTTCCAGCTTTTTTTGAGGAGCGATGCTGCTTTTTCGAACGGCAGTAAAGCTTTAAATACGGAATCGCGAACGAACTCCACACGCTCTCGCGCACAGAGACAAAATGGGAATGCATCCCCACCCAGCCCATACATCCTACACACCCACCCACACAAGCGTGCCCACACATACTTGAGCGACGAAACAGCACATGCACACAACCCCGATGAGCCGACACAACGTATGTCCGCTCGAAACATTCACACACACTTGTACAGTGGTTGGTCACCCCCCACTTTGAGGCTGAAGCAGGGTAATTATTCAGTTCCTCTTTGCCTCCCCGTGTGTGTCTGTGTGTGCCTGTGTGTGTGTGTGTGTGTCTGCTGTATAGGAGCGCACAGTTGTCATTCTGTGAATGTGTTTATCATGTGTGTGTGAATGTGGATGTGGTCAGGCCCAGTCATCATCTAGGCAGCTAAGAGGAAACCCACATCAACTGCCATGCACCACACTCTAGGAATAGAAGTGCCCAGCGCAAGCAGGAATGGAATGGCACGCCTGGCCTCACCCCTCCTCACCCGCTCCAGCGCTCACCCCCTTCCTCAATTGGGTGCACCCCTTTCTCCTCCGACGATCTGTCTGTTACTGCTAACGGTCATTCCACAAAACACGCTTCCTGACATCTGTCCCTTCAGAATGCCGGTTAAAAAGCAAGAGGTGCGTTTTTTTTAACCCCTCTCGTTCTGAGTCTCTTACCTGGTCTCACCGGTTCGAGGGCTTCAGTTTCAATGGGAAAAAAAAGGAAAAAAAAGCGAGAGTTTCTGTGCGTCTGACCTCTCGTAGGCCGCGGCGACGGCAGCATCACCAAAGTGTGGAAAAAACAGATAAGACACGGAAGACCTTATCACCTTATCATCGGGTGTGTGAGCTTACTCAGGCTCTCGCCAGTCTGGACTTGCTAATGCCACACATGTACTAAAAAGAACCGATGACACAAAAAAAAACACCCATGACTGGCTCAGTTTGTGTCTGTTATGACATGGATTTCTTTGCCCCTTCACAGGCTGGCCGCCTCTGCAAAGAGTCCACCAGGAGAGTTCCCCGGTTGACCATCCATACGACCCACAGTCACTTCCCAGAAGGGTGAGTTTTTTTGTTTTTTTTTCAAATCCTGATTGCTTTCTTTCTACTTTCCTTCTTCCCGACTATCTTTCATTCCCTTCAGCAAATCAGCTAACCTCGAGCTACATCCTTTTGTCACTATTCATAACACTCTGGGTAAACCGTCGGGGGGTAACGCGCATAATATCACAGATGTTTCTAAAAGTACGGGGGGTTGGAAGACAAATGATGCAACGCGTAGCAGCGTGGCGCAGTCGGAAACTACTTTCCTCCCTTTGTCATCCAGTGTTTTTCTGCAGCGCAGGAACAGAATACTGAGACAGATGGAGGCCGCCTTAATGGTGGCAGAAAGCAGGAATGCGAGCGGGGAGGAGGGAGGAGCGAAGAACCCAGCACATTTCCCTAAATAAAATTAAATTGGAGTCAAGTGACCATCAGATGGTGGAAGTATGTTTGATCAATCGGTCACGAGGCCTAAGGTATGCAGAAAGAAAGGGAGCCCCGCGGTTCCACATTCTCCGTCACCTATTCTCTTCTTCATCACCTGTAAACGTCTGTTTTATTGGGACTGACTTAGTGTTCCCGATATGTGTCATGCTGGGTGATCGAGCTAGGATGGTGGTGGCCTCCGCCCGCCGTGCCTCAAGGCTAATGGGTAAGAATGACAGGAATCTGTGACTGATAATGCCAGGCTCGGAGATGTTCGTCAGCAGATAATCTTCCATATCCTTCCCCTCCCTCGGGCTCCCCCTCTCTCCTTTCGGCTTGATCTTGTTCGCTCGGTTAGCTTCCGCGACCTCATGCTTTCGCCTCATGCTTTTTGAACAGTAAAACCCCCTTCATTTCTTTAATGTTTTTTTTGTGTTTGTAACGGAAGCGTTTTCCCCCTTTTCCCTCAGATGGCTTCTGCAGAAGTGGGTCGTCCTTCCGCACGGGCGTGACCAAAAAAACACGCAGGTTCCCTGGCTGTTGTCGGTTGCTCAGTAGGCAGTGTAGATCCTGTGTAGTAATCAGCAGCTACATCTGGCTACTGGGTCTCCGACGGCTCGGCCTACATCTCGGCGGAGCGTGCCCGTTGCTGCTCCCTCCATTGGCCTCCGGTGCATTCCGATCCCGTCATTGGCTGCGGTGTCAGGGGGGCTCCATCCTGTGACCCCACACACAGGATGTTCTCTATGTCACAACTCCACAAGGGGCCCTTGTCAAGGCTTTTTGTGTTGTTGTTTTTTTCCCCCCTCGCCTTCCACTCCTTCCTCTTCTGCCATTTTTCTTTTGATTCTCACAGTTTCAGCCTCTCGCTGCTCGATTCTCTTTGTATTAAAAAAAAGTCCTTGGTCCGGAGAGGTTGAGCCAAAGGTAAATTTTTGTAAATGCACGAGGAAAAAGCCTTTCCCCAGAGGCCTTTGCTTTGTCCTGAACCTGGCATACAATGTAGATTTCTGTGTGGTTTAATTCTACAGCTACATTGTCTGCTGGGTTTCTGGCTGGCGATATAAGCAGCCGTTACATAACTCACAAATGCTCAATAAGGTAAGCTCTCACCTAATCTGTCTATGCGCCTCAAGTGTATGACCCTGACGATTCAATAAAAATAAAGAATATTTCAAATTAATAACACTGAATGACTCCTGCCTCTGTTTGTGTGACTGAATATCATATTTTAGGAGAGGAAGAAATCTCAGAATCTGCAGAATTTAAATTGATTCACTGTTGCCTCTGTGTCCCAGGAGTTAACCCTAAGCAAGAAAATGCCAAGAATATTCTAGTAACTCAGCACAAAGCTGGCTTGTTGTCTGTCAGGAGGTTGTCAGACTGATGTCAGACTGGCTCCTTATTAGTGAGACAGTACTACTGTCTTCCCTGCAGCCAACACACACACACACACACACACACACGCTTGGGATTATACTAAAACTTCACACAATGCCTCCGGAAGACATGCAGCATCCCTGCCCGTGTGCAGCGGCTGTAAGGGTTACACTAACATCCACACAAAGCCCAAAAGCAACACACAAAAAAACTGTTTGTTTTTCTTTGCAATCACTTGAGGAAAACTCAAAAACAAATGTTTTTAGCATTTAAACCACATATATATATATATGATTTTCAGATAAACCTCCAGAAACCTCAAGAAATTCTCTGGTTTGCAGGGAAAAAGAGGTGATGCCGCCCAGGTTTGTGAACGTTAAGATGCTGAATAAAGAATAAAGTTCAACTGCATTCGTTATATTCTTTATTGCATATGAAAAATTAGGCTTCTGTGCAGACAAAGAAAAACTGTGAAAGGCATCGATGCAAGAACCAAACATAACTTCCTTTAGCTACAAAACAATCAGCTAATGTAGGCATAAAGTGAAACGTTATTTGTCAATTTAGAAACACTAAGATGTAAACCTTCTGTTACAAGCACTATGATGTTGATCATGATTCAGAAAATTAATTTGAAAAAGAACATGCTCCAACCTCCTAAAATGTGAAAATGTATTCATATGCAATGATGCCTTTTCATTTGAGCGCTTTAATGACGGCAGAGTGAGAACCAACTAGAATTTCCAAGTTAATTTCCAGCTCAAAATTTGCTCTGATTAGACATCATTTGCTCCTTGTTAATGCACAGCTACAGCACCAGTCTCAGGATGGGTTTAAAAGTCGAAAGGTGTATTTCTGGAAGATGAAGCAGAAAATTAAAAAATGCATTGAATATTTTGTATAAACTGCAGACGACCAAGAGCTCCCGAGGACTGAAAGTCTTGTACTTGTCCTTGAGTTAGATATTTGAGTTAACTTGGGATTCGTCAGAACAATCTTCAAGAAGGTTGATGGGGAGAGGACGGGTGCTACAGCGAGATAAACAGCTTTTACTAGTTTGACAAAAGAAGGAGACAGAAGTATTTTGATTAAATTTTATAAAAGAACGCCACCCTTTGCAACAGCAACACACAACAATGAGGTTCCAACCTATATGAGTAAACTGAATGGCCAACAGAATTGGCCCAATGTGGATTTATTCCTCATTAGAATGAAATCTTGTGGAATGAGGAGACACTGAATTGGACACAGAGCCATCATCAACCTGGGGGACAACGTCACCTTTTATATATATCCCATTTCATGAGATCCTTCCGCATATCACTTATCTGTTTGCATACATACATACATACATACATACATACATACATACATACATACAT
>CAJRST010001113.1:2841780-2857353 GCA_907169785.1 Menidia menidia | reverse complement strand
TACATACATACATACATACATACATACATACATACATACATACATACATTACGTAGATATTTCATTTAACAAAAGACATTGGATGGCTAATCAATAAAAAGAAAAAACTAGTACAGAAAACAGGTTGCAACAAGTGGTTTCACGGTCCTGGACACTAAACGGAGTCTGATGACAGTTCGATTACTGCAGCAGCACCACCGAATAGCAGAGCCTCTAAGAATAGAAAGAATAATTTACCTTTGGAATACATCAGGCTGAAATAAATGTGCTTTTGATTCATCACTGCTTCCTGGAAGGTTCTTGTTTACCGAACATAGTGGTTCATATCTTATTTCAAACTCTAAATACCATGAAATGACTTCCCAACTGCAGTTTTACTTATTTTTTACCATTTATCATGATGATGAACTTTTAAACCACTAATCAGTTTGTGACACTTAAATGTTATCTGTACATATTCTAAAAATGATTCAGCCTTTTTTCACTTATGAAACTTTAATGCTGTGAGGGCATTTCGATTGAAGAAAAAAACAGTTTGTGGACAAACCGAGCACATATAATTTAGTTTCAAGGTAGAAATTATTGGTGATTAGTGGCCATTGTATAATCAAATGAAGGAAAAATAAAGTTAAGGAGAAGAAGTCTTTTTTCTCTTTTTAAATGTACAAATTGAAGTTAACCTGTTCAGATTTAAGTGGGATGTCATTATTTTATAATTGGATTGTTATGAATATCTTTTGAATAACATAATAACATGGAAATAGTCTGGAGAAAAAGGATAAAATAAAAAGGCTAAGTGTTAAGTAACATGTCCCAACAATCATTTAAGAATAAAAAACTGGGGGACGAAACGGAGTTGTGTCTGCAGATAGACAACTTTGTCACGCAGTTAAACATGAGTTTTTCTCAAGAACTGAGTGTGACCGGAAAGAGAAACCACACAGTGGTACACTTGGTAGAGCTCAGTTAGTAAAGCGGCACGCCAAACGGAGACGCCGTGTTGATCTTAAACGCAACTGGAGTCCCTGAATGTGAAATAAAAGCAAACAAATCAATTTACCGCTGATTATATTCCCCCAGTGACCCCGTGCGCACAACAACGCTTTGAAAACACAAAGAGCAAATTTTGAACTCCATCACCATGACTGCTTTGACCATACAAACCGAATAAGAAAAAGATTGCACGCGCTGGTGGCTCTTTTAGATCATACAGATATGCGGGGAGCATTAAAAAGGAAAACGTTAAGTAATGGATGCTTTGAACGGTGGCTGTGAATACAAAATAATAAACAGTGCTAATGAAATGAATGGTGTTGCCCTTGTGTCTGTTTGTGAAGAAGATAGACAAAGGCTTTCATAGCGAAAAAAAAGGGACTTAACAAGTTTTTAATGGCTGAATGCAAACACAAGGAATGAAAGCAGTATAATACTTCATGCCTGGTGGAGCTTGATCAAGCAAGCGCACTAGTTGTTACAAATGACCTCATAAATATGGCTTTAAAAGACAAGAGTAACATAATTATAATGGATGCGCATTTATTATGACACTTCCCACACACTGGCTTGCCAGACTCATTTTAATCATAAATACAGGTCCCACACGTCTCTCACTACTCGAGCCCTCAAGTTCAGCTCCGCAAACTCCGTTTTGAGTGGCGATATTACACCAGCCGAGCAAATCCATCACTGTGAGAATCCCAACAATGCAAATGGTTGCTAATGGCCTGTAATGGGAGGGATGTGTGGGTGGTTTATTGTTGCTTTGATAAGCTGCTGATGACGTGCGTGGTGCGAGGACTGCAGGCGCAGTCGGAACGCAAAACGACAGAGGACCGAGAAAAAAGAGCAATGAGGACAGGGCCGTGGAAAATAAAAATAAATAAAAAACGGCTACGTGAAAAAAAAAGGGAGACAAACACTTTCAAGGAGGGGTGAGAGCAGCCGGGTGAGAGCGCCGGCGTTTGAAGGTGGCCGCCGGTGATGTCATCAACTGTTGCCCCACCTCGCCCAGAGGCAAAAGACACACACACGCCCCGTGTCGTTTGCGTCACGGCCGCCATAAGTCATCCGAGAATGACCTCTCCAGCAGGACTTTCCCCACCAGTGAGCCTTGACAGAAAAAAGGCCTGCAGGGGATTCACATGCTGCAGTTTCAGGAGGCCGCGAGCAGTTGTATGCAAAAAATAACATTACAATAATATATATATAGTAAGATTGTAATGATCGTACTCCACAACAGTCCTTTTAGAAACAGAAACTGCTGTGATGTAAAGACAGAATTAACTCTTCATGATGTAAAGATGCTAAAAATAATATCTATATTCTGTCTGATCTGAGTCCTGTTTCAGCTGTAGATAGCCTGCTTCTATATTATGACATGTTTTTAATATTGTGTGCACTGTTTTTTTTTTAACTTTTTTCTGGAAAGAAAGCTTGATGTCTTCGGTAAAATAGAGTTAAGTTTGCTGACATGTTGTCTTTTTGTGGATTTTTCACAACTATTGAAATTTGGTAATGAATTTGATATTTCATGTGAAACTAAAAGGGATTTAGTTTCTATCCATATAGAGAATTCACCAGTGCCACTGACTTAAATTAGTTGTAATCACTTGTCACATTCTTCTTTAGATTTGAATAAAATTAACAGACAGGGAACTTGTTCCTTCCTTTCTAAGTTTAAACAACCAGAAGAGAGATTTCATGTAATGACAAGACTCCTTTGTAATACCTAAGGCCTACAGAATTTTTAAACATTAACTTTCAGAGCATGCTGTACTGTATTTGTAAAAAAAGGGGAAAATGCTTTAATATTGATCTCAATTACTGTAAAGTTAGAAAGCATCCCTGTGGAGAGCCAGAGAATTTGAATAATCCTTCTATGCCTTGTTGTCTAAAGTTGGAAGTGACCGCTCACAGCTGTTTACCGTTGCATAGACAATACCTTGACACACTTTAATCTACTAAGTATGGCAGGTAATTTCTGAGATAGCTGCAGAAAGGAAGAAAACACAAGCATATGAGGTGCGTTTATTTAAAGGAGTGAAGCTAAATGATAATGGGCCATAATCCCAAGAGTTGTAGCTCTTCCTGTGGTTACTATGAGGTTGCTCAAAACCTTAAACGTTCATGTTTTTGTTTTAAATCATGTAATGATGAAAATTCAAGAAAACAAGCTAAAAAAAAGCTTAAAAGCTTATTTGTGCACTGTTGGACCAATTCTTGATACATGTTGGAATTAGAAACAAAAAGTTTGTGTGTTTTACATTGTACTTTATTTTTATATTATCCAGGATAATAGCCACTTTTAAAAGATATACTTAGTAAAAGGAAAAGAAGTCGATCTCTGACCCCATTTTATGCATCACCATATAAAAAAAAGTCCTTGAACTGACTAATTGTATCGAGAACTTCTGAGAAGAGACAAAAGTAGCTCAAGAAAAATCTTCCATCTGCAGTTGTTAGAGGTCAACTTCTTTACGAAAAAAAATATCCGACACTAGATACAAACATGCTTGACCACATCTGAGTTCAGATCACCGTCATCCCTACACAGCTGACCCTCCGCGGCGTATTTGATGCTTGACGACACACACTGAATCACGATAGTTACGTAAAGCTGTAACCAGCGACTAAATATCACCGGCAACACGATACCCCAGACTGAGGACCAGAGGGAGTTAATTACTGCAGTCCGGCGTGGGCTTTAAATACTGTGCCAGCCTCTAGTTTGGTTTGACCACCAGAAATTCCGCGTTTTGGTGAGTGAGGACAATAACAGCGTGGACAGCGTGTTCCATTATCACATACCAGACCCGGTGAGTCAGGAAGGAGGAGGAAGCCACCGCACGGCTTTGTGTGAGGGCATCGCCACAGCTGGATCTCAAAGCATACGGCACCAGAAACAGTTTTATAACGATCCCTGGTACAGAGATCGTCAAAGGGGGCCGTAGCACTGGAAAACTCAATCCCCAAGGATCATTCCCCTTTGAACTTTCAATTTTCGCCATCGTGTTGAAGTCAAGGTTTATCATTTGCAAGACACTTAACTTCACTGGTACTATTTGACTACTTTTTTAAGGAAAAGAAGAAGATGTATATGAACGTATAGTGATAATACGCTGTATAGTTTTTCATTCAGTGTTGCTTTGCCACCAACACTAAAATTTCCAAAGACACAAACTTCCCCCCTGCTATTGCTCCTGTCCATAAAACAAACTGTAACTTGACAGTAACTATTTGTCTTCTTGTCTGTTAAAAGACAGAGGATGCATTTCGATTTGCACAGAAAGTATTTCAAATGAACGTATATCCGTTACACAGCTTTCAGAAATGGCCGACGCCGTGCTCCGCCATGGGACCGGTAAGGGTTCGATGGCCAAAAATCTTCACTTCATGTTGATGTGATAAGAGGAACCTAACCGGAAGCCACCGCGAGATTCCACGCATTGAACACAAGATGTAACAGCCCAATTAATCCCCTCTTCCTCAACAAGTGGACTACACCCGCTGCCTAAATGGAATAAATCAGTCATGCATGTGGCGGCCATGTCAAACTTGCTTGACTGATGACTTAACTGATTAAAATAGGCTCTCCGCAGGTGACCCGCCGGCTAACGGATATTTCCGTGCCGCGAGAGGTCAAAGGTGAGGCGTCGGCCGCACATATTCCGGGTCGGGGCCTTTAGATCTTTTTACCCCCGCAATCGCGTAGTCGTCAATCAAGCAGATATCGGCTTTCCGGTGAGATCACCTTCTCAGGGAAGCCCTGACCGGGCAGTGAGCGCGTTAAAAAATAGATCATAGTTCGCTATGATGTCGAGCGGACGGGCAGCTGGGCGTGTGACATCACGGGGGCCGGTGTCAGGCGGGATGTGGGTCAGAGTCAACGCTTCAGAGGGCTCCGCATTTGGAGGATTCTGACACCGAGCAGCTGAGAGGACGCGGGGGGAGTCGAGATATGGCGGAGATGGCATGCTGGAAATTGAGAGCACATGACGGGAGGCTGGAAGTGTCCCTGCTCCATTTGTTCTCCGCGAATGTATGTGCACGCATGCCGGAGAATGCCAACCCCCACCCCCACCCCCCCATTTACCTTGGTAATGACATTATAAGCACCTGACTGCCACAATGATTGACGCATGGTAGCAGCTTTTACTGCGGAGAGAGAGAGAGAGAGAGAGGGAAGACGGCTGTTTAAAGAGACGCGAATCTCGATTTTGTTTTGAATTGCAAACCGTTGAAACGTATCTGTTTGCAGTGGGTGAGTTCACCGTGGATATTTTTACGCACGTCTAGCGAGTCCATTCTTAGTCTTGGGAGCACCCCCCAGCGGCCCTGCCCAAAATAAATTGAGAAGTGTAAACCTTCACTTTCCCCACCTTTAACAAATGAATATTAGGATGGTTCATGTAACTGCATAATCATTGTATTGTTACTACCAGGTTATAAACCTGTAGTAATAGCTATTTTTTTGCATTATGGCAACGTGACTTGATTTATAAAGCTGCTTTAGCAATATCTTCCACTTGCCATCGAAGGGTCAGGTCATGTCCGTGTTGATCTCTCAATTTTTACTCCACTCTAAAATATCTCAACAGCTGCTGGCTGGCCTGGTATGTCCTGACATGAGTGTGGCCTTGAGAATAAATGTGGACACCCGACTAATTCTCTCAGGTTTCAGTCAAAGAAAACAGCAGATAATTAATCTTTTTCCCAGGGGGTGGATTGCCAATGAAAAATATATATTTTAACTCCTCACAGGATTGACCTGAGCCCCATGTGGCTGGAACAATTCACTGAGAACAAATGGAAGTCTTTTACCAATTAGACGAGCGTATTGGTTAACAACGTTTCCTCTTTTGAGCGGCGAAGACTGGATGGTACATTCCCTTTCAAATCCGAAATGTCATTAGAGAATTTAATAATAGCAGACCGTCTAATTGGAAACCCAACAAGAAACTGCCGGTTTTACCATGAAATCTGCCTGTTGCGTGACGGCCGACTTTGATCACCGGCTTCACTCCACCTCAGTGTGTCAAACGTCGAGTTTGAGAATCGGATTACTTCGATGAAGATAAAAGTGACAGTGTAGACGCATGGCCGTTAGCTACTTTAGCTCAGAATGAGATTTGTCCTCGGCAATTGAACCATTTTACATGGCTTTTGGGAAAAGATTTTCAGGTTTGTGAAACCTCACGTGATGTGCAACTACTCTATGAACTCTACTTCATCGGGAATATTTCGTTGCAAAGCCAAGTTAAGAGCAAGTTCTTGGTTTCACCTGAATTTCTCTCAACGGGAGTCGTTTGGAACGAACACACACTGGATTCAAACCTAAAAAAGCCCTTTAGTTGCCACAGGACGGCTCGATGGACGCCGAAAAAGAGGCGATGCTTCCAGAATAGATTGGACTACTATTCAATTTAGGATTTTTTTTCTTTTCTGAGCCCTGCAATCTTTTTGGTAGCTGTCTATCTCGTTTTTATTCCTCACAAAAACCTTTGTGGGGGGGGGGCAGATCGATGTTGTGGGTGTATATACAGTCAGTCCTTCCACTGCTTTTTCAGCCACGGAGTCAATGTCCAACCCGGAGACTGATGAGTCTGCGGACTTGTTCCCGCTGTGAGTGAAAGCTTTTGTGTGTGTGGGAGAGCTGGTTTCTTGTCTCTATCAGCCCCCCCCTCACCCCCCCACCCTCATCCTTCGTCTCCCCCTTCTCCTTCAGCCTCTTTTCTCTCCCAACATGCCGGCTTAGAAATGAGGAGTAAGTCCCTCTGTTTCAAGAGGTTTGGAATTTGTCTCCTAGCAACGGGCTCGTACAATACAACGTGGGTTTTTTTTTTTTTCCTGCGAGACGGGGCCACAGTTTGAGGGCGGTGTGTGCAAAAAAAAAAAAAGACGTGTGAAAGACTTTGGGAAGGGGCAGATCTGTGCCAGCGCACTAATCGGCCGAGCCCGCTTTTTCCACTGTCATACATGTTGGGTGGGTTTATTGTCATGTGGAAACTCGTTCCACTTTTGCCGTCACACTCTTCTCTCTTCTTCCAATGCAAACACACACACACACACACACACACACACACACACACACACACACACACACAGATACATTCTTCATTCACAGCAGACGGCACTTCCTCCCCGGGTCGGCGTTACATAAGCACTAAGAAGCTGAATGGAAACTGGTGATAAGCTGGCGTTTTTTATCACGAGGACAGAGGCAGTGGCCATGAGAGTCTGGGTGGGACATACTGTCCATGGGTGTATAAATGGGGGTGGGAAAGGGGGGGGGGGGGTCCTCCAAACCAGCGGGCCGGCCACCACCAACCCCCCCCCCCCCCCCCACATAGGCACCCTGATGTGATCAAACTTGGCGCTCTGAGCTCACACACACACACACACACACACAAGCATGTCACGGATGTGGAAAGCTTTCCGGACACGAACCGAATTCAAACTGGAACCGGAGCGAGTGCAGACCGGCGTAAAAACGGACGGCACTGGAGAGAAAAGACTCCTCGCTTCCTCCTTTTTCGGGGGGCGACTCACACGAAAAGGCTCGTCTGGCGAGAACAGAAGGGGTTAAGTCGCCATGCCTGGAACTGTGAAATCTGAGAAGTGATGAGAGCGGGAGAGGGAAAGGGGGAGTTTTTCGGGGGGGACCGAAGAAAAAAAAGAGGAAGACCCAGAGCGTTAGCCTTTGCCCTCGTCCTCCTCCTTCTGACAGCTCCATGCCTCTGTCCAGTCCGTACAAGCTTTGGTCTCCTTTCTGTCGCGTCTAAACTGAGCTCTAAACTGAGCTTTAATCTGCCCGAAAGTCGTCCTCAGGCACCTGAAACAACATTTGTCGGTCGTGCGTTTTATTTCACTCTTGCCCGGGGACGCTTTTTACAGTTGCACCGCTTCTGGACGGGGGCTCTTTCCTCCCGGTGTTAAAGCTCAACAGTAAGCGTTTCCCACTTCCTGCGCAGCGCTGAATCAGCTTTCAAGAATGTACGAGCACTGACTCACACTTCCTCCTGGATATGACAGCGCTTCCTGTCCTACACCAACTGATTTAGCCTTTATGCTCTCCCTCCCTCCACCCCATCTTCCTTTTCGACCCCCCCTCCCACTCCTCCCTCCCACCACCATCACCACCCACCACCACCCAGCCTGCTTCCTCTAACAGTTAAAGGTTTGAGAGGCAATCCAGAGCGGAATAAGTGACTCCTGGTTCCACCGTGCATTTATGTTTGTTAAAAGGCTCGGCCATAGGGGGGCGAGGGGGGATAAGTCACTCAGCTCAGTCATCAAGCGTCTGAGTCATTTGAATTTAATTTGCCCCGTCTATATTTAGGTGCTTCGGCCCCGGCCGTACGATCATTTACAGGAGACGAACAGATGGGTTGTGTGTTCTGTGTTGCGCCTGAGCCTGAGCGGGAGAACAACAGGTTCAGAAAGGTTTTCCCGGGAAGGTGAACTGCGGTTTGCCGCTCACTGAGACAAATTACCGCTCAAGCGTGAAGGGTCTTTCACCCACAAACTTACGAAGCACTTCAATTCCCTCTTTGTGATTTAACCCCGCTGCCTCTCATTTCTACCTGTGTTCAGACTCTGTGGAAACGATTTTTTCTAAAATTCTCTATTCTTTTGAAATGTCTAAATCATCACAAATGGGTTAGAATTCCTCTAAATTGGACCCAAATACGTAAATCGTTTTATTGCAAACACATGAGAAACCATGTCAAAAGTAGACAACACACATTTTCTTTTCCCAGCTGAAAATCAATCCCTCAAAAGAGTGACTTTAGTCTTCGAGACTTACTTTAGACTAGTCCATCAACTACAGGTCAAAAATGCCGTTCAAAGATTGAAGATCGAAGAAGTTTGTGCCCACAACCTCCACAATAGAGAAGCAAAGTGAGTGGGATACGGAGAGATGAATATTTGAACCTTTTTTGACAGAGCTGTAAACGGAGCACCACTACCAGGGCAGAAACGAAAAAAACTGGTGAGACAAGACCAAGAAAAGCAGACGGCCAGTGGTTGGGAACTGTTGGTTTTGTTTGTTCATTGGAAGCACAAATAGACGTTCTTCACTTGTGAAAAAAGGTGTTCACTTTGACAAGTGTTTTCATCCTCTTTCCTGTAAATCGTCTCTTTAAAAAAAAGCAGAGAGCTTCTTTTTTTTTTTCCAAATATGCCATTTTGATCATGCTAAGCTTCAAAACCAACATAAAAAGGAAAAAGCATTGACCAAAGCATGGTTGGGATCCATTAGTGGCATTTAAATGCACTCAGGTGTGGAATTAGTTTTCTTTCCCCACTCTCTATCCAGATTTACAGTATTATCACCCAAATGCCTACAAGAAAAAAAAAGTCATGTTATCTGATATCATGAAAAGTGCAGATGAAATAGGTTAAAGCTCCTGAACGGATCTTGGAACTCACTTCTCAACACTTGCTGACAGCTTATAGTGACACCTCGTGCATCCTGTCCGTTTGGGAAAGTCTGACACCCCCCCCCTGCACAACTCAAGTGTAAAAAAAAACCCAGATCCTTTCCTCTGACACAGTGGAAAGTTTACCTTGTGACCAAGGTGTGCTGATTATGCAAACATCCCGCAGCCGCACGCGCACACGCTTTGCGTTCACCTGACTCGTGCGTGACGTCACACGTGATTAAGGTGCTTCGGCAGATATACGGCAGGACTCCGGTTTGCGCGCATGTGTGTGTGTGTTCACGCACGCGCTCTTTGATTTATTTGTGCTTGTGTTTACACACAATAGCGCGATCGTTAGGCTGTCGGACGTCAGGGGAACTGGGAAAAAGGAGCCGGTGATGTCACGCAGTCATAACTAAGGAAAAGGTTGCGCAATTTTTCTGCGTCACTCCGCACCAGGACAACAGAGATGGGATGGGATGGGATGGGAGCAGGCCCAGCCTCCAAACATTGCCTATCACTGGGGGGAGGCTGCAGGAGGAGAAAACGTCTCGGAGCATCTGGTCGGTTAGTGGAAAGGTGGTGGATTTTATGGCCCCTTAGTTGTTGGAAAGTACCAAACTGTCCGGCACGGCGAGATAATCTGATGGCTCTCAGAGGCACTTCAGATGACCAAATATTGTGGTATGTTTTCGAAAGGATGTAACACAAGCCCCGGGTCTGTCCACTGTCTCACCCACCCACACACACACACACACAGACACACACACACAGACTTTCAACTCTTTTTTGGCAGGTCTTGTGGTGAATCACTCAGGATCCATGACCCACAAAGGCAGGTGGAAAAAACAAAACAAAAACCTAAACCATCCGTCCCAACCAAAGCCAAACCAGTGGGTCTCGGACAGGTGATTAAGTAAGGTCAACTGAGAAGAAAAAAAAAAGGAAAAAAAAGGGTGCACATCCGTTGGAGCATAGGAGTTTCCCAGATAGCAGAGCACCTGCCAGGACCAGCGTCCCTTTATGGCGTTCACAAACACCATCCCTGTTTTGCTTCCTGTCATAAGAAAAACATCATTCTTCCTTTATAAGTGCATCTGGGTTACAAAGCGAGTCATTTTTCAGACCACTTTATTGTTGTGGATTACAAGACCCCCAAAACGTGACAAAGAGGCTCCACTGCAGGGAGATTTGACCACTGTTTCAAATCAACCAATTCGAAAATGTGCCCATTCTGGGTTTTGATTTGTGCTTTTAGAGGCCACCGCTAGATTCCGAATGTGTAAAATGTATTATTGGTGAGAACCGGTGAGATGGCGGAGCAGTTACCTTTTCATGAGGGGGTTTGTTGTTCCGAGGCTGAAGATGGGCCGACTGTGTTTGTGGACACTGCCACCAAGTGGCCCCGACGTGTGGAGATCTTCGTCAGAAGCAGGAAAAAAAAAAACAGAGCACAGTGGAGCCCTCTTCTCCGTCTCACCTTTAACTAAAAAAGTAACAATAGAACGCCATCGGAAGACAGTTTTGTTCTCAAGATTACGTCTAATCTTAAAGCAAACGTTCAAATTGATGCAAATAAATAAATAAAAATAACATGTTATAAAAGAATCATTAAAACTATATGACATCATCCTTTGAAATGTTTATCTTTAGGGTGAAGAGAGTATTTGTCACTACTTTAACTGCAGAGCCACATTAATACATTAACTTTATTAATGGACAGGAATAAAAAATACCTCGTAAAATCAAATAAAAAGCATTCATTAATTACCCCCAGAACAGACTAATGACCACATTGCTGTTGCAAAATGTGTGACTTAGATGGATATTTTATCTAAGACATTATCATTCTGCAGGTTAAATGCAATGCTATGGAAATTAGACTGCAAAACGAACAGCCACAGAAAAAAACTGAAAGATTTTAGACTGCAAGATATCTTAAAACAAAAAGTTTTTTAAACATACAGTTTACAATACAAGATAAAAAAAAATTGAAACATAAGACAAAAGTGGGAGACCAAGGATCAAAAGTGAAATCAGATAAAACTATTTCAAGATTTAAGAAAAACCAAGAATAGACAAATGTTCCAAAAAACAGCAAGGAGGAGACTTTAAAGATAAATCATAATAAATAGAAATAGCCAAAAATATATGAAAATGTGACCCAAAAAGAAACAGCTAAAACAAAATCAGGTTAGAAAATTATTCTAAAAATGTCTCCATGCTGTGTTTTGTTTTATGTGTTTTTAGAAGTTCTCCTTTTCATTTAATGAAATCTTAGTTTGTTTGTTTCTTTTTGTCTTTTCTAACAACTTCAGATTTCTGAAATGTCATTTTTTTCTTTTGTGAAATGATGTTTCACGACACTTTTAGGACGATTTTGGGAGATAAATCTGGTCAAATCCAGTTGTGTGTTTGCCTAAATTGAATCCTTCCATGAATCCAGCAGCTAAATATTTGCCTTCTGAACATTTTTTCTGTATGATTCAGGGCCGGGGTCCACACCCAGCGATTCAAACTCAGCTCCGATGGCTAATAATTTATGGCAGGAAAAGGCATTCCAGCGAAGCGCCATGTCTTTTTTCCAGGAGCTGGAGGACAGACAGTGTTCGTTTGCTGCCTACCGCATTCCACAGTGACACATCCTCCTGTGTCAGTCTTCCTTTTTTTCTGAGTTATGAGCCCGTGGAAGTCAAAAAGAGTAGATTAGAGGGAGTGGATTGGAATCGAAGGGGGGTCAAACTTTCTTTCGTGCCCGAAGGCTTCTCGGAGTTTAACGATGATTTCAGTATCTGGAAGATGAAAGCTGGATTGGGCCGGAGTGACCATACACTGACCCGTGGGGTTATCCAGCATATATCTTACACTTAAAGCATCACCGCTATGCGTTTCCTGATGTTACATAACGTCTAACCAAGTATTTCAAGATGCAGGCTGCATTGTTTGGATGATTGGTTTCCATTCTTTCTCACATGGGTTAAAAGCCGTTCGACAGTCTGGCCTCATGGGCTCAGTGGAAACTAAATAACTTTTTTTTCCGTGTTTGGGGGTTCTATGAGAGTTAAAAAGACTGGGGAGCACAATCGGGAACAACATCCCCCCCCTCCTGGGGCTTTCTCTGTGGTTCTATTTTAAAAAATGCCTGCAATTGAAATTAAAAATCAATTCAAAATAAGAGGAACCCTGAGCTTCACTGTAAGTTCCCTAAGTCTTGCTTGACTTTTTCTTTTGTGATTAAGCAGGTGCTCATTTCAGGAAGAGTTCGATTCAAATATGGAAAACGAAGCCAGAGCTGAAAGGGATCTTTAGGATGAGCTGTATGGACTTTGACCAGCAGCTGTTTCTGTTCTGCCTCGGCCATCCTCAGCGCACGTGTGTCCCGACCTGACCCTTTTAATCACTTCAGTTTCACCTAAATTGTTCACATCCATTTTTTTTCAGATTTGGGATTGTTCAAAATGCCTTTAAAACGCAGTAGTGCACTAAAAATTCAAATGCGTCATTTGAAATTAACCTGTTTTGTTTTTTTATGACACTTATCTAAAGTGCACACGTGCCTTCGGGGGAAATCCTTTAGCTTCTCTCTTCTGAGCTGCACGGAATATTCCGGTTTAAGCTCATTTGGTGCAAGTATGCAGCTCAGAACAAACACGGGAGCATGATAAATGTCCCCTTCAGAATAATGACTACTTTTACTTTACACACACACACATCCAACCGAGTGCAAAACCACAAGATGATCATCAGCTCAACCCGAAGCTTCCTGTGATTCACGGCTCCGAAATTTACACTCATCCCCAAGGAATCCGGGGGACTTTTACCACTTTGTCGTCCCCTCTGGCACGGAGAGAAAACCGATGCTCTCTGAAAACAAAAAACGGTGAATTTTGCCTGGCAGACGAGGCAGCGGGACTTCCGGCGTCCTGTCCACACGTGTGTCCAGTCCACCTGTTTGTTATAAGATGGAGGTCCCGGTGCCTGCAGACCACATGTACGCCTTCCCTCCTTTTTGGGTGTTTTCTGTCTCCAGAAGTCCTTTCAGGTCTCACAATTGAGAGGAAAATATTTAGCTTTTTATTCGTGATTATTAAAGATTACAAGATTTAGATTTTAATAAGAAATGGGAGGACTTATTCACAGAGAGAGGAGCTAGCCTTCATCAACGTATTTCCCTATATGCTTTAATATGGAATATAATACACTATGCTATATAGAATAGTATAATATACCACATGTAGCTGGAACATAAGGAGAAATTCTGCACATTTAGCTCAAAGTACAGATACGAAACAAGGTGTGTTCAGCCAGAGGCTTCTTCCTCTCCTCCACAATATAGAACCAGAATCCATTTCATTTCTGCATGAAAGAATAACCACAAACGATGGCTGCTTCAGATGACTGATTTATGGAAAAAAGTGCCGTCTAACTAGATGTTTCCCTTTAAAAATAGTTCATTCGTTTCATTTCTGTCAGGCAAACATCCACCGTTTGAGTCCGGAGGTGAAAAGAAACTACTAAGTGATTCAAACCTTTTTTTAGCTACTTCATTTGAGTTGTTTTTTCACCTGGATATTTTGTTTTTTTTCCAAAATGTTTCATCAGTGTGACATCATCCGGAAACCAGTGACAAACAAGGTTGCGGGACATGTTATCTTTTTTCTTTTTAATCGCATGCTAAATGGGTAATTCCTCCCTGTGCACACTTTAGCTCTCAAGCTTTATGGGGAAGCCTATTAATAACAGGGGATGTTTGCTTCTGTGTTTTCCCACTCTTTCTCAAAATGTTTTTTTCTCAGACATAAATAAACGAGGATGTAGCTCTTCCATCACCGCATTTATATCAGCCTACTTGAAGCAAAACTAATAACTTCCACAGGAAATTTGTCACACTTTTGGTTACCAGTGGTTAATGGAGGGACTTTTTTTTTTTTTTTCCAGACGCTGTGATATGAATGAACGGGTCAGATGAATGGATGTCCAGTCAGAAACACACCTCTGGGTCCGGTTCAGTCAGTGTCCAGTTAACAGGGTTTTCGTTTGTTTCTGGGCTCAGAAGTTTTTTTTTGCGGTGGCTTATTCATCCCGATAAATTAAAAACGGGGCCCGTTTCCGTTTCCGCGCGCGCCGCGCGCCAGACGCGCGCGCGACCCACCGCGGCGGCGCTGACTCGCGCCTGAGTCACCGGACCGCACGAGCTGCCGCCTATTTTCTGGGCCTAAATATAAGCAGCTGAGCAAATCAGATGATTTCTGCGGTCCACATCCACCCGGTCATTAATCTGTGATCACAGAAGACAGGAAACAGAGAATGAATCAAACTGGTGGTGCAAAAGTTGAAAGTGTTTTGAAAATTTCAGGACATTATTCTATCTATCTATACATATATATATATAAATGTATCATTCCTAATTTAAAAAAGATTAATCAGAATCAGTTTGTGTCATTTGCTGGACTTTCTTTTGCACTTTTGTGTCTTCCTTTTGTCATTTTGTGAATACTTTCTCCCTGTTTTTGGTCTCATTGTTCACATTTTGGGTCACTTTATGGCCATCCTTTAATTATTATGTCTATTTCTGATCTTTCCTGTATTATTTTTTATAGTTTTGTCTCCTATTTGGTCAGAAAAATGTCTAAAGTCTTAGGGTCAGTCAAAGCTAACAAAGAATGTTTGTGTTTCGACAGACACCAGCTTGTTTTGTTGTAACTACACCAAACTGACCGGTGGAGTTCCTCAGGGATCAGTTCTGGAGCTCTTTTAGTTCAAAATGTTATTAAATTTCTACAATATTAGAGTTTAAGTTGCAGATACAACAGTTTGAACAAAGCTGTCAGTACTTCCCTCCTCCCACCCAAATGTTTTTGCTCTTTATCCAGAAAACCACATCTACTTTTCAGGATCTGGTTATCATGGACACAGATTACATGTTACATTTCAATATTTCAGTATTTATATTACGGTAACAGAGTTACAGGCGTTAGTAGCTGAAAACACTCAGTATCAAGAGTACAGACGCTGGTTTGGTGCTTCCTTATGTCCTAAACATCAGGAGTAAAAGTGTCATCACTTTAAAAGTTACATTAGTATATTAGTGTCTGTGTGAACTATCTATCTATCTATCTATCTATCTATCTATCTATCTATCTATCTA
>CAJRST010001113.1:2821240-2831587 GCA_907169785.1 Menidia menidia | reverse complement strand
GAGAGAGAGAGAGAGAGAGAGAGAGAGAGAGAGAGAGAGAGAGCGCGCTCCATTTTAAGCCCTGCACGGCGGCACAGCTCCGACACCATCCGGCCCGTCCTTGCCCGGAGCGATTAGAGCCAAGTGGCAGATAGCTCTCCTGCTCAGAGCCCTTTTAAATTTTACTGCGCGTCTCCGGGCCGGCGCTTTGCCGTTTCCAGCTCTTCCCCGAGACTCGCGCCAGAGTTTCAAAACCTCGCTTGATCAGCAGACAGTGGATGAGCATCGTCACCCCAAAAAAACAACTACATCCATTTATATCTGAGTCACAACATAAATATGAGCCTTCAATGTCTTTGTGTTGGGAACGCCATGCCGCCTGATGCTTGATGCTCAGTGGACAGTGGAGCAGGCAGCCGAGCTCGGACCACCATCGCTTACACAGTCGGGATGCGTGACTTTTAACACCGGACGTGAACCGGACCGGCCAAAGCGTGTGCTAACCTCGGCTCAAATCGAGCACAGCCACAACAAACAGGGTGCCACCTTTAAAATCCAGCCGACTTTGTGGCGCTTGATGAAAGAGCTCCGTCTCGTCCCATATCTGACGATTATATTTGGAAAAAAGTGAAGCCTTTAAACAATTTTCCCAGCTGACGCATTAGAACTCGGAAATAGGCTTGTCCCGATCCGATATTTGGATCAGCTCGGCCGCCGATATTACCAAAAAATGCGTATTGGCGAGCATGAGAAATTTGACAATCCAGACTACGGATCCAGTTAAAAAAATCCATCATCCATTGTGTACTATTAAAAAAAATCACCTAATTCAGCTGGCTAGTTATAAGAGTAGATCCCTTTTCAACACGGGTCTGACAACTAAGTAAGTTGACTAAATACCTTTAAACTTGAAAACATGCTCTGATAGGCCGGGATCGGTATCGGATCGGAAGAGAAAAAAGCTGGATCGGGACATCCCTATCCTGAAACCTCTCTGTCCACAATGAAAAGTAAGCTTGCAGCCTGAAACATATTCCCAACACCCCTCCTTCTCCTGCTTTAGTCCGATTGTTCACGGTCACTGTGGCCCGGACCCAAACCAGGAGCAGGAGCTTCTTCTTCTGGGATTTATCTGTGCGGAATATGCTGCGAGATGCTCAGTGATGCGTTCAGGACGCGGCTCACCTGCAGGCTTTGAGGACGTCGCCGGAGCTGGGGTAGATGGAGACCGAGGACCAGGGCGTCAGGGCGCCGGGGCCCGCGTGTTTGCGGGGCCCCCCGGGGGGCTCCGCCTTCAGAGGGCTGGGCGAGTCCCCGGGCCCCTTCCCGTTGAGGGCGGGGCCCTGGCTGTTGGGGTGGGAGGGGCTGTTAAGGCAGGAGAGGCTGTTGGCGGCGTGAGGCTCCGCCGGGCGCGGGGAGGGCGTGGCGTGGGCCGAGAGCGGCGAGGACGCCGCCGAGTGCTCCGACGGGGGCTTCGGGGCCCCGTGGAGAGCCGGGTGGACGTGGTTCGCTTTCGCCGGGGGGGACCCTCCGTGGTTCCCGAAGCTGTTGTGGTTGTTGTTGTCGTCGTTGTTGTTGGCTTTTCCCTTTAGCAAGGCTGAGAGTTGAGGATTGTCTGAACTGAGCGCGCTGGGGGCGGGGGAGCCGGGCTGGGAGGGGCCGGCCGAGCCGTCCACCGCCGCCCGCGGCTGGATGTGATTAGCCAATCCCTGCGCGGGGGCGGAGCCGGGACTGTGCGCCGTCCCTCCGGGCGGCCTGGCGGCGGCCGACGGACCCGGTGGCAAAGCGGCGGCGGCGCCTTTGCCCCCTGAAGGCATGGTGTCTTTGGTGTGGACCCCTGAGGTAGTAGTAGCGGCGTGGGGGGGTGAGGACAGGTGGTTGGGCGTGGTCTGGGGGGAGGTGGGGGACAGCGAGGAGGCGGAGGAGGAGGCGGTGCAGGGCCCGGAGCAGTGTCCGACCTGATTCAGAATGCCGGAGGAGGAGAAGGAGGTCTGGGGGGAGGAGGAGGAAGAGAAAGGGGGTTCTCCATTGGGACCGGCCGAATGAGAACCTGGATCTTTTTGAAGCCCCTGCACGGAGAAAGGGACACCGTTTTTTTTTTTTTAAACTCATTTCGTAAACAAAAACGGCCATTTAAAAGCGTGTCCGGAGGAGTACCTGAGTGGTAGTGTTGCGCTGCTGGCTCCTCCACGCCTCGTCGGCGTGGCGGGGGCTGCTGGTAGTGCTGCTGGTGCTGGGGTGGCTGGCGGCTGTGCAGGGTTGAGGTAGAGAGTTCTGCTGCGGGTAAGGCACGTTTCCGTTGCTCGGGCCGCCAACGCCGCCGCCGCCTCCCAGTCCCGCGCTGTGGTTTTTCTCCGGGTGTCCCGGCAGCCCCGCGGAAGGGCTCGACGAGCAGGAACCGTTGGCGGTGGGCTGGGGGCCGCACGGCGGCCGGGCGGCGGCGGCGTGGTGGTGGTTGAGGGGGGAGCCGTGGGGGAGGCCGGCGTGGCGGTGAGACGGCTCGGCCAGGGGCCCGTTGGGAAGGCCGGGCCGGGGCTGGCCACCCGCTGCTGCCTGCTGCCTCATCTGGGAAGGGAAAATGTTCACAGTTCAAACCAAACACCGACCGGCGATGGCGATGGCCTTTTTCCCGTTTCCATCTCTCAACCTATAAAATTATCTACACTGTCCAAAGACGGGTACCTGCTGCTGATGTTGCTGCATGAGGGAGAACTGGTTCTCCAGCTGTTCGAGCATCTGCAACTGAGGGGGCTTGAGGTTTGCTCGGTTGGTCCGCAAGTGATCCAGGTGCTGCACACAATAATATCGCATTACTTCATGTTCAATAAGACAAAGCGTGAAAGATGATTGTTGTCACCCTGAAGGATCACTGTGTCTTTTGATGTGAGGGCGAAAAGTTGCTAAACAGTGGGTGAATGGCCTCTGAAATTAGGGATGTCCCGATCCAGCTTTTTTGCACTTCCGATCCGATACAGGCACATCAGAGCATGTATTAAAGTTTTAAGTTATTTAGCCTGCTGTCAGACTCATGTTGAACAGGGATTTACTCTTAGAACAACTTAATGGTGAGGACACAGACCTGTGGGTTAGGAGATGCAAATGGCTCGTGTGTAGATCGGACTTTAAGAAAAAAAACTGGATCTGGAGTCTGGATCGGCCGACATGCATTTTTTTGGCATATTGGATCGGGACAAGCCTATCTGAGATGGTGGCTGCTGCGTTTCAGACAACAATGGCTGGGGCTTGTTCTTACCTGAAGCTTCTGTGGTGTTAGATACCAGCTGGGGATTTGCTGCTGATTGGGGCTGTTGGCCCACGACTCTGCAGCACCCTGCGGACGGCACAAGGACAAGCAAACCTTAAGCTCGGCTTTTAATTCCGTATGACCCGTCGCGGCTGGGAGGGCCAAAGCTCTGCGCTGTACCTTAGCTGGGCTGGCAGTGCGTTTCTTCTTGGCAGGACTGGCCTGTGGGTCCGTGTGGTTGCTGGCAGGCTGGCCTCCCTCCCCCTTGCAGGCCTGCAGATCCCAACGGATACACAGCTTGAGAGGGCACACTTGACTGACAGCGTAAGCAAAAATAACTCATCCGGTCTGTCTTTTTATTTTATTTTTTTACATTTAAAATCAGCCCAAAGATGAGCGATTCCAACCACAGATCCAAGGTTTTTCTGCACAGTGACACTGAAGGACGATACCAATACTAAACATTAACATGCATAAGTGATTGATTGAATGCATGTATGTATGACAACACTGTGATGAAAACAGCTTAATGTTAGTAAGAGAGGCTGATGAATGCAATAATCTGAGTATTCGTTTTGTGAAAAAGCTGTGAAATGACGCATCGGTGTTCAAGTATCAACAACCTTTGGGGCTTAACGTGAGTCTACTGTTTGTATAAAGAGGGTTGTGAAAATCTAAATTAATTTGGAACTATTTAAAATGTTAGGTAAGAGAGAGTGACGAAAAAAGAAAATACATGCATCCAGGCTTCATGTTTCCATTAACCATGCATTATCAGACTTTCAGTTTGCCAAGTGCATTGCAATGAGTGCACATGGGCTGTGCATCTTTGCAGAGAGGGTGAGGCCTGTTGGACATAGAGAGCTCTGCGCAGCACTGCCTCAAAACAGATCATTTAAAAACTACAACTACACTCTAAAAAACAAGATTAGTGCGATGTGGGCCCCCGTTTCGGCTCCACCTGACTGTGTCGTGTTTTATCTGTTGGCCCAGACGCCAAGTGGCTGGCCAGCGGAGCGAACCATGGATCTCACCTGCTGTGCCTGTGCAGTGTTCAAGGCCCCTTGCCTGGACGTGAGCTCAGCAGGAATGGGAAGGCTCCATGCCTCCTCAATACTAGGAAGCATTTTACTCTTATTCTGCAGACTACCTGGGTGTAGGTTACACAACTGAGCCTAGGAGAAATTGTGTAAGACACAAACTTTAGTGCTGAGCTTGTAAGGAAAAGAGAGGACTACGGCTTACTTATAGGTGGTGCCAACTGTACACAGAATACAAAAAAAATGTTCAATGCCATGAATGTATGCTTTACAATTAAGTGAGGAAAATAAAATAAAAAAACACACATATATGAATTATCATTCATATGCTCGTAGTCACAAATCAAATATCACAAAAGCCCAATCTGCATTCTTTTAAAAAAAGCGGATTGATTTGGCAACGCTTGGCAAAAAAAAAAAAAAACACAGCACCTTAAAACACAACACGCACACAAAAAAAAAAATGAAAGAAATACTCCACGATACGTCAAAATGGCCCCCCGCAAGAGCGTGTGAGGGCAGCCCCACCTGCAGCAGCTTGATGCGCTGGGTGAGGGCGGCCGTGTTGAGACAGGCCTTGCTGCGCGTGGCGTTGATGTAGCACTTCATGGCGTCGTGCAGCTGGCCGCAGGACTCGTAGAGGGTGCCCAGGTCCATCCAGGCGGCGGCGTGGCTGTGGTCCAGCTGGACGGCGCAGATGTAGGCCTGCAGCGCATCCATAGGCTGGTTCTGCTGCTGGTACAGCACGCTGCGTTAGAAGAGAGGAAATTAGATCTCACCCACTTTCAGGAGATACGAGACTCCGACTGTCACCTAATTTGTCACTGATCTAAAGCTTTCGCTTGGCTATCCTCGTTCCCTCGCCCATAAATACGACAACCAACTCTTACCCTATGGAGCACCAGGTGTCGGCACTAGCCTCCGACTTATCGATGGACTGGCGGTAGGAGATAAAGGCATCCTGCACCTTCCCAATGCTGGAGTAGCACCTGGAGGAGAGGAGATGGACGGCAAATTGGAAAATAAGGTGATCAATTTCTTGTTGAGTTGTTTTTCTCATCCTTTGAAATAACTCCATGTCCGTTTATGAATAACACGACACCTTTTGTTACACGATAGACAGAAAAAGCTACTAAAAATGATACCGAAGTATCAAGGTTCGAGTGTAAGACGGCCTGTTGAAAAGCTAAGGCTTTGCTGAAACTGGATAATCGGCAGGAGAATGATCCAAATTCCTGTCAATTAATCACAGGATTCACTGAGGCAGGGGCTTTCCACTAAACATGAGTGAAACCACAAGTACTTAGTTACAAGCAAGGGCAGAAGTTAAAACGAGGTTGGGAATAAAACAAAAAAAAGGGCCAATAACGAGCAGTTTATGGGCTTCAACGGGTTTTTAGCTTTACTATAAAACAACATTCATCGGGACTTAAAAACATCTTTCAGCACCGGTGTGCCGCCCCCCCCAAACCCCACCGCCCCTTTCTTTTCTTACCTGCCGAGAAGGTACCATGACTGGCCCGAGTTTGGATCTGCTTCTAGAGACTTCTGCAGACACTGGATGGCATAGCTGTCCTTGGTGTCTTTATCCCCGAGCTGCTCCACGGTGTGATGCATCCAGCCTGAGGACAGCAGCCAGAAATCAAGCGTGATTGGTCAAGATCTGACGACGAGCCAAGAACGGCTTGGAGACGCAAAAAAATAGATGTTCCTGCAAAAGCAGCTTCCACTATAATGGTGAAAAAGGGCAGACAAACAGGGAGGGGACCTTCTTCACACACACTTCAAACGGTTCCGCATGAGGCAAACAACTCCTCCTGCCTCACACCCATTTCCACAAGGGCACACACGCCCACACGCACACACATACACTCACACACACACACACACACACACAGCACAGTCCCTCCCAGCAGCAACAGGCAATTTCCAGC
Organism: Menidia menidia; assembly: GCA_907169785.1. NCBI lineage: Eukaryota > Metazoa > Chordata > Actinopteri > Atheriniformes > Atherinopsidae > Menidia > Menidia menidia. The sequence continues at coordinate 2,825,390 of CAJRST010001113.1, read as the reverse complement.
AAAAACACAAAGGCCACCAGGCCCCTCCAGTCCTCCTCCCGTACACCTGTGGCAAGCCCGTCGCCATGGCAACCCCAGCGGGCAGAGCTGTGAATGGTTTTTCGCTACTGGGTGGGAGACGGCGGGGTGGCGGCGGGCGCTGGGGTCCACAAGGAAAATGGAAATGGGAGGATTTAGCCCGGCCGAGCTCAAACGTGCGGTTTGGACTTGATTAACATTTCTGAACGATTGTGAAGGAGAGAAAAAGTAGCGAGGGTGTCCGGAGGCCTTCAAACGATGAGCGTTCTGAGGAGAATTTTACTCCCCGAAGCTCCCCCCCTCCGTGGTGGTCGTGTGGGTGCGTCCGTCACCTCCGGCCCGCTGGCTGCCCGCCGCTCTAACGCAGGGGTCAGATTCTCCCTCGTCTGACAAAGCGTGCCGACGCAAATAAAGAATCTCCAGTTAGACAATAAGTCACGGGCTTGAAACGGATCTCTGTGATGGACAAGATCCTTAAAAGCTAAATGAGTTTAGCTTTTCACGTGCTTCATCTTTAAGTAACTAACCCTAACCCATCTTTAAGTAAGACCCTAACCCTAACGGACCCTAACCAAAGAAGGCAGCACCATTTTCAAACCAACACACACAAAAAAAAACATCAGTGTGCCGTTCAAACCGCACAGAAACACACACACACACACTCTCAAAATCAGTGGTTGTTTTCACAGAACAGCACGATGCACGTGAGGGTGTTAGACCAAAAGAAAGGGTCACTCACCCAGTTGTTGCAGTGTGGTCGCCTTCACCTGGGCCGGGAGACTCTCCGTCTGCAGCAGACTCTCGTACGCCTCTTTGGCTGCTCTGTATTTCTTCTGCGGAGGGGGGGGGGTTAAGAGAAAGGTCGAGACGGAAGGGGCTGTTAGAGCCAGACGGGGGAGGACGCTGGTTTATGGCTCTATCTGGACAGACAAAGAGTCTAAAAGACCTCCTTGCGCTAATGACCGGCCGCACACACACACACCGGGAGCGGGTCGGCGTGGAAAGAAGACAGGCCAGACTCAACACGTCTGGCAGCTCTGAGCGCGTGTGTGTGTGTGTGTGTTTGCGCTTAAACGATTGTGTGTGCTTTGTGTTTTGTGGAAACCCGAGCCGAGCGTTTGTTTTAACTCGCCGACCTGGCTGAACCCGAGTCTGGACCAGCGAGAGGAGGTATGTGAGCACACACACACACACACACACACTCGCAAAGCCGTCTTACGCTAACGGCAGAGATGTTACAGACTTTTTTTTTTTTTTTTAAACCTTCAAAAGCCCCGCGGGGATCTGTGGCTTGCTTTATGCGTCTGGACCCGTCCCCGTCTGCGCACAATAAAAACACCCCGGGGTAAACATTGACTCTTCGGGCCACATAAATGAGGAGAGGCTCTTAGTGGTTTGTTCCTGTTTGAGCTGCCATCAAGCCGAGGCGAGGTCAGATGGCAAACAGAGATAGGGCGGCTGTTATCGCATGATCCAGGCCCTGCTAACAGGTGTGGGGCCACGATGGGAGGACGGTTTCGGTTCGATGTGTTGAGCTTAACGCACCCCCAAGTCAGGTGAAGTGATTTTGCCAAGCGCAAAAAGGACGTTAAACGAAGCCAAATAGCATCTTAGCAGGTTGCTACCACACAGCCAATAGGAAAGCCAGCTTGTGGAAAGCCCAATGAAATGAAAAACATCGGCTCCGAATTTCTTGATAGCTGGTGGAGTACGGGCATGGGAAGTATTAGCCGCCTGTTTCCACATATTCGACTACTGTGACGCACCATTGGCAGCGTCAAGTACAATAACCTCTGTGAGCACTGAGGCAAATTAGAAAAAACCCTAGTGACTAACCTGTCTCCAAATACACTTCTTTAATGCCAAAAAAGGGTGTAAAATGCTGTAACTGCATGTCCAGTTAGTCTGATTGTTAACTGTGACACTAAGTTGGTGTTGAGGAGTCAAAAAGGTGTTTGTTAGAAACTCTGTTGGGCAAAACAGAGAGGAAATAATCTCGGTGTGATGCCCGACAGGACGAAAAGCCCAAGTGTTTCCCAACACCTTTAGCCACAAAACTGAAATGACCTCCACTCCAGTCCATTTCTGTGGGAGAGAACATTCAAAGTTCCCCGAGACAAACTTGTAACCAGCTTTTACAGCAGGGTTTGATACCTTTGCTGGAGTTTTAGCAGATTAGCGGAGAACGGTGAAAGCAGAGCGGACAGCTGTTTGCGCTCCTCCGTTTGTCTATTTGCAGCTTCCAGCTGAAAATGTTATCCCCGCCAAACCGGAACGTCCCACTGGAGGCGAGCGCGAAAACAGCTCGAGGGCACTTCCGCGTCCATGTGACTGAGCCACATTGCCAGTGTTCCGGGCTCCCTCATCACTCATTTCCAGCAGAGAAACAGCTGCTTCACGACAAAAAAACAAAACAAAAACCTCCTGTTTGGAGAACCCCACGCCACGGCCCAGGCTGTTTTAAAACCTGACGGCTTCTCCCTCTTGCAGATGCCCTAACTCAGTCAGGCCTCGCGAAAATCAGCGGGGCGCTTTCGGCCTTAATCCTGATAAAATGTCAACACAAAATACCCCCAAAAAATACAATTTGGTTCGTCAATATAAGTTCCATCATTCCAAAAATGCAGGTTGTATTCGGATTGAATACACAGTTCTCAGTCTTTGTCTCTTTCGCACAGCCGCAAGTGCCTAACGAATTATGCACAATCAGCAAAATGCAAAACCACAGACTGTTTCCATCCAGTGCCACAGATGCAAAGCAAGCCCTTCAAATATCACTTTGCACAAATTGAGCATCGGATTTGTCCGCTTTAAAGCACTAAACTGACGCTGGGAAACCAAGGCAACCAAGAGGTGATAACCCAAGCTACACTGGGGTGGTGGTAAACTGTGTGGTGTGTAGGGCTCCAAAACACGACGGAAAGCCGCGTTTTCAACGTCCGACCACGGCTGGTTGTTCAGAAAAATGAACTCGATTAAGGCCTCTGCGCGGCTTCCCCATTTATGGCCCAAACGTCTCCCCGTACTCCCAGAGTTTCCTGTGTCTTCCCCCCGAAAGTCGCTCCCCCTCAGCCAAGCGATTAAAAACGCTAACCCGCCACTGGCACTTTGGGAAATGCTCAGATTGCAAATGATTTTACGAGAGGCTGCTGGACCGAACTCGTTTTCCACTCGAACATATTTCCACAGCAGAGAGTTTTGGCCAGCTGCTGAGGCGACTCTTCGAGACGTAAAACTAGCTGAATAAGGGCTGAGCTGCACCCGGTGACCTCCATACATAAAAAACTGCTTCCATCAGGACCCCCCCCATCCCTCTTTCCCAAGGTGCCTCTACGCTCTCGGCGGGGATTATTAACCTGAAATATAACATCAAAGCACGCAGGAAAATGGTGTCAGCAAATGACAAAAATCTGACTATTCCTGATGGATTAGTCAAGAGAAACGTTTAACTACCAGGTGTGTGTGTAAAAAAACGTCAGTTTGATTGACAGCTTTGTACTGATTTCTTGAAATGTGGGTTGGAAATCATCGCTTACCTGGATTTCATACAAATGCGCGATGTGGAACTGAACTGTGGGGAGAGAGAGGAGAGAGAAAAAAAAAAAGGAGAATCGGTCATAAATAATCTGCCGTGTTACACATTTACCTCGTGGACCTCCATGGAGACCGACTACCAACAGTATGGAAGCACAGATGGGCGGGGGAGGAGGAGTGCACATGCAATCTGAAATCAGTGTGCGTGCGTGCGCGCGTGTGTGTGCGCGCACAGTGTGTGTGTGTTTTGCAGGCCCCTTCCAGCTCCCTCTCCTTCGCCGTCTCCTTGGCAACCCCGGTCTTGAGCAGTCAGCGGGGGGAAACGGCAGAAGAGGCAAATTTGCTCTGTTGAAATATTCCTGAGCTCCTTTTCAACGTGCGCTGTGCAACCCTGAGAGGAGGGCGCGTCCTATCCAGGTATCACACCATGCTAGCAACCCAGCAGCAGCCGGTAACAGCAGCTGGAGGAGAAGTGGTACTTACTCTCAGCCTTGGACAAAGTGCAGAGGTTGGAGTCGATCAATGCCAGCTGAAAATGCTGCAGAGAGACAGAAAGAAAGAGAGAGAGAGAGCACTTTTTAAAAATAGAAATCAAACG
>CAJRST010001113.1:2770475-2820840 GCA_907169785.1 Menidia menidia | reverse complement strand
CCCCCCCCCCCCCCCCCCCGGGTTCCTCTCGGCTCATCTTTCTCTCACAGCTTTGTTAAAGCGCTGCCCGTCGGCACAGGCGCCCTCCCCTAATGGCAGATAACTGGGCCAGTTGTGTGTGTAACGCTCGGAGAGCGCGTGGTGCTGGCAGTGAGACAGAACGGAGAGAGGGGAGAGGGGAGAGGGGAGGAGGGGGGGTTGCATCCAAGATGAGGCGAGGACGTGCAGAACGAGCAGTCTACCTCGCTCAACGCCGTACCGCTAAAAGCCAGATTCGGATTTCCACGTTCGGCATCCCAGCTTTAATTCGACTGGAAAAGCCGAATATGGTGAACAGTAAAACAATCTAAACCACAGTGTGGGCATTGAAATAATCACCTAATTGATGACTGCAGGATCTATTTTAATGGATCAGACTGTGTACGGGATTCACATTTAACCATTTTTTAAACAATAGCTAGAATAATGTAACTTAAAAGACACAAAAGTGAAAGAGTGGGGAAAACAATAGCATAATAAACAGTATTCTAGTCAATTTTACAATCACATCAACTGACTCCAGGTGAGGGTGCCACGATTAGATATAAAGGAAGCTTCCATTTCAATGACCAAAACGAGTCTTATGGGTGGGCTACGTTCATTGTTAACTTAAAGAGAGAGACCTAGAGGGGAAAGACCATCCAGGCTGAGGTATACTCAACAAGAACAACTAGTTCCGAAACCGCCAAAAAGTCTCTTCAAAAGCAAACAATAGTCTCTAAAAACTGATTTATTAAAAGGGCTTTCTTTGAACGCGTGCCTGTAAAATAAAGGCTCTAAAAGTCACACTCTACATTGCGGGGAAAATGGGGTTTGTATACTGTTGTCCTATGGTGTATAGAAAGTATTTTATGACAAGATGTCTGGAGCAAAACAAAGCCAAGGATCAGGTGGCAGTAGATCCCTCAAAGGATCCAGAATTCTCAGACGACAACAGAGTCATTGGTTCAAATTAGAGGGCCCACAGTTACCGTCTGAGCGTCTATGGCTAAAAGGTGTCATTCGGATACATGATCTGCCGGCTTTTGTTAATCTATAGGACATGAAGGACGTGACGAGTACAAAGGCAGCCAAAAGGCCTCTATGACTGCATCTCAGGTTAACAATGCAGACGGGAACCAGTTAAAAGTGATTCCATGAGTTAAAATTCAGATAAACTAAATGAACTAATCTGTCTTTTGAGGGTGAATGCCTTTTTATAAGGAATTTGTTTCTGTATTTCCATTGTCCACATGTAAAACATTATCTATGGCCAGTAGTTGCCAACAATAAAGCCCCCTGATACTTATCCATTTCATAATCTCTGACAATTTCTATGGATAACAAAGACCAAACGAATGGATCGGACTCCCTTAAATGAAATAAAAATGGAAGTTTTAGACCAGCTGTTGGGTCTTTGACATGTTCCAGAAACGGGTTGTCAGGTCCTGCTTGACCCATATCCACAGCAACTAAGTCCCATTTAATCCCGCCTTTCACATTTACCTTTAAGCTTGACTCGTAGTCCGTGTTGACTTTAAACATGAGGGCCAGTCTCAGATGAATCTCTTTTGCTCTTGAGAAACCGGGGTCAATGTAAAGCACCTCCTGGAAAGCCTTGATTGCCCTGAAAGGGAAAAAACGCAAGTTTAAATACACACTGTAATTTGACACCTCTTTTGAGTTCCTCGTATGGTTTAAAAGGAACATGCACAACTTCTTCTTTACGCCTGATATTTTTATATCCGAGGTTCAGCTACAAATATTACAAATGCAGCTCAGTCCATCGCCATCCGCAGACACTTCTTTTGCCGCTGCCCTGCACTGGACTTTTTCATCTTAAATCCAGCCTGTGGCTCTGACCACGCCCATTTCAGGAAGAGGTGTGTGACGAGCAGAGGTGAGCGGCCAATGGGGGGAGCCCAGCACATCCAGCATGCGGCAGACCTCAGACAATTATCATGTTGGATTAGCTGAAATCCCAGAGACTTTGTGTTTGAGCTGTGGGCTCTAATAAAGCTTTAGAAAAAAAACAAAGTCAAGATTTAGGCTGTGCATTGAAATTACGAGCAAAACGCAAAGAAATCATAACGAACATTCAGTGCATCCAAACAATAGAATAACAACTGTATGGACAATGGCCCTTGATGAAAATATGAAACGATCAGAGCAGATGAGAAGCAAACAAAAAGCCGGAGGACTGTTAAGGTTGTTCTGGAGCATCTGCATTAAAACTGGTCTCAGTGTCATTAGGGAGCGAGCCGTCAGCGAGTGGTCAGGAGTTACGTTTCAAAGTAAAAAAGCACTAAGTGTATCCCCGATGCTCAGGTGGTCTATGGGTCCAAACACACTACATAGTGGCAATTCTGGGCAAAAGGGCCCATCCACAATCCAATTTCTTTCCATTTTTTCTTCCAAGTAGCCAGAATTTCTGATGCAAGTGGACTGAAAATCAATAGCAACAGGTTTTGTGCAGGGATTCCGATAAATTATTTTATTATGATGATAAACTCCACAAAATAAAGAGACTATCAAATGCTGAGATGTGGCTGGGACGCTGCTACCTGTTCCTCTCCCTACAACCCGGATCAAGAGAACATTTAAAAACACAAACACAGAAAGACAACTTTCCAAATCGAGCCCGCTCGCTGTGTCGCTATGACAACAATGGCAAATGCATGTCAGCATGAAGCTCCTCTCCTGTGTGAAGCAGCCGAGCAGCGAGAGCGGGGCTGCCGATTGTGTCAGACAAACACACATACACACACACACATACGGACACACACACACACACACGCACGCACACACACAGAGCGGATTGAACTCATTGCCCCCACTCCCTCCTCCTCATTTATCTGGTCCCTCCCTCTCTACATTCATCCTCTCTTCCCTGAAAAAAAAAAAGCAAAGCCCCTCACTAGAGGATGCAGAGCGACACGACATGTGGAAAACTAGTGGAAAAGAAAAACAAAAACAAACAAAGCACAGGTCTAAAAATCTGGAAACCCGTGAATGCGCGTTTTCTAAAGAGCCGGAAAAAACGCTTCCCAAGACGACCGATGTTTTTCCGGTCAGGGTGTCATTTTTAAATGGCCGAGGAGCAAAACGAAAACGGGGCCGTGGAAAGGGCGACGCGTTTGGGGACCGACGGGCAATAGCATGACCCCGGGAAGTGGCGTCCTTTGGGCCCTTGAACTCAAGTTGACGTAATCTGTCCAAACACCTACACCACGATGCTGATTTACGGCCACTTTGCAGAATTCGTTTTTTTAAGGGGCTGGTACATAGGGAGGAAACTGGACAAAACCATGATTTATGATGTGACTTTTCCACATTTCATTAACATTATCAGCTTATCTTGATTTGTCTGGAGCAACACATCTACAAACATTCTTCTCAAACAAAGTTATCTCGTTTTAGCGGTTTGGTGTTATGGTTTGAGTAACGCTCTTCTGAAGGAATTCCTCACGCTCACAGTGACCCTGACTTCCATCAGGTCCTCACGCGCTCTCTGAGGTAAGAGACATTTGGGTGATACTGGGAGACAGTGGGAAATGAAGCCCTTCAGAAACCTTGTTTGGGCCAAATGTAGTGAAAATGATTAATCTTTTTTTAGATTCAGCGCATTCTCATAAATGGGAGGGAGGAACCCTATCTCTCCAGCAGGAAAGCCCTTAAAGCTTTGAAAGGATAGTTTCGTGTCCTGAGGAAGACCCTAACCCTAACCCTAAAAACCAACACTAACTGAAAAAACAAATGTCAGATCGGGGCACCGATTAGCGCTCCCGTTCTGCATTTTTAACCTATGTTCACATGCAATTTACCAAAAGCATTTGCCGACGTTGAGCGGCAGTTTTGAGCTTTGCTATTGTTGGCACCTAGGCCTGATAAATCCTGCAAAACTGTCTCGAACCCGGTTTGGCTTCTGCATGTAAAAAACCAAGGTTAGAAACACCGGCTAGCATTCCACAGAACATTTCACTGACCCCACCTGTATGTGGAGATTTAAAGATGTCAGTTGGAAAGGAAAATGAAACTACAGGACATTTTTTGACTGCTGTTAAATAGTGAACAGGTGCTCTTCTCAGCACTTTTGAGGGTTTTAAACCATGATTGAGAAGGAACACCTGGCTGCTGTTCACTGAAGAGGGCTGCAAGTTTGAGGCTACGAAAAATAATAAAGTAGACTTCTTTTTTTTCCCAGGCTCGTCTTTTAACAGAAACTGGTCCAACACAGCCTACGGCATGGTGTGGTGCCTTCATGCTGACTTATTCTGAATACGGGCTGCATTAAAGAGAAACACGCCATTACTAATAGGAAGAATTTAACTGGGGTATTCCCACATTGAAAGATAAACAGCTGGCCCGCTACACAAACACTGACACAAACAGCAGGTTCAAACCATATTTTGGACGGGAGCCCTGGGTATTGTTCTCGGCTCCAAATTCCCAATATCCCATCTGTGAAATATCTTTGCGGAACAACAACAATCTACCGAGGCAACGGGACCAAAGAGATCCCTCCCAGAGCTGGACTCAGCCCCCGAGCTTCTGCATCCATCCTCTAATCAGGACAATCTGTTTCGGGCAAGTGGTTTTAATGTTGTGGCTGGCTGGTATGGATGAAAACATACCATCAGGAAGGGTAAAAATGAGGTCGCTTGGGAAAAAAAGTGGGGCCTTTGGAAATCAGAAACTAACTTTATAATATCTGAAAGTGACATGAAAGCAGCTTTTTTCCAGGTGTCATTTTAAATATATATTTCTACATATCTTTTCTTTCAGTATTGATTTACAAATGTGAAATTTATCATTTTAAAAAAATTCAAAATGCTTAGCATTATTTTAAAAAAAACGAGTCGAGAAAGAGAGTCGGGATTTGAGTTTTTTGCTGCTGATAAAAGGGAAAAAAAAAAAGGTCATCTGTATAAAGCGGCAAAAGAAAATCGAGCAGGAAGTGCGGCCAGCCCCGTTTACAATTAAGGTCGGCGTTCGGGAACACTGTGGATTCCAACGCGTTCCAAGGAGGAAGGAGCCGGAGGTAAAAGCGATACGCACATGTACGCGGAAAAGGTGGGAGCTGGACAAATCCACGTCCGAACAAAAGCACCTGGACTCGCACTAACAGGAGTTTGGACAATGAGGAAAAACGTGCAAAAATTGTGTCTTTTCTTTTCAGGATTACCTCACCAGCACAGAGGTACTAAAGCAGAGACTGAGCTTTCAAGTATTTTTCCACTGCAAATGTCAATAAATGTATGCTAATCCTCTACTTTTATACAAGTACACTTTCTGCTTTATAATGCCACCAACCAATGGGACCTTTACTACCGTCTGACACTTGTATTTTCCAACCGCAAACAGAAAAAAAAAACCCACAAGCATTGATTCTTTCGACAAATACAAACGTGCAGAAAAACGCATAAAATTGAACATCACAGTTATTGATTTTGATCTAAAGGTAAAATGGTGGGAAAGTTTCATCCACTTTTCTGCCTGCGTCTCGATGATGTAGTTTCATTCGAGCGGGGGTTTAACTTAACTACTGAGAGGTTACCTGGATGCTCTTCCTCCAAGAAATCTACACCAGAAATCAAATCATGCCAGCCTCAACAAAGAGCGATAACATGTTACTCAAACTGATCTGAACGCTTTAACTCCCGTTAAAGCCACTGTAACTTATAAACATCAATGGACGATATGACAGGAAATCAAATGGAGCTAAATGAGGCTTCTTATTCTTGTGTTTGTTTTGGTACGATTTTTTTCAAGAGATGGTTAATAATTCCAAACCACAGGGATGTTACTGGAACATTTTTCCCCTTTTTTTTTTTTCATATCCCAGACACGATTAACCATTTCTTTTGCACTGAACTAAACAGCCAGAGGAGTGTTGAATCAACCCGTTAGTCCCGGACTCAGTGAATGGCCTAAATCGACAGCGCCGCTCATAAACCCACGACACACACACACAAACGCACACACAAGAGTCCAATCAATTCTCCTGCAATCGATGGCAAAGGCTGAAAAACTGAATCTACTGGGAGAAGGCGGATCGCAGAAAGCCAAGCGCCGTGAAAGAAGCAGCCATACTTCCAGAAAAAAAACCGTCCCCCCCCCCACCTGGCACCACCCGGGCGATGGGACCTCTTTCTGTCGTTTCAGCTTTTTAACAGAGAAACGACGATATGTTATTACCGAAGAGGCATAAAAGCGGGAGATGGGTTTATGATGACCTGCCTAAAGCCTGGGCTCCTTTTAAACCGGTTTTGCCGGTTAAAGGCCGGTGACCGGTTCGGAACGAGTGGCCGGTTCGGCGGTGATTCGTGACGACGGGATGGCGGCGCTGCTCTCGTCTACTTGCGGTCAGAGGCTTCTCTAACCTCCATTAGCTGGGACACTGATTAGTGACGGTGGTGTGTGCGTGCGGCGAGGCGGAAGCACTTACCACTGAAATGCGTTGTAATAGAAGTAAACCATTCCTAGGCCGTATAAGAAGGCGGCGTTCTGCGAAAAAACAAAACAAAGGTTGACATGAGGTGATGGCACAGCGTTATCAACGGTTCGCATGGCGCCCGAGCCTTTTTAGCATCCGTTTATGACTTAAACGACAGCTCTCATCCCAACATCTGCCACGGCCTTCCCTCCTCTGGTCCCACACACACACACACACACACACACTCACACACACACACACACACACACACACACAGGATTAAGGTAAATGGATACTTCATCTAGCTTGGGGGTTAAGCTTTAAACGGTCGTGCTAGTGAGGGGATCTGGAAAAAGTGCCTCGAGCCTAAACTGGCAGCGCTTGTGTTTAACAGTCCCCCTCCGAACGGTTAAACATCAAACAGAGCGGGCCTGCTCGCTCACGTGGAGATGACGGGCCGGACGCCCGCCGTTTCACGGATGAGTGCGCGACGCGGGCCCCGGCTATTAGCAGGAAATGAAAGCGCTGATGAAAGGGGACGTCTCTGCTCCGCAGCTGACGAGTTGTCCAGGTGTAATAAACCAGAGCTGTGAGCCTTTAGACGCCGGCTACAAACTGACCCTGGTGCTGCTGATAGAGGCTATGTAATGTCACTAAAAATGTGATTATCTAAGCTGTGACGTCCTGTAGGTATTCAAGATACCCAAAATGTAATCAATCACATTGTGTCCGATCAGGATTGACTCCCTTCTTGCTTGTACACGTTTGAAATGGCAGCAGAGACCAGCATTCCCCTTAGGAGTTAGTGGAGACTGAAAGAGCTACTAGACACGATGACCGTTGCTCTTGCAGTGGCTAACACGATGTGTCCCGTTACTATGTCCGTTTCCAGCTCTTCTGGATTACTGAGCAAGACCCAGAGCTTCAATAAAAAGTCAAACTGGTTTGGGCACAAAGGCTGAATAAAATTCTGTGTGAATGTTAAAGATATAACCCAGTCATTTGTAAATATAACCACGATGATTTTCCTTGAGTTACATACACAGTCATTGATTTATCCTCCTGTTTAAGTCAACAGAGAGGTCCAACACGTGTCCGCTTATTCCATAATATGCCACTGTGATAGGGACCGTACCTAGTATTTAGGTAGCTCTAAAGACAATGATGACAGAAAAAACTATGTTTAACACCTAAATGACTGTACGCTGACTCATTTAGAGAGCTTTACAGAGCCTGAATGTGGGTTTGCTAGCACACAGGGACAGGAGGACAGGTTGGGGATCAAACCACAATGCTTTCATTAGTGGATAACTGGCTTTACCTCCTGAGGAACGGCTAGCACAAACTTAACTCGGGAGGCTTTTTTTAGGCTCGTCGCTGTTTTGATTTTTTTTTTTTTACTCGTGCAAAAGTGGTGCCAAAGCGACGATACGTGCTCTGCAGGAAGGTTTGGGGCACGGGTGCCCAGATTTTACAGAGCGATGCCCCATCAACACAGCGATTAAACCAGAAGATGTTAGCCTTAAAGTCCTGCGTTTGGTTAAATTTAGGGTTAAACTTTAGTGTTAGAAGCCGGATATTGTGCAAAAGGTGTGTGGTGGAGACGGATCTGGGTCACATTTGGTCTATAACGCAGTAGTACGGGACGGAGGGGTGGTTATACTGATACGTTAAGGGCAGCGTGAGAGTCTGCTGCACAGCTTTTGTTTGGCGTGTCCTTTAGTGCTAATCTGGACTAATTAGAACAACGTTGGGCACGCCAAACCACATTTCTGCCAATGTACGCTGAAATGGAACTTTTAAATCAGGAGCGTTTGAGCACGAGAACAAAAGCAGAGCAGAGTTGGACAGGAAATTCACAGGAGGTCACCGTGAACCCTTAAATTCTGTTCAAGCTATCCCGGAATGGAAACGGGAGGACAGAAGCTGGCAACACCCAGTTACAGTCTTTGCCAGCAAGCTCAATCGCCGCCATATCAAACCTTACTTTCACACACAATACGGGAGATATTACAGCGAGTACTATTAAAAAAAACACATTTTTTAAAATGATTTTTACATGAAAACTCACCTTCCAGTAGTCCGGCTGTAAACTGAAGTACCTCTGGTATGCAGATAATGCTGGCATAGAACGAAAAACAATACACGAAGAGGGAACAACAAGATAACATTTAGTTACAATGTAACAACCAAATACATTTTCCAACATTTTAACACTTTCCAGCAGTAAAATTCCAGCACCAGCAAAAAGCCTCTTGTCAAAAATCAGCCCAGCGAGGGGGAAGAAAGGCGCAACTCAAAGGACTTCGAATGAAAAAACTACCGTTGAAGGGGGGGGAAGAAAAGAGACGGAGGCTCACCTTTTGGATATTCCTCCAGCAGGAGGTTGAAGTGGCCGAGCTGGCAGAAAACGTCAGGATCAACTTTCCCTTCGGCTTTCAGGATGAGGGCATCGTAGCAGCTAACGGCCTGAACGAGAGACACACGGGTTGAAAACGGGCCCGGCTTTGGAACGTTTCATTTCAGGGAACCTAAAACGAGCCGGGCAGAGGTTCTCCAAAATGACATGCAAATTTTCTTTACGGCTTAGGCCGCCGACGCTGGTGCTTCTGTACGGGCTCGTTATGTATGTCAGGCCGTTTTCAGACATTTGCATTGTGCCAGCTGAATGCCCAAATATGGGCCCTGAAGTCGGTATTTAAAAAAACGGCTAAACAAATGAGCCTCCGTGGGTCGCGCCGCGGCCACGAGGAGAAGCCAGCAGAGTAGACCACGTGTGACACGTTCATGTCCTCATTTCAGACGCTGTTTAGACAGAAAAATCTGCCATTAACGGACATCAACGCTACTAAACGTGTGTGAAGAAACATTTACACACTTTGGCCGGCGGTGGATTGGTCACAGATCCTCGACGAGTTACAGAGGACTAGTCTGGTTCTTATAAAGAATAGCACCACATTTTAAAGATTGGTTAAAGATAGACATGCACGTGTGCGTGGCAAAGAGAATTTTGACCTTTCGGGACAGATTTTATTCACAGCCTCATAAGTCAGCATCAGTTTTATGAGAACGTGGTCATTCTAAAAGAGGTAGAAGCTGCATCAGTGCACTGTGGGTCATTTCAAATGTGTTTAATGTGATTTGTTGAGAGGAGTTAGACCTACAGCTGCAGCAAAAATATGAATGAAGTCATGGTGAAGCTGCCCTGCATCTTGCTCAATGTCCACTGGAGTAAACATCCTCACTGATCGATCGGAACGGTTGCCAGATATTGTTTTCCATTTTTTAACTGAATGGTGATGCTCAGCAAAGGCCCCAAAAACTCTAAATAAGTCTGCAGATTACCTTCCTCAAAAAAAGGCTGCTTCTATCGAGTTAGAACCCAGTTGAGATCCCTGTACAGTGAGCTCTGATAGAGTCCAAATCTATTTCGTTCAGTCTAATTTCCATAACACTTTCTTTAAATCAAATTCCAATTTACCCCTTCTGTGTTGTATCTAATCTGAATAATTAAGAACTTCAAGATTATGAGTTTTTTACTTCAAACATGGCAAAGGAAGGACGTTCTGATCATATAAAACAACAATGTCGTAGAGATTAACTATTTACATTTCTGTAAATTTTATCTCTCTTTTTATCCAGCAGAATATAAACAATAGTGATGGATTCAATCTGGTCATGCTCAGCTCAAACTGTTGTGATTGGGCCTTTATGTGCTAACCATGATGGGTCTATATGGACCTTTTTCAAATGTGTGAATTTGTGCTCTAGAATGCAGCTGGAACAGGGCTTAAGTTTATTTATTTTCAGTTTGATTTACACATGTTTACCTGCAGTTCCTCTTTCGCTGTTTACACAGTGCTTCTCACTGAAAAATAATGTTCCCTTCCCCTGGATTTCAAATGGTATGTTCCAGAAAAAGGTGGGTGAATTGAGTATTTAACACTTGCATGAAATCCTTCGACTTGATGCAGTTTCATAGATGCAAAGTTGCTACTAAGAAATGTCCCACAAACAGATCTTGCAAGTTAAGGGACAAATTAGACGCGTTTTATTTTCTTTTTTCTGCCCAGTACAGGCGGAATAACGGTGTGAAATAGGAATGAGAGCAGTAGCTGGCCGTGCAGGGCCTAGTCTGACAACACACACCGACCAAACAATATTCTCTGCTCTCCCCTAACCAGCAAACGTAGAAGCCACATGTTGAAGACACACACCAAACACAGGCAGAGTATTGGCAGCGGCGTGGGCTGCATGAACACGGCTGGTGTGTGAACACCAAGCACCGCACGGTTACTCTTGGTGGGCGCCTCTCGCTTCCGCTTTATTCGCTCATCTTTGTTATAAACACTGTACGCCTTCGTCGCGATTATCTTTAATCCGAATGGAAGTTAGCCTAGCCACCGCTGCTAGTGGGCTAGCAGCAGACCTTTTCTGGGTATTTTCTTCCCATCCCCGCCATCTTGAGCCAAGCCAAGCAGCCATTATTTTGGCAAGTTTAACTTTAAACTGGGCTTTGCTTTTGGTGGGAATGGTCACGTAAAAAGCAGGGGTTGTTAATGTGCGTTTGGTGCTAGTGCAGAAGGGTGTGTGAACCGCTGGACGGTTAGCCGAAACATGCTACCTGAGCGAGCTGACGCACGAGCCCAAACTCTGGCAGCCGTTTGAGGATGGGACGGGTCGGTGCAACGACCACTTCCACGAATTCACCGTTTCCCTCTCGTGTAAACGCCAGAGAAATGGGCGAAGACCTCGCTCTATGCCGCGTGGCCCCACTTTTTTACCAGATAAATACCCAACTTAGGCGGCTAAATGTTATATTTATCCCTGTGGTGCCACACAGTGCAACGGGTGCTACGCCGTGTTGCCAGATAGACGCTGGGAAGTAACGGCAGCTTTAGCATTTCTGCATTTTCCTGAAATAATAATGGGATAAGGCTATGTTTGCTATATAAAGTGGCTTTCAGCTGTCCGTGTAACGCTATCGGAGTCTCCCCCCCACACCCCCAACAGCCGCTGACACCTCCAGCAGGGCGGAGATGCGTGCAATATCCCCGTAGCACGGTGCCGTGTCTACTTCTTTTCGGCACGTTTAACTCCATTCCAAATTCTCGGAACAGACCGGGAGTCGTTTTGGGCACGAGCTCAGCCCCTGTCCAGCGCGTGCCATCAAGCGCGAGCGAGGACTTGCTCGTTAGTGTCAGCCGCTGGGCTCAGCATCAAAGTTGGGGAAATTGAGGCCAGGCTCGTCAAACACGAGCGGCGTTGGGAGGTCTGTACCATTTATTTCAGGTGGGATATGCACTCATCAGGGGGAGATAACGGGCACGGGCGGGCTGCGAGCCTGCCCGGTTGCATACCTTTAACAGCAAGGCCTTCGTTCTGGCGCCATCTTCTTGAAGCCCATGAAATCCAAACAGTGAACTGCAAGTAAAGGACAGACAACGTACAGGCGGTTCCGTATTACTTGAGGTGGGGGGGCGACCATATTTGTTGTTTGAAACTGCGCGAAGAAAAACACAAATTGCAGGAAAGAAGCGGGTGGGACCGTTCACACAACACACAATCTGACCTGTCAATTCCGACCAGGCTCTCTTTCTCTTGCGCCGTTAGCTTCGGAAAGTCCTCTTCGATTTCGGTCGCTTTTCCCGACGCCATTTTCTCCTCGTCATTACCAGCAACGCCGAGACTCCGGGCAGCGGCGGAGGCAGCGGCGGTGAGCGACACTCCGCACGATTTCATGGAGAAGGAACGGGAAGATCAACGGGGCCCAGCAACTCCGGCAGATCGCAGTAACAACGAAACAGTCGCAAACCTATCCAGGATTAAAACGGGGCGTAGCGTAATTCTTGCCAAATCCTCAAGGAAATGATCCTTTCAAGTTCCCTTCCACACTCGTCATTGTGCATCAAAACACAGCGTGTATTCCAGTCCCAATTTATGCATGAAGTTGATGTAATGTTGGGTTTTAGGGGTGAGTGTTTTTTGATAATATCGCAAACTTCCCCAACCAGCGGCTCAAAGTTGTTGTAATTGTGTCACATAGGCAAACGCACGCCGCCACTGTCGACACGCCCTCTGTTTGGCTGGACCAATCAGGGTCCGTCGTCAGCAGTCACATGACAGCCCCCAGTTGATGTGATAGCGAGCACGCGGACAAGCACGCGCACGCACACAGATTACAGCCCCCAAAGCCCTGCCTTCTGCCTTGCGATTGGTGTGTGGCGTTCAATTATGATTACGTAACCGTAGTTTTTTGGGACGCTATTGGATGAAAAAGATGTCATTTATGTCAAGGCTTTTTCTTGCAACGTTGCACATGTACTTTTTAATATATTCCTTCACAGAGGACTCAGAAAAACCCAAAATGTATGGTAAGTCCACATATTGAAATGGACATGCATATAAGAGTGCATAAATAACTAATGGAAAGACAGAAATGAAAACTTGTTGGTCTATTTTCCATCTTGTTTTGTGTACATTTTTAATATCTATATATTTTAATTGTATAATAGTTTCACTGGTCGGTACTGGTGTTATATTGCTACCATTAGTAGTGTTAAATCTGAGAATTTACTAGGACAAGACGATAGATCTCATTGATATTTTGGGTTTAGAGATTTAATTGACATACTATTTTGTCCTCTGATGGTAAAGACCTTGTTTCATATTAGTGTTTTAGGGATAAAGGGATTAGGGGCACTTTATGATTATTTTACTGGGCCAAAAAAGATATTAACCTTTAAGGATCACAATATCAACACAAAGGTCAGAAAAGTGACTTTTACCCACAGTTAGAAGTCATTTGACACCTTAATATCTTTATTCTTATTTTAATCTCTCTTGAGAAAGGGCAAAATACAATCAATACATGTGTTTTGTACCCATAATCTTGATGTTACCATGTGATTTTCATATTTTATTTGTTTTCTATGCTGAAGTTTAGAACATCAGTTTGAGGTCAATACCCAAAGAGATAGAAGTTGAAAATCTGTCATATCTGAGCACAGTGTTCAGGGTGTCTTTAAATATTCTGAGCAAAGCGGACTAATGACAGAAAAAGAAAAAGTGGTAGATGTTAGATTAATTGTATTCAGTAATCACTGTAGATGCTCCAAAAGATCCATCTTCTTTTCACCGTAGCCTTGTGGAAATCATTTCTGCGGAGGGCTGGCTGTGAAGCCATTCTCAAAGAAGGGAAACGGGGAGAAATGGCTGAGCTGTGTCGGATTCTAATCAGTGGCAACAGGTTTGAAGAGGGATGAGTCCTCCCCAAAAGATGGAACTCAACGTTATTGCAGCAGTGTGAGATTATCTGACGGAGAATGGAACAAAAGGCAGACAACATCGAGAGAAGGGCTTTGGGATGTCCTTCAAGAAGTCTGGAGAGCTATTCCTGACCACTCCTCAAGGAGAGGACTCACAGTTTGAGTAGGTTTTCTAATCTGAGTTCAGGCTGTTGCAGAGTAAGGAGGATCGTATCAAATTTTGCCTTCACAGATAATACCAACTATATAAATCCTGTATTTGTCTGCCATATTGCATTTACATTTATGCTTGCATGTTTGATATGATCCATGCACAAATGTGCTATTTCTCTGACAAGATGTCCATGTTTGAAGAACCAGTGCATAACTTGTATTCAGCCTGGCCAAAGTTTCAAAGATAATAAAGTCATTGAATTAGGGGGTAACGTCCTCTTATATAAAGGAGGATATAATTACGTACAGGAAGATCGAGCCCTGTCCCGGATTCGTTTTACATTGACCGTCAAAATTATGCAAATGACGGCGGACGTGCAGGCATCTGAGGACAGCTCTGCGCACTCCAAAATGGCGAACCGCAACAAGGGTAAGCAGGCCCTCATACAGATGGGCTTTCCATCTAAACACCGACTAGGTGATATTCTGTAAGCACGCCTTTGACATTAGAGTCGTTTGGTGTCTTTAATGTGTTTGTGTGGACTTTATTTTCGCCTGCTCTGAAACGCTGACGTCTTTAGCCGCACCGTTAACTTTCAAACTGTTAGCTTGACTTCTGATGCTAACTTAGAATCAGGCCGGAGAAGTTTACTTTACCAACTTATGAAACCACCCACCAATTTAAACGTTCATACGCTGCATCTGCTATGTCGAAGTAACTGAGACGTGAAGCTTTGACATAACAAATGTTATTACTCCCGTATAAAATTTGACGTTTAAAGACCTCTGTTAACTTTGCTTTCTAGCCAGTCATTGTCTCTGTGTGGCTAACTGGTCTTATTTTCCGCACTCAGACCTGGAGGAGGAGATTTACGACAAGGTCGTAGACATAACAGAGTACGCCAAACGACAGCGATGGTGGAACCGCATTTTCGGGAAAAACTCCGGTCCAATAGCAGAGAAATACTCGGTGGCTACGCAGATCGCCATAGGAGGAGCTAGCGGATGGTAAGCCTTCTCCTGGAAAAGTCCACATACTGCTTTCTCTTCCAGATCAAAAACCTCAGTGGCAGAGACACACCTGTGCCCAACGTCTCCTTAATGCCCATTGCACTTCCATTGCTGCCTTATGCATGTTAGAACTAGCAGCCTCCTGGAGACAGAGCCCCAAAAGTCCCATAGAGAAGTAATGAAGCCATGCAGGTACATTGAAGTACACAACAGTTGCATCTAATGCCGGAAGAAACTGATTCACTTGTTTCTCTCCCAGTCCCAGCATGTTGTTCTTAATTCGGTCCCACTTAACCCCTCATCTCTGGAGATATTTGGCAGTCCAAGTTTGGATAGTTGTGTGTGAATCCCCTTTTGACAGTTAGTTATGTTTTGTGTATGTTTGTGTGCACGTGGGTCATTTTATGGGACTTTTTGGGTTTTACCCAAATGAACCATGCACTGTGAATTTTTCTCATTCCCCAGCTGCATTTTATCCACTCGTGAAAGCAACATACACGGTTAAAAAGAGCAAGAGCAGAGGAGCAACATGGCTATTGATCTGGAGGGGAAATGTTATCAATACTTTTAGGAAATATTGTTGTGTTATTACCCGATTGTGCATGCGATGTCCCAAAATATATGCACAGGTCTTCATGGTCAGCCACAGAAAAACATAAACCCTCCCAAAAACTGACTTTTAGATTGTATGATGATTAATTAATGCATCATGTGGGATTACTAAATCTGACAGTCAAAACTCTCCTAACTTCTGCATTTTCTTATGCATGTTTTCCTTTTAATATCATACACTTGACATGATTATCATACATAGTAGATTATGGACATAGAATAGCTCTACGGATACCTATGCTTGGCTGGTATGCAGCTGCAGTCTTGCTGGCAGACTTTAGTCCCAGGCTTCAGTTGACAGTGGAGCTTTATTTTAGCTGTACATCAGAGCTCTTTCACAGGGATTTTTGCATGTTATTTTTAACACCCGAAATCACACTGTGCGTACCACACTATTATTTTCGTGTCTGCTTGTTAGATGGTTAATGTCAGTCTGTGTGACGAGAGCTAAGACGTCCCAGATGAAGATGATTGTCAGGCTTTTGGTACCGGATACTTGGCTTCAGAACTATGGAGCAGAGAGCCTAGGTCACTTTGAGTCCAGTTGAGCTCCCAGTCACATGTCCACTTTTTTATTTTTTTCTCAGTTTGTCTCAAATTTCAATATCTCATCTCTAGTCATTCATTCATAAACCGCCTCCGCCTCTTTGCTGTGTCACATCTCTTTGTGAGTCCACTATTAAGCATGCTTTGTTCACCCTGAGAAATAAACGCTGGACACTTCCAACATAACAGCTCACAACGCAGTTTAACAGCCATAGAGTGGGGAGACGTCAACGTGTATTCATCAGATGAAGTTCCTGACCTCGTGCAAGTGTTTACATCAGCTGAAACGAGAGGCAGCTTTAAGAGAGTGTCCCATGGTCTAATATGAGGCACAGATAGTCAGTCCTTTACATGTTACCAGACCATCTCGTCTAAATTGATACCATCAACATTTAGTTTGACGGATCTGCTCCCAAAGATGATTTTAATGCGACGTGTCAGCCGGGGATGGACGGACAGCTCCACTCAGCAAAGCGCTCGTCCGTCACCAGCTCTGCCGATGGGCGCCAGTGTGAACGAAAATCCTTCTTGAAATTTGAGATATTTTTAGAAGATGTTGCAATAACCTCGGTGTCCTTTTTCTTTTCGTTTTTGTGCGTTTGGCCTCAGGTGTGCGGGCTATCTCTTCCAGAAGGTTGGAAAAGTGGCTGCCACGGCGGTCGGCGGCGGCCTGCTGCTGCTCCAGGTATCCCGGCCCTCTGCATTCACAAACATCCACAGGCCGAACGTGGCGGCCGACTCAAGCTATTTTCACGAATCAGCCACCCTCTCACCACCCCATCCTCTTCCTGTGTCTTTTCCAGATAGCCAACAATAGCGGGTACATCCAAGTGGACTGGAAGAGGGTAGAGAAGGATGTCAACAAAGCTAAGAAGCAGCTGAAGAAGACCACAAACCAAGCAGCCCCCGAGCTAAACACGTTTTTCGAAAAGGTAGGTTTTTTTGTTTTTTTTTCTCCAGGGAGATTGAGTTTGGTCAAGATTTTTCCTTTTTTTTTTTTTTTTGCACTGAACTCGAAAACAGAGCTTAATGAAAAAGAAACCCTCAATTCTGCTTTGAAAGTACATCAAAGGATGGATGCTTCCCACGCAGGCCTCTGTTCTCATTTTCATGCACATTCATCCTTAACTTTTAGAGCAATCGTACTAACAAATAAACAAAGGCACTCAAGAGAGCACGCTCTTTCCCAAGCCCCGTGTATTTCCCAGCTTACCAGATGTGGCTCCGTTTTGTACCGACATTTTAAATGGGCTCCTCGTTCACTCACGATCCAGCTCTTCAAATGTGCTGGTGGTCTGCTGGGCTCGTTCTTTACAGGAAACAAAGCAAACGCATCCCACGCCGCCATTAAACCGGATCAGGACAGACGGCATTGTTTGCAAATGTCAGACCTCAGACGACCGTTTAAAAAAGAGAAGCATGTTCTTTGAGAGAACCAAGTCTAAACGTTTCATCACGTGTCGGCTTACCAATAGACTTTTTATTGGGCCGAAATACAAATCTTTCTAAAAATTCATAATAGAGATGTTTGTCATTTTTATTTTAGTTTTGCTTTGGCGTGCTACTCGCGCTAAATCAGGAAAGTAAGTGAAGTCTCTGAAGCTAGGTCCCACAGACCAGAGCAAACCTTTCCCTGATCGCTCAGTCCATAGACTGAAACAGAGCCAGCGGACTTCACATGCCAAGATTTTGATTTAATTGTCCTAGTTTTGGTACTATAGCTACTTTAATCCTGCCACTGTGCTCCTCTGGGGGGGAAATGTGGCCAAACTCTATTATTATAAGACAACCCAGGTTTCTTTGTGGTGGATTGTTCTGTCCAAATAACTGATCTTTAGCTCCGTGGGTGCGCTTCTTTAATGGCATTCCCAGCCTGTCTCTCTTTAGTTACATTTCTAGCTGGTTCTTTACACTGATACTGATGGAAATGTTTTCCCTTTCATAAAATATGGTATCATCAAATGAATCCGTTTGGAAAGGAAAGTCTAGATGTATGATGATGTAAACTGAACATACACATTCTCATGTTTGCTTTTTGTCTGTTTACTTCTGCACTTTGACACTTAATCTAGGTTCTCGATGTTCAGCTTGTTTCCTTTAAATATCTCTCCCTCTCTTAAAATCTCTAAATGAGCTCCTTTCCTTCTGTGGTGCATTTGGACAGGATGGAATGTCAGCCGAGAGAGAGCTGCAGCGCCTTTTGTGAACTCACCGATGTTTTGTTCTTTTCAGTCCACAGAGTTTGTGAAGAAAAACATTGTTGTCACAAGTGGCTTCGTCGGAGGGTTCCTGCTCGGCCTGGCATCTTAGGGTCTGCCAAAGGACGACAGTCTGTGTGTTTCTGATGGAAGGAAAGTCTCTCAATTTGCTGGAAGGTCTTTATTTTTTTTACAGTTAGCAGCGAGCTTCAGATTAGCGTCTTGGTAAATGCTTTCCACAAGCTGCACATCTTTTTGTCTTTAATACTGTTCAACCAAACGACAGGTGGTGTCAGGGTGGAACCTCTTTGGCCTCTTTATCCCCTTGATGTACTTGTTAGACTGAATGTTAAAACATATCATGCAGAATGACATGAAAACTAACCATAAGTAAACCGAGAGAATTTAACTATTTTCTATTTATTTATTTGAACCAAAATGATAGTTCTCCAATATAAATTGCATTGTGTTTGTGCTAAAAATCAGCCAGGCACGGGGCAGCTAAGCCTGTGCATTGATCGTCACATGTCATAGGACTCCACTGTGATGAGTGTTGTATTTTTACTTGGCAGGATTATTGTCATGTTAGGGTGAAAACTTGAATGCTGTTATTCATGGATATGGAATTATTATGCCTTTTGCAGAGGTGCTGAAGGAGTTGTATCTGCCTCCCCTGCATTTCTTTTTTTATGTATCTGGTTCTGCAATGAATGGATTGTGGTACTCAAGACTGTGGTTTGCCTACTCGAAATAAAAAGAAAAATTAAAATGTCTCAAATGTTTGCTGTTGGCCTTTGTTCACGTTATGCTTTTGTTATCTGAACTTAAGTTTTTCTTGGTAGCATTGCATGATTTTTGTAACTATAAAGCAAAAGACAGCAGTTCTTAAAAAGGCAAATGAGCCCCCGATTCATGTGGCTTGTTTCTCCTCATAATGACAATGAATTAATTCAAGGATTCTATCTGAGATTTTGGACCAACAAAATTGTCATTCTTGAGATATGAGCCATTTTCACCCTGAGGGAAATAATGACGATGTATCTGGCGAACTTTCTTTCCAGTTAAAACCCTATTCAATTATTTATATGAATTTACTAACAAGAAAATGGCTTTTGGCTTTATTTAATAAGGACTCTGAAGTCACGTGTTCCATTTAAAAAAAAAAAAAAAACTTTTGGCTATTGTTTTAATTTAATGAATGCATATTTTTTATTGAAGTACATTACATGTTACGACTCTTTAATTAATAACAAAAAAAATACGATAATTATTATTATTTCTGCACTTAGCCAATGTTAGCGTTGCTAGGAGACGCTTCCATGGTAACCAACAACAGACAGGCGTTTACGAGACATAATAAACCAGTTTTCTTAGTGTTATCGTCATGGCTTTACCTTTTCTGCCAGGAAACTCTCCCAATGCTCATGTAAGTTTTCTATATTTGATAATCTGTTAAGATAACAGGCTAGCCTAAAAGCGAAATGTTTGTATTTCATTTAGGCAAACAGTGGTCGACTACAGTGTAGGCCTATTTTAATATATGCAACAGCTGGAAGGAAATGGGCTCATTTGTGGCGGACTGCAAGCCCCCCTAAATATAACATTTGAAAAGCATAATTTGTGTCTGTAATGTGTTGACAGAACCCTTTCTCATTTGTTAAATGAATACCCCTTTTTATGCTTGACTAAATCTTAGGTCACGGTTGTCAAATTATCAGGTATGATTAAGTATACAAATTATCAAAAAAGAAGGAGGGGAATTAAGGGTCTCTATAAAAAATGGAAAACTATTAGTAGGGATCCCTTTGAAAGGTAACAAGGAAGTCTGGCTACTTGGAATTAAAATATACATCAAGGGTTGGAGGGTTGAACAACATAGTTCTGTAAATGTTCAATTTCTGATGTGATATTTAACAGGGGTCAGCTGTTTACTTGGCTGGAAACTTTTAATCGTATCATATATTACAAAAAGAATAAAGATCTGTAAGCAAAATTGAATAAAACTATTCCACCTTGTTTATCCGATTTATTTTGTGGGAATTCAGCTCAATAAGTGATATTAAGGTCATCATAACTTAGTCAACAGATGTAGGAATTGTCTTCATAGAGCATGCCTCCATGTTTTGTCGAACTCTCACATTCAAGCATTCATATAATGCCCAGTGTTGG
The DNA here is from genome assembly GCA_907169785.1 of Menidia menidia. Classification (NCBI taxonomy): domain Eukaryota; kingdom Metazoa; phylum Chordata; class Actinopteri; order Atheriniformes; family Atherinopsidae; genus Menidia; species Menidia menidia. Next base: position 2,800,429 of record CAJRST010001113.1, on the reverse strand, counting down.
TTCCAGCCTCCTTGCCAACTACACTGAGGCCTAAATGCATTATTTAAAAAGCATACACATCAGAATCAGGGTGTTTTTTTTCGAAGCACAAAACAATTCTCAGTCAGTGTCAGTGAGTATAAAGATAATTAAAATATTTTACTTCCAAATCTGTTGTGTACAAACTCACTTTAATGTGAATATGAACATATTCGCAGACAGTAATGAGAAAGACAGCAACATTATTATGAATTTTGACTCTAGGCAATATTCTGCACGATTACTCTTGCATAATAGAAGATTGCATCATACATTTAGAGAAAGATGCACAAAAACACAAAAGGCATCAATCAGAATTCAGATGTGGGAAAAATTTCTGTCTGCAACAAATGTCCAATAATGTCTTTCTTCCCTTTGCTCAAAGACCATTAGCTTAGCCTAAATGACTTATTTAATCATATCTATATTGTACTGTAACACCATTACAGCATGTATTTGACTTAAAGCGTAGAGATGACTTGTCTCTTCTGTGCCACAGCTGGGAAATGAGAGATTTCACAAATCTCAGCATTTTGACTATTCCAATGGAGTCCCGATGCTGGTGGGGTCAGAGAAGCCGGGCATCGGAGGAAAGTGTTTGTTCGGCCAGAAACTAAAAACAAAGTATTCCGTCTATCCCAAAGGAGAGGGCAGTGACCTACCGTCATGGGTCGCCTTCGACAAACAGGTGGATTGAAACTGACAGTTTCCACTCCCTCGCTCACACACACACGTCAAACATCCTGTGCCTTTGCACATCACACACACTTTTGTTTTTCTTTACAGTTCATTTTTCTACAATTCATTTATGCTTTCCACTCTCTCTGTCCAGGCTCTTTGCTTTGAGGCTTACTTCGAGGAGACTGTGCCTGTGGCACAGGTGGAAACGTACAGAATCCGAAAGTGTAAGATCTACTTCTACCTGGAAGACGATACCATCCAGGTGGTGGAGCCAGAGTACAAGAACAGTGGCATACCTCAAGGTGTGTGTGATATTGTTGGATATTTCTTCCAAAGGATCTCAAAGTTATAGGGATTCAGATTTGTATGTATTTTTGTTGTGAGTCCACCTGGCTGCATGATCAATTTCGATAGAACAAAAAAAAAATGTTCCTACCTGTTACTCACTTGTGCTGTGTTCATGTCAGGGACTCTTATTCGTCGCCATCGTATCCCCCTCCCTCAACCAAACGACGACGAGTTCTACAACATTTTCCACTTCAACATCAACCAACAGATGGAGCTGTACTCTCGTATTTTCACTGTGACTGACTGTGACGCCTTCACGAAGAATTTTCTGACAAAACTGGGGGTGAAGCTGAACGACCCCGCCGCTGTGCCTGATGATCCCTACAGCAAGATGCGGACACAGGTAGTCCAGAAACACAACACTGGCTGGTGTGAATTTAATGATTTAACGAGAGGCAATCAGTTAAATTATTGTTAGAATGTTATTATTTCAAATAATCACATTTATGGTAAATAAATGACCAAACACTTCATTCATTTTTCATCAGTTAATGCATTTTCATAGCTAGTGCTTGTTTAAAACAGGTTGTAGCTTCTCCTGTGTTATATAGTGGACAAAAGGTAAAAAATATCACTTTTTCCAGCTTGAAGAAAGCATGAAGCCGCTCCGCCCTTACGAGAGACACGACATGCTGAAGCAGTTTCTGGACAATGACCGCAAAGTGCTGCGTTTCTACTGCTTCTGGGACGACACAGGGAGCATGTATGGGGACCCACGGGAGCTAATATTGTACTACTTCCTGGCCGACGACACCATAGAGATCATAGAAGTGATCCCGCCAAACTCTGGAAGAGATGCTGTGGCCAAATTCCTGCACCGCAGCAAACTACCTAAGGTAATGAGTAAAAGACAGAGCTACTGCTTTACTTAAAGCTTTCAATCATTAATAGAAAACAAATATGGAATATAGCTCATTATTCATCACTACCCATAACATATGGAGGTAAAAATTTCCTATAATTAAGACTTAAGATTTCGTGAAATTAGGAAATCACTTGTAACGAGTGTATAGCATGACTTAATTAGTCATAAATAGGATTCAATTTCATATAGATATGAATAAGCTCTCAGAATAATAAGTTAATTATTTTTATAGAATTTATATTTTTATAGATTTTATAGATATTAGTTCAAAGGTGACAATTGTGATTACATTTCTGAGATACATCTTAAACTTTTTCAAAATTGACGGGGATTAGATAACAATCATGATTCACGAGAGAATAACTTGTTTCCTCATTATTTAGTGCCCATTACGAATTAATGGATAAAATAATGAATGAATTCCTCTCTCTGTGGTTCAATGACTTTTTTCCCCTGTTTTTCCCTCAGCTCTCCGAGCCCTCATTCACTCTGACAGGACTGCTGTAGCATCCAGTCTCCCTCAAGCAGTCTGACTTGCTCCCCCATTTACCAACTGAAGCCTAATTCATGTTGAAAGACAGCCAGGCCTCAATCATGATTGTGTTTGAGTGTGTGCACGTGTGTTTTTTTCAGTCCAGTAATTTTGTTTACTTCTATGCCTTTTTATTAAATGTCAATCTCAAAGGTTAACCAGGACCCACCATCCAATGAAAAACAGCCACACCCCTATTGACAGATCACTTCTTCTTTATGCCTCATTCTGTCTGTCTTCATTCCTCTCCTCGTGTGTTTCCAGGAGACAGAGTAGTGACCACGTCTGTCTAATGGGTTTTGTGAACTGCTCTCATCCATTTCCTGTGCTTCCCCTTTTGCTTTTTTATTTCACTGCAGCATAGCCCAAGCAAAATGAAGCAGCCTGGAGAGGTCACAGACCGCACAGTGCTCAATGTGTTTTCCTCCGACAGCCAGGAAAAACGCTTCATACTGGACAGCCTCAAAGTAGGTTCTGCCTCGGCCACAATCGCACAATCCCACTCAGGGCAAGACCACAAATGAACTGACCTTCAGTTTTTATTGGCTGTAAAAATAAGGTTTATTTGTGTGAGCAGTGTTGTCTGCACGCACGAGTTTTCCTCTTTTATGAGTGTCCGTTTCTGTCATTTGCAGACGGGAGCAATCAACGAGGAGTTTTATAAGGACACTGATCTGCTTGTAGGTAGGGATGTGAACGTGTGGGGCAGGAAACTGCTCATCACCGACTGCGATGAATTCACCAAAAAATACTACAGCTCCAAATATGGCATAGGTAAGGCACAGACAGAAGAAGCACCTTTTCAGAATAGTTTGGATATGAGATATGAGATGGATTCAATGCTCTGTTCGATGTATTTATGGAACAATATGCACTCTTACACTGTATTCTGACAGTTTACCTAATTTGTTGCATTATATTGATCTGAACACTTGGGGGCAGTAAGAGCAAAGATCTGCAAGCCCTTTTTCCTTCTTGTAAGACTGATTCCAGTCCAAGGTCAGACTAGGGATGCCTTTTACTATGAATGTGAAATATTTGAATCTAAAAAGGAGATAGAATTGATGATATGTTATGTATTATCAATCCTCAGTCAATGGATATTAGAATAAAAAAATAATACCAGCATCAGGAACTCTGATTCCACAGCTGAAGGCATTGGAGGCTAGCAGAGGCTCCCATAAACAGAAACCCAGCCTCGTCCTGGATGTATCTGCCAGTCTGTGCAGGTCTGGGGTTCACTGCATTAGTCACAGTAGTAAAGGAAGCTCCGCACTTTCCGAGACTCTGCTGTGATGAAGGATCCCAGTCAGAGGCCAGACGAGGGATGAATTACCTCCTTCCTTCTGACCGGTTCAGCTCTCCTCCTGAGTTTCATGCTTCCTTTAAGTGTTTTGTCCTTTTTCTCTCCTCCTTCCTCTCAGATAACTTCACCCCGATGCAGTACAAAGCTCCCCCAACCCCAAAGCCACCCAAACTTGTGCCCCCCTACAATGGCTTTGGCTCAGAGGAGGACTCCTTATGCTCCTGCCGGGGCTTGTTGCTCAAACCTCCCCAAAAGGATTTCCATAAATTTATGGAAAAAGACAGGTTAGATGACTTATGGTCGACACAGATACAATCAAGTTGAATACAGAACTACCTGTGTGTGTTACTGTGTGTGTGTGTTTGTGTTAGCAGCATCCCTCAACTTTACTGTGTTAATGTCCCCCTAGATGTGGCCTGAACAGTAATGTGCTGAATTTCTGTGCCAAGATGATAACCACAGATCCAGTTGACAGAACGCGGGTGTTCATCATCTCCTTTTACCTCAGCGATGACTCCATGAGTGTGTTTGAACAGCCACAGAGGAACTCAGGTAGAAGAATTTGGACCTAAGCAGCACCAGAAATACACTCAGGACTCAAGATGCAAATCTATGACTCTCGTGGTAAACATTAAGATGTCAGATTTAGTTTCCAGCTCCAAAGTCCCATGGAAACAGATGACGTTTGGTTTGTAAATGTGTATTTCCATTCATGCCAGATGAATAGCGTGCAGAGGGTTTAGGGACTTTTCAGCATGGCTTCAAAAAATATTATAAGATTTAAAAGGTTGCCAAGCAAAACTATACAAGTGGAATTTTAATTCAGTTTGAGGACAAAATGTTTTGTCAACGTAGTATAAAGATAAATGCTAGGGTATTGAAAATGTTGCCAGTGACTTTAAATCAGTGATATGTATATGAGTGATGGGCTTCAAAATAAGTAAAACTAAATGTTTAACATCCTGTACAAGGTGTACTTAGTGGGAAGTTTATGGAGCGTCGCCGGGTGAGGAAGCCTGGCCAGGAGCTGTTTAAGAGTGAGCCCTCGAAGTACTTCATGGCTCAGGACCTGTATGTTGGGGCTACCCTCTGTCTAAGTGGCAGAAACTTCCTCCTCACGGATGCTGATGACTATACGCTGAACTACATGGAGCAGAATGCCGAGGAGGTATGGAGGGAGCTTAGAATGAATGTTTGTTTACATACACTCATTTTTATTTGTGTTTTTTGGCTCAGAGATATGAAACAGTCATTTTTTCCTTAGATATTACTTGATACGATGTGTTATTAAACAGTTTATGTTTGTGTGTTATTGTTAAAAGTTTCCAATAGCCAACACAGGCAACATCCTCAGCAAACTGCGTTCCATTCCGGAGGGGAAACGGAGTGAGATCAGGAATTTTCTGACTCTTAGTGACCCCACCACGACTGGCTTCATCCCATATGAGTCATTCAGGTACATCTGCAAAGTCAGAATGGATATAGTTCTGTCCCACTTGCACAGCACTCATTTATTCTTTTGAATCCTTTGTTTGAGTAAGACTTGAAATTTACAACACCTTTTACAATAGTCTCCTTGCCAAGAAAGATAGCAGTTCAGGTCATAAGTTACAGCAGAAGACACATATTATACAGCACAAAACACTGAAATGACAAATAGAAGTGGAAAAGACAAAACTTTTGGAAAAAAATATTTCACTGACTGGAGCTAAAGAAATATTGTCGTCAGTTTTCTACTATGCCAGAAATTGCAATTGCTAATTATTTGGTGTTGAGTGATGAAGCAAATTTTTCATCTGATACAACACAAACCTTAAAAATGCCATTTATGTTTAAGTGAGATTCAGATTGTTGCATATTTATTTGGCATAAATGCTCAGTCCGGTGTGCAAAACTATGAGAGATCCCATTAATACACGGTATCTACATGGAAGGGAACCGCTACAACAACAGCATCCACTTGTGTTACTCTTCAGGCATCTTAAAGATCATAAAACATTTTTTTGCACATGCAAGAGGGTTTACGATTACAGCTCTGAAAAGCCTGTTTGCCCTCCCGTGATCGGTCTGTAATACGTTTGCACTCCTTGAGAGAAGTCGACTCACTGAGGTTCAGGTGATTTTGCAGCTGTTTCCGGGCAAAGGGAACAACAGACTGTATTTAAATAGTTTTTTCCCCAAAGAGCTCCTTTACAGCCTTGAGGGATCCATAAATGAAATCTGACTTGGAAGCGGAGACGAAAACCTCCTTCACTTTTCTGAAGGATGAAAATCTGTGGTTAGGATGGAAGATGACCAAAAATAGCTCCGTAAATGAAAAAAAAAAAAAAATTGTGGTCGGGTCTACAGAAACAACAAAAAGTAGAATGTGTGCGGCCGTGGCCCTGTGAAATGCTTTATGGACTGCCATGTGCTCCAAGAAATTTTAACAATTAATGCTTGAACAGAGGTTAGAGAGGCTGCCCCCTTCTAAAAAAAAAGGCCCCTATGTATTAGCTGATCAGCTCTTTCTTTAGATCAGCTCTGATGATAGAAGGATTGCAAAAAGTATGAAACCAAGTACGGGCCCAGGCACAGATATGAGCTGATGACCAGATTTATGTTAAAGGACAAACCATAAAAATGGAGTTTCATGACAATGTTATGAATGTCAACATAGTCAAAGAGGTCAAATAAATCTGATAGGTGTTGTTAAAAATGGCAGTAAATAACAAAAAGAAGGTCATCAATCCTTCATGTGAACATGTGCTACACAGGAGTCTGCTGATGGGCCTGGACTGTGGTCTGTCGGAGCACGAGGTTCTGGTTCTGGGCCGGTGTTTCTCAGAGCGCAGGCAGCCTGCGGCGGACGTGGGCCTGATGCTGGCTGTGGCCCAGGACTTCCTCAAGAGAAAGAACTTCGAGGAGTTCGCTAACCTGGCCAGAAGATTTGTCTACCACGACAAAACCAAGTATGTGCTGCACACGCGTTCCTACACACACACACACACACACACATGCACACTCGCAGTGGATCGTGTTAGGCGAAGGACCAGAAACATGCAAACACCCACAGGCAGGTCGCGTCACAACAAGCCATCAATTGTGCCGCCAGTGGCCTCATATCTCAGAGCAACGATTAGTTCCAGCAATGTGAGAGGGAAGCACTGGAACCAGATGGGGCCTAAAGACAAGCACGGCATGTGGTGCTGCAGGCCAGAGGACACTCACATACCCGGCCTCCATCTGTCTGTGTCTCTGTCTTTCTGTCTTTTCTTTCCCCTTGCGCATAAAATCATCCAAACCAGGAGATCTTTTAACTGTAAAGTTAGCTGAAAGAGATGGTTAGCATTGCTACGCTCGTATTGACTGGTCTCTTTATGACAGTGTTGACACCGTCAGGTTGGCATCGCATTGCTCATCAACATGGCTGTAATGAACAGGGCATGACGGTGATGGAGTGTCTGGCCTCCCTGTGGAAAATAGCAACGGTTTTAGAACACAGGCGTCCTGTGTTTCACACACGCAACCACATTATCTTCATACAATATCCGCCTGAGAAATGCTTCCATGATTAATGACTCTTTGTTGATCCTAATCGGAACAGCGGTGTGTTCAAATAACAACAGAAAACCAGAGAGCTGGAACCGAGGCATTCTGAAACTTAAGCCAACATTTTCAGCATCATGTAGGGGCTCTCTTGCAAAAAGACTGGATCGCCATAGTAACTGACGCCATACAGAAAATTTCATCCGGGGGCTGTTTTGATCTGAGTGCTATAAATGCTAGAGTGTTACACAAAAGTTTGAACACTTGCACATTGTACATTCAAGACCTAAGTAATGCCACCCAGTGGATTACAGTAGCTAGGATGAATGTGCCATAAAGTCACAGGAGTGGATGTGGAGTCAGTTTGTGATACAGAAAAGCCATTATTAAATGTACAAAAACCTTTTCAGTTCTAACTTCTTGCCAAGTCTCACATTGCAGCAAACAGAAACTATATTAGATTAGTGATAGCAATTGATCCTTCAGTAAAGGTAATCTTTCTTTGATTTGGGCAAAAACGTAAAGTGAATTTCAAGCATCCATCATTACAAGGAGCAGTATAAGACCTAAATGCACTCTCTCTCGGCTCTCCATTATGACAAATCGTTCCTCTCTCCTGAAAACTGAGGAATTAAAATAGATGAAGCTGCATCATAATGACATGTCAGTTTAATCTGCATGCATCTGCTTTTAATTGTCGTAATAAAAAGAGAGTTAATCTAAACTTTCAAGTCCTAATGATTAATTCTTACTTATGTGTAGTTAAAAACAGTCAGCAGAAAAACGTCCATATTCGAATTGAACAGACCCTTCTTCCTTTTGAATTTTTGGGATTTCAGGGCCAAGTTTTCATGCAGATTAAAGTGATATAATCCACAGACCTGCTCCTGTTTCCAGTAATAAATTCCTAGACTCGGTATATCACTCAGCCCCTTCATTCATTGCAAGAAATTCCTGTGAAACTCACCACTGCACGCTGGATGACAAAGAGAGTTTGTCATCTGTTTAGAGCTGTCATAAATTCTTTACATATTCACAGATAATGAAAGTGACCCATCAGATTATTTTGAAGGGAAATGGATGTTTGAGTAAATACGATTACAATTGTATTTTTTAATCTATTTTTTTCTCTGCTTTGTCTCTAGAACTGGACGTCTTTCCACCAAAGAAACAAGGACCATTTGTAAAGCCTTTAAGCTCGCCGTACCTGAGAACTTGCTGGAAGGTCTGCTCAGCAAGTAAGAATCCACTTATCACTGCAGGCTATTTGGGAGAACGGTTTATGGTCTCAAGATTAATTTACACAGGTTGTGAGTCATTGTCCAGATTCTTTGCCCAGAAGTTATTCTTGGCATATCCGGAGCATCCCTAATCAAACACTGGCTCGGAACACAAGAGCTAAAATCATACAACAGCACCAGTGCACCACAGATTCATTTAAAGCTTAATTGGGGACTTTTTAATGTCAAGTGTTTAATTTTTTCTTAGACAAACACCTGTTTGTTTATTATAGGTTTGCTGATGGAGAAGAAATAGACTACAATGCTTTCATTGCTGGCATTAACTGGATAGAGAACCCTACCCCACCTGTTATGCCCGAGGACAACTTAAAGGTGAGTGTGTGTGTGCGTGTGTGTGTGTATATGTACTTATTCATATCAAACAAGAAGAGATGAGGGGGAAAAAATGGAAAAACTTTTTAAATGAGGGTCAGTTTAGAGGACACAGTGAGTAGTTTCACAGTGTGTGCGCAGATTTTTAAATAGATATAACTGAAAATCAATCTGCATTTTACCCCAGCCTGCGATGACTCAGAGGGTAAGTGAGCCAAAGGCAGAATTAAGAGAGTGGAAAGGAACAGTAAACTGGACAAGAGGACAATTTATTGTGAGCGTAACTTGACAAAGAGTGACGCAGAGAGACAGAGGTGATAAAAAATGAAGGGAGCACAACAGCTCATTTGTTCTTAGTGCGTGCCCTTGTTGCTTTGCTGATTTGGAATGCCTCAGCACATCCAGATCTAAGCAGAACCAGGTGAGCAGGAAAGGTATGCACCAGAGCATGACAACAAAGGCAAGCTTGCGTGGTCAGAAACAAGAGCGGACCGAAGCGCTGGCACAGTGCTCGCTTAACTGTCTATCTTCCTCTGCCTCGGTTTTCACCTGTTTTTTGCCAAACTTTTAGACCAAACCACTTAAACCATTTAAAAAAGCTGCAAACGGTCTGTAAACCCTTTTATGTGAATTCTTGCAAATGTCACATACGTACAGGGATTTCATGCAGACAGGCCCAGGAAGGCAAACCTTTCCTTTTTTGTATTTGTTACAATCCATGTACTTAAAAAAAGAAAAGAAAAGCCCATGCTGCTTTAACCTTTGCTATCGTCTATCTCTTTTACTTATTTTCAATAACCAAGGAGCCAATCCCTTAAGTTTTAAAACACAAACGGAAGAATAACTATGCAGTGATTAATCACAGAGCAGAGCCATCAGTGTACAACTTTAAAGAGCAGTGATGAAATCAAGTCATGCTGTCAGAGCCGTGCCTTCACATGCGTGCTCTTGATGTTTCCAGTTCGAGGTGAATCTGAAGTTCGACGGAAGTGGAGCTGCACTAAAAAACATCAACTACTCTGCCCTTCTTCAGGACGTATTCAGCTTTGCCTCCGACAACACTGACCCAACGACCACCGCCTCAGCGTAGACACCTAAAAACAACAACATATTTCTCCCTCCATTAAAAAACAACTGTGAATCGGTGCGTTTTTTTTTTTTTCATCACGATGGACGACCTACAGGGGGACAGGATGAGTGTGAAACATATGAAAGTTTGTCTTGTTGTGCATGTAGAGTTTGACCGAGGAAGCCCTTCATGTGGGAGTTTAAACCAGCACTGTCCTCTTGAATGGAAAAGGGCTGCAAAAGGAGGCAAAACAACAGACGACAGATGCTTTTGATGTACTTGTGTGTGCGTAACTGTTTACGTGAGTTTGTGTGAATCCAGACAAGACATTGCACAGAACGAGGCGCTAAAGCAGAACCATGATTGAGCTGTTTGGAATCAGTCTCCTCCGCACTGCTTCAAGTTGATAAGAGAAAAGGCAGATACCTGAGGCCACAAACAACTCATGTGGTTTTCATAAGACGAAACTCCCAGGGAAGTAAGCAGAGAAACCAAGTGGAATTCTTTCAATTTCTGTTTTCTGTTATCTCACATAGTTTTTGTTAGATCCTCTGAGTTGTAACATGCCGCATCAAGGGCTCGCTGTTTGTCATAACTCTGGATTATGTCCAGTCTCCAATTGTGTGGTTAATTTCCGAGTTACAGCAGCAGCGTGAGGACCGAAACCCTCCCTTTGTCCAGCCACTTCATGCAGCTCCATCTGGGGGAGGCCTTTCACACAGTTGTGCTTCTACATGAGCGTAAAAAATACACACACTTGTCATGCTGCTGATTCTCACCACTGAACCGTTAGATCAGCCGAGTGACTTCTTTTGCATCTGTCATTGCTTTTCGCATCTTACTCTGGTTCTTGGATTTTACTGTACAGCTGGATCTGTGTGTCACCTGATGTGACGGGTGGGGATTGGGGACACAGACTGCCCGGTAAGGTGGGCAGGCTGTATCCCAACTCTAGGGAACACCACACTTATGCACAAGACCCCAAAAACCTCCTTCAATTTGCAGCATATGCCACCCTTCCGGGGACAGAACTATGGGGAGATTTGGTAATAAATCACTTAGGTAATCACTGGAAGCAAAGACATAATCTGCAAAAAGCAAAAGCCCCCGACTACCTGGCCCCCAGGCCAGATGCCTCCCTTCCATTGTGCGCGCCCACAAATCCTGTCAGTGAAGTCAGGGGACAGCCTTTGAAAAGTCCATAGCCTTTATTGAATAAGTCAGACTTAATGCGGAGCATGCCAATATAGCTCTCACTTTAAGTGTACAGGGACCTACACAGAAGTGGCCACTAAACCCTTGGCACGCACACTCCGCTCACCCTTTTCTTTAAAAGTTCGTTTGGGGATTTAATCTCGTAAACCAAATTAATCAAAACGTGCCGGAGGAGAGTTTCGGGGGAGAACGCGGGGCCGTTGGTGGTTTATTTTAAAAGCAGCAGCACTCTTGTGATGTGTGTTGCCATCTATGTGTGGCAAGGGCACCAAAATGTATAAACGGACTGAGTTGCTCAGGTTGAGGCGCCACTGTAATCAGAGCCTGCTTTGCAAATTATAGTAAGAGGGTAAGTCAAATGTTAGGCAATCAGGCACCCAATCACCTCTGTGCAACCACACACATTGACACTGCGTCACTCACACACACCGAGCACATAAAAAGTGCATTACATCAGTGAGGGAATTATCTGAAGCATGCTGTGAATGAAAGAGGAATTTAACACACACACACACAGAGAGATACACACAGACACCATCCATAGCTCCAGTTTCTTCCTGTCATTTGCTCTCTTTTTGCTCAACCTTTTTTCTGCTCTGTCACGCTCTGTAGCCTAGCAACAGCAAGCTGAATGAGTCTCTCATCAATATGTTTGAAAGGTTTAGCCAATTTGTCCAAAAATCTGAAAATATGTTAAAGTGAAACCGGGAAATTATGCTATTCGCGTTTAAGATAAAACAATGTGTGTTAATTCCGCCTGTAATTGTTTATCTTGTGTATTGGTTGGTTGCGTGTCATGGTGCCCCCTTTGGACACAAAGGAGGCCTCCTATCCACTAAGGTCAGAAATAAACAGAAATGAAAGGATACTGTCAGCTTAAATTGGTAGTTTAGACTTTTTAAAACGTGAATGTGAATATGGGAGTCGAGGTTCATGACAAATATCAAACTAACGCACGTTGATAAACACGTGAATAGAAGTTTGGGCTGAACGCTTTCATGAATCACCCTCCCTGGCAGCGTCTCCTCTCAGCATGCGACGTGTTGATGGGGTTTGTGCGCCTGCTTCCTGTTGTTTCTCCGTCTCTGCCTCACACAAAACACAACACGGAGGCCTGTTGTCCGCAATCCGCCTCTCTGGTTCTGTCCTCGTTCCACTTTACTGCTGTTCTGCTCAGGTCGGCCGCACTGTAAAAACCGATACGCAGGAAACTCCGAAACGTCTCTGGAGTGGAGAGGATACGAGTGCGGTGCGCACATCCAAATGTGCACGCACGTTTGTGTGCGTGCGCGCATGTTAATGTGCGTGATGGGCTTAATGCAAGTCCGATGGAGTCATGGTCATAGTTAATCTTATGAAGTCTAAACAGATATCTGAGAACAAGAAGGGGAAAGTTTCTGTTTACTGGCTGCCTGCCTTTCTTCTCTCATGACAACAAATCTTAAACCTGGAAGCAAAAAGATACAAACGCATCACAGAGCACCTGCGCTCACATGTTTTTCTTAGAACTTTTATTTCTCCCAATGCAGCAATTTTTGGCCCCTCACTTCCCTCTGAAAACTTTTAATTGATTAAGATGTTTAAATCCTGTAACTGCGCCACGTAGCAGCTCTGTGTATAATGCGTACATCACTTCCCAAAACACAGTTTGACATCAAACTGACATCTCAATATAATATGAGTCGGAAAAAATATGATTGAGTCAGAGAGAAATGTCTTTAGTGCAAGCCATTACCATTCACAAAAGTATGGACTCATTAATGTGCATCTCGTTCCAGCCATAAATCTCAATGAACTCCATTCAGAAAATACAAAAACCTTTTACTGAATTAGCTCATTTTAGAACCAAACATTGTCGAGTTTTATCGACTTTCCTGATTGAGAGATATTTTAGAGAGGTAAAATCTAAACAAAAGCTGAGCTACAGTAATTAATCGGACATTTGAGCATTATTGGGAAGCATATGTCAAACGTTTTTACCACAGCAGCGACTGGTTGCTGTAAACTTGTGCCGGTGGACCCTTCATCCATCCTTATTTGTCAGAAGTCCAGCAGAGAGCAGATGGATTGAGGACAGACCCCGGGGGGGTTATAATGAGCATGGCCATTTGCTCATCAGTTACATCAATCTATACGGCCACCTCGTTCCGAAAGAGTTGCGTGTTATGGGGAAATGAAGATGTTGAATCCGACATGTTCCAAGACGGGCGTGAAAACCACATTGTTCCACCCGAATCCAAGTTTTAACTGTGGGCTGTAATCCTTTCTCCTGCACCATGGAATAGACTTTATGTTTTGGGGCAAGATGACTGAATAGGGGCTCTTTAGAAAATACTATCCACCGGTATTCCTCGTTATTTGGTTTTTATGCGTTATGTGGGATGGGGAAAGTCTCCTTCAACCGATAGTCCTCTCACATGTCTGCTCCTGCTTATTAGGAAGACGTCAGTTAGCTGTTGAGCCCGTAGGAGGTCAGAAGGAATGAAGCGGCTTGTTAAGGACTCTCCCTGTGGACCATACTCTTTTGTATCAACTCTTCTCCAGCATTGAGGAGAGCTTAGTGGACTGTTTTGGCTGCTCTCATTCCAGCGATGCCTCATTCCCTTCGGGCACTGGCACAGAGAGTGGGATGTAAGGGGCGGGGGGAATCCGACTTAGACCTCGGTCCACGGGGTCAGCTGTTGCCCCGGGTGCACACGGGGAAGCACTTTTTCTGCTCCCTCGTTGTCTATTTCTGTGTCATTCATTTTCCTCCGTTATCCCCATTTTTCCATTTTTCCCATAAAAGAGCTGAGCTACAATAACTGCCACATGAAGCACCCGACCATCCGTAATCATGATAAAAAAGCGAGTGTCTACGTTCTTATGTGTCGGCTGCTGTCTCACTGCTGACTCATCGTTATTAGGGAACCGTCGTTTTTCTCTGATCCCAGTCTCTCGCTCCTGTGCTCACCATTCCCCCTCTGTTATTAGCATTTGCGCTGGCTCCGTGACTGTCTGAACTCTATTACAAGACCTGGTACACTCATCAAATGTGAGTTGTGTTTGGCAGCTGCCGTGGCATAACTTTACCTGGTGGAGAACACAGAAAGTTATTCTACACCGGCTGTAAATTACAGCTGCGGGACTATTTTTGTCAGGCTTTTGGCTCCCAGAGGAGACCATTTTCAAGGCAAAGATGCCTGTTTTTTGGGGGGTTTTTTTGTTGCACACTGGTCCAAAATCAATCTCCGAAAAATCATAGTCCACTTCCTTTTTTCTCATGTTGCTGCGAATGAGGCTGGAAATCAATCTTCGACGTGAGGAGCGAATGACTGTCAGTCCTCAGCTTTCAATCTCGCGCAGACAATCCCAGTCATCTGGAAACTGCTTTTCAGCACTGGGGCTGACTGCGGAGAAAAAAACATTTAGCTCCTCGGATAAAAGGTTTGGGATTTGCTATTGAATATTGAATCGCCTCAAGCGCTCGGACGAAAATAAACACCACCGACGGCTGGACTTGTTGAATGTGCGACTGAGTTTTGACTTCATTCTGACCCTCTAATCCTGTTCTGATGAGGGGGGGTGACTCATGTCCCGTCACGTCCAGCCGCAGCCCGTGGTGACAGCAGGATCAGGAGTGCCTACAGCCAAGGTGAGACTTGGTCAGGAGCGGGCGATCAACGGCCATTGGCCGCTCTGCTGATGTAACGGGGGTGCAACCCGAGCCGCAGGCCCTAATCATAGCCGCCTCGGGCTACGGTGCAAAAAAAATGCTAACCAGGCGATGACACGTCGTTAAAACAGATTTAAACAAAGCAGAAAAAGTAAGGAGTTTATCATGATCTTAAAGAGCTAGTTACCTGTCCGCAGCTGTCACGCCGCCCTAACTTTAGTTTGCCTTTATTGCTGTCAAATAAACAACTATCGCTCCAGAAAGCCAGAAAGAGTTTTTAGAAGTTGTCAGAAAGCTGTTTTTCTAGCAGTCTGTCATAGCGGAGTACCCCCTTACTTTTTTGCTCAATAAATCTCCTGCTCTCTCTTCCGCTCTCGGCCTCTTCCCCCGGCCCTCCGCTCCCCGCATATGGGATTCACATTTGGCTCGGCTGGACGTTTTTCTTAATGCGATATTATGATACATTATCTGAAGCCATTTGCTCCTTGTCACCACCTCTCATGCGGACACAAGCTGAGTGAGCCGAGGAGAGGGCCGTCAGACTCTGTCCAGGTGACTTATGGCCATTTAATCTGACGCTGTGCGCGGCGTTGATCATTTACAACGCCCCAAAGTGTCATCAAAACACGAGCCGTGCTCATGCGGGTCTCTCGCTCCTTTTTCTCTCAGAGCCTGTTGGTGGCGTATAAGTTTTCACTCCCTCCTGCTGCTGGCTGTAAATCGCCCTGTCGAAGGTGTGTGTGCGTGTGCCTGTGTGTGTCCGTGTGTGTGTGTGTGTGTGTGTGTGTGTGAGGCCGCGGAAGGTGAGAAATTTGGGGGTCGGCCGAGGTCTTTCAGGTAATTGTGCTTCTTAAACTTTTGACCCACTAAGCCGTACTTACTGCGGTGCAGCTTGCTCCCCGTATTTCCCCTCGAGAGTTTTGACTCTGCATACCAGGACGCGTGTGTGTGTGCGTGTGTGTGTGAGTGTGAGTGTTTGTGTGAGATTCAACGAGTTTCTGAACACATGCTGTCAGCCCCACACAGCCCCTGCTATTCTTTTTCACCTTTTCTTGGCATGGCAGTCTCTGTTATTCCCACATCGCCCCTTCTTTATTTAGCCAAGCGATGAAAAATACATGAGTTTGTCTTGTTTGGTCCCCAACCTGCTGTCCTGCTCTGTTCCTGTGTGAAACATATTGAAACAATAGCACTCAGGCTCTGGATGATGTGATTTGCCTGGCCGTGTCTTGTTTTCTTCCTCTGACTTCTTTCCATAGTTGAATTAGAGAATTATACTGCTGATATCAGCATTGTTTTTTTAATTCTCTGTATTAATTCAAAGATGTTTTCTAAGACTGAAATTTAAACTACATCCTAAATATTAAAGCGCTTAAGGATAAATTTTTTTAAGTGAAATAGAACATGTCTGATAGGAAAAAAAGAGGCAGTCGTAAAACATTACTGACCCCTTAATAATGATGATGAGTGAATGAAAAATGTCACATTAGATCACACGGGGAAAAACGTTTGTGGTTGCTCTCTTCTAAATTATGTCTCGGCAGCTGGAAGAATTCCCAACACATGTCCATGGAAATTCGGGTAACCATTAAGAAACGCAACCTCTTGATTCATGTCTTGGCAAAAGACTACAGGCCGTATCACGGGCGGATCCATGGGAGGGGCCAGGGGGGACGATACCCCAGCTGGGGTTTGATTGACCCTGAACCACCCCTTTTCAGCCACTGGTGGCTTGATGAGTAAAGATATGTATACAAAAAAATACCATATCATGTTGCGAATAGGGAAATAAGATGAAAAAACAAAAACTTGCAGATGTAAATAGATGTGCAAAGGCAGAAGTGCAGAATGATCTGGAAGGCAGAGTTGCGGTGTGTTCCATGTGGACCCAGAAGCTGGGATGTTTTAGTTCACAGACAGAAAATGCACCGTGAAGTCAGAGGAGCCTCACCAGACCTAACCTCAAAATCCACCAAGGCTGCCTGTTGCATAAGACGCCGGTGACTGCTGCAGAAACGATTATTATGCCTTTTGTGAGCTGCGCGCTGTCCACCTTTTATACCGGGGAACGTGTGGCGCAGAGAGCCCGGTGAGAATCGGGCCGGCCAGCACCACAACGGTCAGATCCTTCAGATTTAAAAAGAAATTGTAACATGAATGTGTTGGGTGGGATTAATTCAGATTGTAAACAAACAGAAAATAGAAGCCAAATCTAGGCCACACATATCACCTTCTTGCAACGTTACAACCAAACTCGTCTATTATGTAACTAACACGTGACATAAAATTTGCACAGTGGTGCATTAAAAAAAAAATTCTTCCAGTTTAATCTGACCGTCAGTGTTGTGTTTTATAGTTGAATGTCTTTTTCCTTTCATTCCAACCAACCTCATTCCAGTTTCCCAGAGACCTTAGACAGAAATACATTTTAAAGTGCAATTGGGGTATAATACTTAAAAATTGATGGAAAAATAGATGAATGAATACAGAAAATTAAGTGCAATTTTTTTTTCTTCTGTGCTCATTTCACCTTGCTTGCAGCTATGATACTCCACATAAAACTAAGATTTTAGGAAGGTAAATTCTTGCTTTATGTAGTTTATGTTTGCAGCCTTTTAACCCTTCAGATTGCGAGATAGTAAGACCTCCCTTCTTCAGTGTTTTTTCATCATCTGTTCTGACCACGTTCCTGACGTTAACCACCATTAACCCCTCGCTCTTATTGGCATTGACACGCTCCAGGTTTCAGACGATGTGTCCAATTTCTTTGACAGCAAAAATATACAGGGTAATTCAGACTAACTTATTTGAGTGCAGCCTCGAAAAACAAAAATAAAACGTTTTCCAAAGCTTTTCTTTGACATCTATCAAAGACACTAAGAGGTTTGGGAAGGTTGGAAAATGAATTTTGCCAAAGAAAATCAGACGTTATGAGTCAGTTGTGCTGAAACTGCTCTGAAAGAACATAAAGGAGGAATTATTTTATTGCCTGTGACAAAAAAACAACAAAAAACAAAAGTAAAATCAACAGCGAAAAATTGTTCTCACATTTAAAAGCGTTGCTCACGTTCTCCCCCTGGGCCTCATTTATTGACGTGAATCCTGTTCGACTGCATGCAAACAATGGGGTAATTCCGACATTCGAGGAAAAAACGGCTTCGGAAAACATAATTGAAGGTAATTTTTCTGACTATTCCACCGCCCCCTCAGAGGTTGTTTGTGAATACAGTGTTTAAAATGCAGAGTGGGAAGCGGGATGACTGATGTCATCCAGCGGATTACCATTATTTGGCAGCTGCTGTGCACATTGCCTCATAAGAGAGCATGACTTTCAGAGTTTTATTAGCTTTATATTGATTGTAGTTTGTCCCTTTTTATACTTTGAGGGTGTCTCTGTATTGATCCCTGTGAGAGTGATGGATGGAGTTGTTACAGTTTAGAACTGTGCGGCACTCTTGTTGCTTCTACCATTTCCAAACAGGCCACTCACATAATTGTAATTGTTTAAAGATGATGTATTGAACCAAAATTGGTTCAATCGGTTTGATCATTTGACCCCCAGGACCCTGTGTCCCTGATTAATTTTGCATACTTTTCGTCCTTTTTTTTCCATTTAATTTTGCCCCTATCATGGTATGTGTTCTAACACAAAGGATGACATCAACCAAGGCTTTCCGAGGTGTCTTTTTAAACGCCTCCCTCCCCTCACCCACCCCACCTGCACACCCCCACCGCTCATGGTGGGGGGGGGGGGGGAGCAAAGCGTGTGAAGAAGAAGGCAATAACGGCCAGTTGTTTGTGAATAAACCAAGCCACTTACAGTTTTATAACCCCGACCTCGTAAAAAAAACGGTGCTGAAGCTTTTGTTCGTCTCTTCTCCCGACCCCCCCCCACCCCCCCCATCGACGGGGGCGAGCGGGGACGTCCAGGCCTGGAATTCCCATTTGCCCCGCCGCGGCGGAGTGTGTCGATGCGTCAGCTGCTGTGTTTGTGAGACAGACAGAGAGAGAAAGAGAGAAAGAGAGAAAAAGAGAGAAAGGGCGTGTGATATACGACTGCTGTGTCACGATCCACATGTGACGGCCGTCCTCAACGGGCAGAGCATCCAGGCTGACCCCCCCCCCCCCCTTTTGCCGTTCCAGACCGAGTGAGGGAGTGTGTGTGTGTGTGTGTGTGTGTGAGTGACTGTGGGACAGGAGAGGAGGAGAGGAGAGGGAGGAGGTGAGACTGAGACAGAGGGAGGAGAGAGCAGGGGCTCAGACAATCAGTGCGAGCGAGAAGGGAGGTCGAAACAAGAGGGAGCTGGCCGGGAAACAATAGTTGAACAAATCCAGGGTTCGCCTGCAGGATCTCCACCTTCTCTCTCTCCGCTGCCGGCCGCTGAAGGTAAGAACACCGGCACACCTGGAGGAGCATGCCTACTCCTTCTTCTCCTCCTCATAAATCTGACACAGGAGGAAGATTTAAGCAGGTCTTTGTGTGCATTTCTGCTTAGCGGCGAACGCACTCTCTGAGTTTTCGGGGGACACACACACACACACACTTCTGCTCGCTTTCTTCTCATCTTCCAGCTCAGGTGCGCATTCCACTCCTCTGCCGCACGTGCACCGTCGGCTGTCATTAGGGTTAGGGCACGGCGTGACGGGACTCTTAATGAGAGGAAACGGGTTTCTAATCGGGCGCTGACAGAGAGGCTGTAAGGGTAGTTCGGGTATCACCGGTATTCGGACATCTGTGTGTTTCTACAGGTCTGTTACGTCCTACGAGTAAAATGATTGACTCGGCCTGTTGCGCTGGACCCCGAGGCGGCTGACTTATGGTAGTGAGAGACGATGACAGACTCTGTGGTAGGTAGGAGGAGGAGGAGGAGACGGGCTACCACTTTCGTTTGACCAAGAGGGAAGAGGTGTGTGAAACAGAGAGGCCGTTTGGATCCGAAAACGATGCGACGGCCAAGAGTGAGCGGACGGCGAGAGGGGCGAGCGAAAGGGCTGAGACAGTACGGAAGAACATCTGAAATCGAGATCGCGAAGAGGCGGGAAAAGGACGGCATAAATAGGAGAAACAGAAAACAGAAACTGAGACGTGTGAGAGGTTCGCGGAGAACGGGTCGAGCCGACGCGAAACATCCCCGGAGGACGGCCCTCTGGACTTCCGGAGAAAGTTTTCAGACTCAAAGCCCCCTTCCGAAAAAGTTCGGCGAGGCAAAAAAAAAAAAATGCGACAAGTGGGAGGTGTGAAGCTCTAGCCAGGTGCGGACAGACAGACAGAGAGCTCCGCTCAGGTTTCTGAGGTCTGAGCTCTTCTCCCGTTTCGTTTTTCTCACCCGTGCATGCCAACGCACCCTCTGGGGCCTTTCATGGATGTATTGAATGGATGCTCCAAACGAACCCCGCGCAGCCCGAAAAAAACTTTGTCCAGTGCGACGAAACCAACGAACCCCACATCTCCTCAGACCTGCTCCTCTCACCTCCGGCTTTTGAGAGCGGATTGATCTGGTTCCATCCTTCGGGCCTCCGGTGGCAACATTCCCTCCGTTTTTTTTTTTTTCTTCTTTTGTTCCCGTCTGATGAGAAACTGATCTCGGGATTTGAAGTGGGCGCGTATGTTTGTGTGGGCCGACCCCGGGGAAGATTAGGGTAGGGGAGGGAATCTGCTTTTATCAAAACGTGTCCTCTGTGTGCGTCTGCAATGTTTCTGCGAAGTCTTAATTGCAAAAGCTAACGCGAGCTCAGCGCCGGCTCGCGCGGCCGCCTCTGATTGGCTGTGCGCCGCTCTCAAATCCGCACTGTTTGTCTTATCTTTACTGGGGAGGGATATATTTAGTGAGGAGCTTAGCTTTTAGGAGGTTGGCGCGTGGAGAGGGTAGGAGAGGTTGAGCGTGTGTGTGTGTCTGAAAGAGGAAGTGTGTGTGTGTGTGTGTGTGTTTGTGTGTGTGTGTGTGTGTGTGTGTGTGTGTGTGTATGTGTGTGTGTGTGTGATTTGGGCCGCTGGCGTCAGTAGACGGTGGAAGAGCTTGGCACTCTGCATGCCAAACCGTGTGTGTCTGTGTGTGTGTGTGTGTGTTTGTGCCTATTCTTTGTGTGAGTGAGTTGCTGGAGGACAGGTCTGTACACCACTCCCTCACCCACCCATTCCCCTCCACCCCCCCCTGCTCGCTGCAGTCAGGAATCTGCCCTTTAGTTTATTAAAAGCTGGTGAAACAATGGAGCGGGCGAGGCTTGGGGATGAGGGCAGGTGGGGAGTCATGACGTCAACTCCAGACACTTCAGCGCTCGGGCAGATCGGCCCCCGTCGCCATGACGTGATTAGAAAGTGAAAGATGAGAGAGACAGAGAGAGATGTAGAAGAAGTTCTCTACCTGTCGTTCCACCCACCCATCTTTCTTCTCGGAGTTCCTTTCAAGCACCTGTTTCCACCAGAAACGCCCCGCCTCACGGCCCCCCCCCTGAGTCGGGCTCTCACACACTGTACGTGCGCAGGTTTGTATGTGTGAGAACAGAAACCCATAAGTTAGGTGGGTAGGTTGGATATTTATACACGCACGTCCCACTGGGAAGAACAAAACAAACGTGGCATGGGATGGAGAAAGTCAGTTCGGCACAACATATGGCTCGTTCAGTTGGGAGCCTCCGTGGTGTAACTGTTCATAACAGATTTCCCCCCCCCCCCTGTTTTTTTAGAACTTTATATAGGTGTTGTTTTTGTCCGGTCTGTGCCGAAAAATATGCAGTCAGTTAGTTTCCATGACTTTTTACAGAAAGAGTTCTGGGTTTACATTGGACTCTGTTGAGCTGCAAGGGAAAACACTACTGAACGAACGATAATAATAATTATGTGATCATTACCTGGCAAAAAACATATCAACCTCAGATTGAAGTGGTGTAATGAGGATGTTTGCATTTGCAAAATATCCAGAAATCAAGCGGCAAGGTGTGAGTATATGCTCATTATGGATTTGTCTGTTTCCCTTTTTTTGTTGTGGAAATACGTCAGAAATGGTTGAAACTATAAAGTATTTCCAGACTGTTGATAAAATCCTAAGTATTTTCTGCAACATCTGACAAAAATGCTTCAAGCATCTAGAGGGCAAAATCTTTGCTTCCCTTGTAAACGCAATCCCACGGAGAAATAGGTGAGATTTGGTTTCCGCTGCATTTACGTCGTTCAGGAGAGCGACCAAGTCAAATGGCGCATATCTCCAATGAATTATGCATTTAACCACGGATTGAGAGCGTTCACGGTTCTCAGAAACGTGATATTGCCAAGGTTTTGTTTTGCCCACTGGGCTGAAATTTGGGCTTTCTGAGTCTCCTGCCAAACATGCTGTGAACATAAACGGTGATTCCAAAAAGTGGTTGATGACCTGCAAAACAACCAAGCCACATTTCACCGCCACCTCCATATGCCAAGTCCTTATCAAAGTGTTGGTTGTATTGTCCCCTGAATTGTTGATATCAACTTAACATGTGTCACAATCAAAGCTTCACCTGAAAAATAAGGTACTTTACAATCGTTTTTGCATGCATAAACTGTTCGCCCCATTTCTGCCTCAAAGTTAAGTGCATCTTCAGTCAGTGGAGTCTCACCTCTGGCTCAGTTTTACCTGAAACAAATTATTCCCCCAGTGATTTGGCACGAAGCCCACAAGATCCGAAGCAATCCTCTCTTTTACTGACCAATGTGGAGGTCTTGCTACTCAAAAACTAATCAGAGAGCCAGAGCTGAAAGCCCAGAGGCAGACGAAATTATTACACAGCAAGCATTTTAAGTAACTTCAGACCAGTTTTGAGGGTCTGCATTTACCGCTTATTAAAAGTCATATCATCTTTCGCGGAGCAAATCAAGTTAAGCAAATTCCACTTGTTTTGCAGGAACAACTTCGGCAGTGGTGCTGAAGGGCAAATAATTTATGAAAGGCTCAGTACATGCAAAAGGATCCAGGCTGGGTTAGGAATGACCGAAAAGCACAACCACATCACGACAGCATAACCCCTCTTACATACCACCTCGCCTCTGGTCTGATGCTTTCGGATTTGGGGAGTTATGAGATGTTGATTCCGAGCTTAGCTTCATAAGTTATTATCATGTCTCTCTTAGATGCTACGGTGGGAAAGATGCTTCAGATCCTCACCCACGCCTCAGCGGCCTGGTGTTCTCAGTAAATGTGAAAGCAAATGAGTTTAGGATCATTTTTTTTATTTAATAAATATCATATTACATATGAAAAACATAATTAAGCTGAATGGTAAGAGAAATTGTATTTTGGATGAGAACACACCACTTACATATACATTCATCCTTTTCAACCCAAAGGGAATAGCTTTTGTTCCTCAATCTAAACTAAATTTCAATCCAAACAAAATAAATAAAAAAACACCGGGCTAACGGCTCATTAGGAAAGGTGGTACATGGAAAAACTACTTGACAATAGTTCCTATTCCTCCATCCATCCATTTTCGTAACCACTTATTCCATGAGATCACTTAAATGTGAATGGCACCCTCTTCAAAATCCAAAAATAACAGTTTTCATTCAGACTCAATGCTTTAAAAAAAATGTTTTTTTTATCTTCACAAGAAACTGCAAATATGGATGTTCAGTTGAGTTGTTTACCCCCATATGAACATTATTCTTATCATGGATCCCATGTAATGCTGAACTCTCCACTCTTAACTTCTACTTTCGGAGGGGCTTGGCATTTTGCGGTGTTGTGATAATAGTTTGTCCCTCCTTGTTTCCTGCCTCCCGCATGAATGAACGCACCTTTTATCGCTTGGCTGGAAACAGAAAGACTGATTCCACCCTGTCCTACTGTATTGTCTTCCATTATTCAAAAAGAATAAAGATCCTGTCTTAATAAAAATGGAACGTACGTCTTGCTTGGTGGCAGTTTACTGGTCTCGCAGCAGTGTTTCTACAACAGTCATCAAGCGGAGCTGTTTACCTTAATGGAGGTGAAATTTCATGGGTAATTCAGAATGAATGACCTGTTGTATTTTATGGAGTTCCGCTGCCAACATAGCCGCATTACGTAATGAAAACAGCGAGGACCCAAGGTGACACAGGGAGTTTGGATCCAGCTCTGTTCCCAAATATAATCACCGTGGTTTAGACTTCTGCAGTGAGACGGGGTTGGTACGAGCACTCGGGGCTGATAGTCTGGGATAAACGAAGGAATGAAGAGGGAACTGCTTGTACTTTAAAGAAGGGCGCAACGTGGGGGGGGGCGGGTGTTCTTGTCTGAGTCTCCCAAAGGAGACATGTTTGGTTTGAGGGGGATAATGGAGGTGATTCCGAACGAAGGCGTCCTGGAAAGACGCGTAGCGAAACGGGTTTGGTGGTGGTGATATTTGGACAAGAAAGGGGAGGCGGAGTGTTTGAGTGGAACCAGCTGCTTTTTGTAAACTGTCCCGACTCCATAAATCTGAGCGGGACAGGTGAGGGGGAACTTGGACAGGAGGAGGCCCTCCGGTGGGCTCACACTGCCCCCAAACCTCATGACCCTGTTTACTCATCTGCATTAGCTGATACAGAAACACAAATGGGCGATAAACTCCCAGTCATATTCTCCATTTATTATCCTAAAAGCCGCTATTATGTGAACCGGCCGCCATTCATTGGCGTGCGTTGATATCACAAGCTTTTAGAGCTTTAGGATGAGTAGCCAGAAGAGCCTGTAATTATGATTTGTAGTCACCTCGTATTGAGGGATGTCCCCTGCTTTGGTGCAGAAAGAGCAGGGTGGCCTCCACTGGCAGACGACAATCAATGGAAAATCATTTCCGCTGGACATAAAAAGGTGGGAGTCTCTGGATGGCTCCACCAAAAGTTAATCAGAGAGGACATAGCTGGCTCACGACCAAAGTTACATTTAGGATCGGGGCAAGTTTATTTTTCTTGTCCCGGTATTTACAAGGCAGAGCGATGCTGTCATTATCTTTGTTTGCTTTGCTTCATGGTAAGGCCAGAACCTGTTGTCCGCTTAACAAAAACACATGTTCTTCAGGGGTTGCCGTGATTTATGAGGAAATACCGAGGATGTTTTCCCCCGCGTGACCGTAACCGCAGTTTCCATTGTCCCGTTTGATGTGAATTGATTTAGCATGTTTTCACGTCACAGAGTCCGCCCGCCGCGTTTGAAGGATGCCGCGATCATACACGCTTTCTGCCCACCCGAAACGGGACCGTGGTCCAGTCAAAGCTGGAAGCTGTTGCCTGGTCCTAACTTAGCAAATTCATTGCATGTGTGGGTTTGACTGGAAACTCGCTAAAACCACGCGATAACCAGCAGTAACATCTATCGCCTTCGTTATTAAGGGTTACATTCAAGTCTGCCCCACCTCTCGTTTTCTGTATGTTATCAGTCTCTCACATCATTATAAAGGAATTCTGGCTCATTCTCCTTTAGGTTTCCTCAGTTTTTTTTATTATAGGCGTGCAGCATTTCTTATGGAATTTACCTTATGCCTGTTTCAGATTGATGGACAACAACAAGCTTCTCCTCGAAACACTATTTCTGATGTCTTTCCTCCTTGGCACTGTGATAGCAATGAGACAAATAATCACGCAGTTTAGGTAATGTGTTATAGATTAGCTGAGGTTTATGATGCATTTATTTAATTTAAAAACTTATAAACTGGATGATTACTTCAAAATTTGAGAATATGTGAAGGTTTAGCTCCCTATTCGAAAAACCGTTTCAAAATCTGATATCACTTAGGTTGTGTTTTTTAGCTCTATCGCATCTCAGTAAGTTAATGCAGAGTTTTTACATCATAATTGGTGTTCTGACGATTTAGCAAATAAACAGCACAAGTTGAATTTTGTTTTAGATTCTGCTGTAATCTTCCTTCATTGTACGCTTCTTCACATCAAAGCAGCGAATTTTCTGCTTGAGACATGTTTGCACAACTGGAATTGTTTCAGAGTGATGTCTGGATCTAGTGCACAGCAGGCCCAATGATAAAAAATACACAGTGGAAATGTCAGCATGTTAAGAATGGTGAATGAGTCTATATAAATGTTAAATATAAATTATCTTTTTTAAAAGTTCTCTCTAGCATATATTCGCTAAATACTCGTAAAAGAGAGAACATCATTTCCAACCAAAAAGGTTTGCACACTTTTGCATTCATGTTTGCCTTTGAGTCAGTTTCTTGAGTTATTACAGTGCAATCTCTGCTAGATCTAAAGAAATGCTAGCGTCTGCACTGCATATGTGAAGAATACCATTGACTATGACTGACGTCTTTATCTTGCCTCCACCACCTCCGGAGGGACCCTGACCCTGTCAGTGCCACCCTCTGCTCACCATTTGTTCTCCATCTCGGTCTGCTTTCGACTAGCTTAAAAGTGGCTGAAAAAACCCACCCGCTGTGCCTGAAAACACTGCGCCGAGAGCTAAAAATGACAGCTTGTTTTTTGGGCTCAGCATGATGGCAAGTGGTCAGGAGTTTTTTTGGGAAAACAAATACTGTCTCATTTAGCTCATTTTGGTCCTGTTTTTAGAATGATGTTCTTACCATTTTGACTTTCCACAGCAGCCATTTGCATTTCATGCATACTCTCAGATTGATCTGTGAACATCTCCTTGGGGTTTTAGCGATAAAAAAAGCACTTAAGCTGGTTGTTTCTGGGTCTTTGGACGGGTAATAAAGCTGTCGTGTCTAGTTTGTTGCGTGCGCTGTGCTTAAATGGAATTTCTAAGGCCACAGGGCACATGGAGATTGCACAGGAGGTGTCAGACCAAGGCTGACCTGGGTGGAAAAAGGCCACACACAACACAGATTTGCCTCAGTGCTCTCTTAAACTTAATGTTAGTGGTAGGCGTTTGAATTTCTTCTTTTTTTCTTGGTCTCATCTACAACACGTGCTTTGCTTTGCGTCCATCTTTCTGTTTTATGTGGGTTACCCATCATTGATTTCATTTTGTAAACTCGCTTGATTTGAGTGTGTGGTGTCTTTAACGAGAGTTTTTTTTTAATGCTGATTGCGATACCAGCAGCTGAGAGGGGGATAACACCGGTCCTATCATGGCTGGCAGGGGCGGAGGTGCTGAAGGGTGCTGGCCGCCTGCGAGAAGACAGGACTGTCTGCTGTGTAAACCCCTCTACCACATGTTCCGGAGGCCAACAAACCATCAATGGGAATATTTATTTTAACAGCCCAAATGATGCTTCTATTTCTCTCAAGGGGGAATCTTAACAATATATTGTTCCCCTTAGAAAAAGAAACACCGTGTCTGAAATGAGTGGAGCTAAAGATGGCTGAGGAGGAAGTATGGGAAAATGAAATTAACAAGGAATTCAGTGTATAAATTCTTCCCTTTCTTTTTTTTTTGGATTAATTGTTTTTCCACATGGCTCTGCTTTATTTCTAAGAGAACAAAGCAGGTTATACCTCACAAACAGCTGACGTATAAATGACATTTCGGCTGTTAACCTCATTCCACAGTCAGCCTACTTAATCCATTTTAGAAAGCTAATAACATGTCGATAATCTAAAAGTGAGCAGTGAAGCAACTCAAAAACATCTGTCCTGGCCAGCGATTATATAAAGTATGATATCATCTCATCTGGAGTTCTTACTCATTGACCACTGTGCCAGAAACCTCCACCTGCTTTTGGTGGTAACTTTGACTTTAATTGCACCTTCTCAGGATTGGAGGGTTTTGTCGAAACCAACCTATCGACCTGCTCACACTCGTTCTTGGTGTTTTTCAACTGTGCCACTTGCAACTGTACACAGAAACAGTGAAAATGCCAAATATTCCCCCGTTTGTGCACTCCACAGAAAAATGTGTGGCCCAGAAGTCACAGGGTTTTGCTTTATTAAATATGAATCGATACAACTTGCCGCTCCATCCCTCTCTGCTGTGCTTCAGCCTAGCCTACAAGGTCCTTCCTAGTCCTGAGCACACAGGCTTTTAACCACAAAACTGTAGAGTTGGCAGTGATTGACAATAGAATTGTCTATTGATTTTTACTGGTTAATTTCAAATCTAAATACCTTGAATTTACATTGAGCAGCAGCTGTTTGTGTAAAGTTCTGAGTTGTTCTGGCGAGCAATGGTTCACAACCAAAGTTATTCAAAGTTGAATTCCTTCTCTTTACAGGGAAAATGTCTGGATCAAGCCTTTAATGAACTCAGAAAAGCCTGATCACTTTAGAAAGTTCATTAAATGAACAGACGTTGCAACCCCACAACAAATCCTGCTAACGTCAACTCAAACAAATGCGGTAAAGCATCAAAGATGTGCTTTTAGACAACAGTGGTGGTTAAATTCATGCTGTGATAACAGACAAAATAAGAGCACTTCCTCTTGTTTATTTTAGATATCACCATCGATGTTTTCTTGACACCAGCGTAGGCTTTGCACCAACAGGCCAAAGGGGGGGAAACCCACTCCCTCTGCCTGGTGACACGCTAAAGCTCCTCCGTGTGGCTCACGGAAAAGATATACAATCCCTGCAGCGCGTTCCGGGTCTGCCCCGGGGTCTCGTTCCAGTTCGACGTGTCGGGGGGGAAAAAAACCCTCAAAGGGGAGACTACCCAATCCAGATGAGGAACGGAAACTCATCTTGGAGCTCCTCACTCTGTGTCAAATGTCAAACTCAACCCCTCCATCCCAAGAGAACCCATTTCAGGAGATGGACCAGTTAAAGAAATGGCATTTAGCATTTAGCATTTCGGATGATTCCGAAACACATCCAGTCCATTTAGGCTCGGGGGCCTCCTCTAGCTTTTCCAAGTATCCACACTTCTCAATAATTGACCGAACATTCTGCCCCAGCCAGCAACCGAGCTCACACTTAACACAAACCTTATTGTCAGGAGGACTGTAAAATATGAAGTTGGAGCATGGAATGGAGGGGAAGGGGGGGAAGAAACGTAAATACCTGTGAAAATATGCTGCGGGACTGGCAGAGGGCTCGCAGTCGTGAGAGGGCTTGTTTGGGAGAGAGCGATTTGTTTTAATGAAAAAGCGCTCCCTGTGCCGGGGGGGAGAGGGCCCTGCTGCGGGCTGTTTGCGCACACACAGCTTGGGTTTCTCCTCTGCGTCTGCCTAAGCGTGTGTGTGTGTGTGTCCGGCGCGTGGGTGTGTTGACCGGTGAGACGACGTGGGCAGCCACGTTTGGAAAAGACGCGCACACTCGATCAGTCTGTCACTTTTGCTGGCGAGAATCTCTCGCGAAGGAGCTGTCTGGAGGTAGCCGTCCGCTTTTCGGCACCCTATTATGTGACAAATGGACTAAACATATTACCAAAAAAACACCTCAGCAAAAAATGTCTTCATCTATTTGATCCTTGCCGTCTGTCTTCTTCCCCCAGACTGAGATGGACTGGGACGGCCGGGGATGGAGCCACCCGATATAGTCCCCCTCCGGCCATCTTTCTCCCTAAGACCTCCTGACTTCCACCCGCCGCTGATCCAGAGCAAAAAACAAAAAAGAGGAAACGGCTCCACCTCCGCGCCAGATCCCGTTGTATGACGTGGCCGAGAAGAAGACGGCATTGCGATCTAGCGAAGGATCGGGAGGCTCAGGGTGCCCCGACCATGAAACCCACGACCCCCGGGGGTCCCCCTTCCGGCCTCCTGCTGGTCCTGGTGTGCTGCCCCCTGCTGGGTTTGGTCCAGTCGGCCAGCAGCAACAAGGCCAGCGACAACGCGCACCCCCACCTGGGCGACAGCGACCCCGACCGCTGCATGAGGCACCACTTCGTGGAGACCATCACGCACCCGATTTACAAATGCAACTCTAAGGTAAAGGCACAAACTCGACCCCACACAAAACACAAACTTTGTATTCCAGCGCGCCGCGCCGTCGTCCAATGCTAATTGTGTCGCAAATTTGTTTGGAGTAACGAGACAAGTCCAGCTGAAAAGTTAACTAATTTGTTTCAAATATCAGCAAATCAGTTTTCTTCCAAATCAGACCTCAGAGACGCAAAGAAAATCCCGTAAAGCCGGCCAAGAAACCTTGTGTGATTCTAGTCTCCCGCCATGTGGTCAGCGCTCTCTCTTACTTTATCTCCATCTCTCCTTCATTTAGACAAGTCACGCTTGGATTCTGTGTGTGTGTGTGTGTGTGTGTGTGTGTGTGTGTGTGTGTGTGTGT
>CAJRST010001113.1:2696626-2770465 GCA_907169785.1 Menidia menidia | reverse complement strand
TGTGTGTGTGTGTGTGTGTGTGTGTGTGTGTGTGTGTGTGTGTGTGTTTCTGTGTGGTGCTGGACATGGGCCACGCTGCAGACATATTCTGCACCTCAGCTGGGACTCGCTTTTTTTTTTTGTTGGCCAAAAGCGGACGTCTCCCTGTCAGGGGGCCACAGGAAGAAGGATGGGTTGGGGGGAAAGAGAACCCCAAAAAAAAAGCGGGGAGAGAATAATGACGGAGGCGCGGCGCTCGTCGTGATGTTTCGGACAATTTCGAGACAACCACTTAATGCGAAAAGACGGATGGTCCGGCAGGCCGTGCCAAGCGCATGAGTGCTGCCGCGGAAAGGTGGTGTCAATTATCTCCCTTTTCCCTTCTGTTGTCTGGCAGTCTGACTTGAGGGATCTGTTCTTTGGTCTTTTTTTTTTTAAGCGTTCGGACTCCGAACGCATCTGGCAGGTGGCAAACTCACAGCTCTTCTCAGGTGCTTCACACCCCAACTCTGCATAGGCTCACACACATTCCACCAGCTCTTTTGGGAGAGTTTGTGTTCGTTAGAAGGTGTGCAAGAATAAGGCGGATACATGAACAATTTAGCCCAGAGAGCTCAGTTTACACTGTGAAATTCTTTGCGTTACGTTGGTGTCAGGGAGGTGGGTCTTGGAGGGAGGACTCAGTCGCGGAGTGAGGGGAAACAGGGTTTATTGAACAAAAACAGGGTGAATGTCCAGACAAAGTACAAAACAAAGCTGTGGCAAACTGTGGGCAAAGTATCAAAGCAAGCAAACAAGACTGTGGAAAAACTATGACAAAGTAACAAAATAAAGATTAACAAGACTATGACAAAACGTGACTATGACTGTGGCTGTGGCAGAACTATGACGGGACAAACCTGGCGTGGGGGTGACGACGGACGAAAGGACAAGAGACAAGACAAGAAGGCAAGAACGACCCCGCACCAGACAAGGGGAAACGAGGACTATTTAAACACACGAGGAAGGGGAACCCCAGGTGCACACAATTGGTAATCAGGACATGACGAGACACCAGACGTGACAGTTGGCTCCAAAAGGAGAAACAAAATATATTTTTTACCGCCGTTCCTCATTGGCAAAAGCTCAAACACGAACGGGTGTCTTATCGGGGTCTCATCTAAGTTCAGTCTAAGGATCATTCTCAAGGGGTCTTGATTAGGGCTGTTTTGAACAGACCGGTTGGTCCAATCTCTCATTTGTTGTACAAAAGCAACGAAACAGCTTCAAATGCATGGCTGGATGAGACTGTGTTCTCCCAGAAAAACCCAATGGCCAATCGTTCATCACCTTTTTTAGTAATGAGAGTAATTACATATGAACTTATGGCAGCCATTGCAGTAGTGGTGGCAAGGAATGTATTATAGCCCAAAACAAAATAGTTAATTCAGAATTAAATAGTTTCAGTACAGTTTTTCTTTTTACTACTATTGACTGTGTTGTTCAGACCAGCTAACTTTGGTAAAGAAACAACTGAAGTAGCAAAGTGGGAAACGTTAAAGGGAGGAAATATTGCAGCAGCAACAAGGCCAAAATTATTTCAGGGAACGTAATTAGTTCCTTTTCCTCGTCACACCCTTCCCTCTGCACATAAGGTCTCACACCATGCCTGAGCTGACATTTATTTGCAGCCTTCACCAAGAAATGATGCTTCTGCTACTAACTTTAATGTATAATTTCCATCAGGAAGATGAGGGAAAATACAAGGATTTCTGTCACTACTCTTATAATAATGGTACTTTGATTAAGGTGTAATTTTTATAATGTGAAATGGTGATCTCCCCAGGTTTGTTTCCCTATAGAAACAACATGCAGGTATTTTTTTGTGGGGGAGGTTTTGGGAAGCTTTCTCAAGTTAACATGTCAAACTCCTCTGGCAGCTCATTTGACATCTGAAGTGAAAGCATTATCATTTCTGACAGCCATGTGAAATCTGCTGGTTGACGGTCTGATTTCTCCAGGCAGCTGACTGAACCGAACCCCTACGCTGTCACAAAGAAAGAAAACAGAACAGACTGCATTTTTGGACTTAATACGCAATTATAGAGCAATTATATAAGCAATTATAAACTCTCATAGAGAATCGTATTATATGCAACATTGTTTTGGTCGGATCCCCAATCATTTTAGACCTGTTTTGCATCACATCAACATTTCTTTTGCACTTCGAGGTCAACTGTGAATCAGCTCCTCCGTTATTTTTCTGGAGCGGTTTGCACGTCACAACAATCAGCACCACTCATCAACCACAATTTTCAGACATAGGACTGAGACAAGTATTTGAACGATTTTAGTTTGTTAATAATGAGGGTTAGATGTTATTAAAGTGGATTTAAGTGTCTCCAAAATGAACACAGAAGAGCCCGAGGCAGTGTCATAAAAAGCCAAAAGCCCAAACTTAAAATTGAAATACTCAGATTGAAGAAACTTGGAAAACAGAATGTTTGACATGAACTTTCTATCTGACTCAAGCAGTTGTCTGATCCAAATAATCAGGGAGTCTTTCTGTCTCCCTATTTAATAATGTAAGGTCTTAAACTTTCTACGAGGAGATTTAGCCAGAGGTTGTATAATGAAATTGTAGCTGTATTTGCACAAAATGCTGTGGACGCCTCACTCGCAATGTTCTTTTCCTTTTCACACACATTTTTGCCCGACAGAGGAAAGAAAAACACAGACAAATGAGAATTATTCAAAACACTTTCCGGTAAATAAAAAAAATGGTCAAAAGATGGACCATATTTGAGTCCAGTTTAGCAAACTGATGCTGCGCTGATTTAAAGTTTGACTCTATTAACTGGGTTTGTCTGTTTTTTCAGTCAATTTTAGTTAAACTAACATGTTCGCTTGCATGGTAAAAGTTTTTCTAAGTGTCATTTCAACATACAGCCAAGCTGTTTATTTTTTCCCTTCAGAAAACCTTGTTGTTAGTCTTTTCTTGTTTTATATAATGACATCACCATCATACATATGCTGCATATACACAACACAATTCTTTTGTAGTCAGTTTGGCCCGTAAGACAATGTGCAGCTGCTTCTCACTATGGTTCCTAAAGGAGGCACGCTGAAACAAAATGTTTTTCACACAGAGCGAGATAAGGAGGTTCTGTTCACTCCAGGGCAGGAAAACCTCTCCTAGCTTAAAATAGAATAAAACTAATAAATGGGCAAAACATGCTGTTCAAGATTTGGGGGATTTCTAATACTTTTTCCCCCCAATTCTCATGTTTAAATGCCATTCTAGGCCTTGAAACCACCTCAGCACAGCTAGTCACAGTGAGCACATGCTTTGGAAAGTAGGAAAATCCAATTTTCTTCTAGCCAAAATACTCTGTTGCTTCCCTTTAACTTTTTCCCCCTCAAACGTGTGTGTAACTAAATGTAAATGTGCTCTTTAGTAGAGATTAAAACAACTTCACTTCTGAAAAAAAGATGATTTTGTTACAACAATCAAAGATTACATCCTTGCAAAGTATTTTTCAGTCATTATTTTTTTTACAAATACAAGACGTTTACCTTCAGCATGTCAGCTTTTGATGCCGTATTTATGGTTCTGCAGTCCTGCCTGGATTTGTAAAACATGAATGACGCTTTATTTGTTTATATATAACATAGCTGGTCATGAATGGAAGGCGACCCGGGAATGGTGTAGAGACAAAAGCGGAGCTAATAGAGGAGCGTTTAATAGTCTGATCCCACCGCCAGGATGAAGACAAATGGTCTTAAAGTGGCGACAACACGCCTGACGCGCGCGCGCGCGTGTGTGTGTGTGTGTGTGTGTGTGTGTGTAAACCCTGCCCTGGCCCCAGACAGGCTTTTGTCAAAGTGGGTACACGGTTGGCGACACGCAGCAGCTGACAGAAGGACATGACACAGGGGGGCTGTTTAGGGAGGCGACAGGAATGCGGTGACCCGCCGAGGCATTCCGGTCGGGAAGGCCGGGGACGGCCTTTGATCTGGCCGGTCAGACTTAAAAGTGGGGCCTGATGTTTTGGTCTGGTCTCTCCCAAACGGCGCGGGCCGGGGGCCGGTTTGACCCTGAGGTGTAGCAGGTGTAGGAATGCGGCCCGGGATTTCTCCGCTATCTCTTGTTTTACAGGTGCAAAGTGGAGGCCGGGAACGCCGGGGAAGGCCCGGGAAGGCGGTCTGAGCCCAAAACAGGCTGCTCACTGTCCGGGGGCAGACGCTGAAACACTGCCTCATTGTACTCGCTGACCCTCTTTCCCCGTCCCCTCGCCGAAAGCCCGCGGGGTGATGAGAAACGTGCGTGACGGACTTTATATATCTGTGTCTTCCTGATGCTTTTTTTCTCTTTTCTCCCGCGTGCTGTTTTTTGCAGATGGTGTTGCTGGCGCGCTGCGAGGGCCACTGCAGCCACACCACCCGCTCCGACCCCCTCATCTCCTTCAGCTCCGTGCTCAAGCAGCCCTTCAAGAGCTCCTGCTCCTGCTGCCGGCCGCACACCTCCAAGCTGAAGGCGGTGCGGCTGCGCTGCGCCGGCGGGACCCGCATCACGGCCACCTACCGATACATCCTCGCCTGCAACTGCGAGGAGTGCAGCTGAGCGGGCCCCCCCCCCGGGCCCCCCCTCCCAGACCCCTCAAGACTCTCGACATCCAGCATTTTTTCCTTGGCCTTGGACCTCATTCTAAAGCTGTTCAGAGTATTCGGTTGATTGTTGGATCGGAAATTTGCCCCAGAGATGCGTGTCTTTGACTTGGGAGAGAAAGGTTTTTGAGGAATCGGATCGCCCCTCACGTGGTCCTTTAAAAGCGGCCCGCAGAGAGAGCATACTACACCTTCTCCGTGATGCGCATTCACTCCACGCGGAGCGCATTTAATCCAGCTCCCAGGCCAGACACCGCAAACTGCCGCTCCCACGGGCCGGCTCGAGACCCTCCTCGACCCATTACAGCCCCCCCCCTACCCCCCCCCCCCCCCCCCCCCAATCCGTAACACGCAAGGGCGAGAGGTCATTTACACGCGAAAAACCCACCAACAAGGCACGCCTCATCGAGCAGGAGCATGGGAACGGCCTCGGGGGGGGGGGGGGGGGGGGGTCCGCATGAGCCCCCCGGCATATGGGGGATCCATAGAGGAGCACCTGCGCGGTGGCTCCCTCACCCAATAACGTTTTTTTTACTCACTCCCCCGCAGACTTTCATCTGGCCGTGTAAAACAAGAGCGATGCTGACAGGAGAGCTCGTCAAGCGCACAGTAAAAAAAAAAACAGAGCCCCCGGAGATGAAAGAAGGGCCCAGGACGGAGGTGCGACTCTCAAGAGACTCTCTAAGGATGTCAGCGTTCACAGAAAAGGTGTTCAGTTTGAGTCTTTGTGACTTTTCGGCCAGCTGTGTTGTAACTACTTCTACTCCTTTCATGCCAGATTGATAAAAGTGCCACTAAACGCCTGTCGCGTAACTTCGCTCGCGTTTTGACTCTAAGGGAATTGGTTCTCAGCTCATTCTGTCTGTCTGTGACTCGTCGGCCTCCATAATTAAGGTCTGGCCACCTGGACTTTAAACACGCCAAGCCGCGTTTTCAAATGATTCAAAACTAGAACCCAAAAACGATCCAGAGCTTACATATTCACAAACGAACATGGGTATTTATAGAAGCAAAGAAACACAAAAAACTATATCCCCAGCCCAACAATTAAACATGCCCCGAGGAGTCTCCTTTCTCGACCATTTTAAACTTTCTTCCGAGTTGTCCTCTCTGCCCTCCGTCCTCCGCTGTGTGTCTTGGCCTGCTCTCGCTCTTACCTCCCTGCAAGCCTCTCCTTTTTCAGCACCCCCTTGGCATCAGATTTTAAGAAGGAAAAAGGGTTTTCTTTTCAGCTAAATCACCATTCCACGCTAACCTCAGTCATGCCTAAACCTAAATAAACACGTGAGAATGAATCTGAAGAAATAATGGTCTCGCACAGGGAACTCCAACTGCAGACACAAGGCACAACAAGGTGCTCGGTTTCATAGATCTCCAACCAGATCTTGCAGAACAATAATCCCCTCACTAACCCTCCCACGTCCTCATGCAGGCTTCTGTGTTTGCTCTTAAAGTTCCTGTGTAAAATTAAATGAAATGTTTGGGCAAAAAATGCAGTATCACATTACTAATTATATTTCCATTAGTGGAAATGTACATAATGAACAAACTTGTCATGGGATAAAACAAAAGTGGGTTACAGACAGAAGCTCTTTCTTTGTTTTGACATGTTCAATTGCTTTTTTAGAGGTAAAGGCAATTCATTATCGGCATATCCAGGATTATTGTGTGTGCTTACGGCAACAGTAAGTGCTTGTGTGGGTGGACAGATGATGTTTAAAAGGTAAAAGTGAGCGGCAATGTGTTTGTAAAGATATGTTAATAATGTGCAATGTGCTTTTACTGCCAGCATTTGTTTGTGCAGTCATCACTTAAACTACAATAATGAAGCAAACATTGTCAGAGTTTACTTAGATATAGTCTCTGCTCATCAGAGTCTGGTTCTGGCCCACTTATACCATCCTGTTGTTGCCATGAGTCCCCCTTTTGGCTGCATGGTTATTATATATATATACATTATATCTTTTCCTGCCAAAAAACTCACCAAAAACTCACTCCTTTTTAATGTTTCTGTCTCACATGCGTAAACAGAAATTCATCTGATGCCGAAAGGGTGCAAATTAATTTAAGATAAAAATTCTTATGTCACCACAATGGACTTAAAGGATCCATCCTTTAAATGCTTCTTTCAAACATTAGTCCAAAGTACCTGTGTGTTTTTGTCCAAGTGTCAGAAGTCAATGTAAAAAGTTCAGCTGAACTGTAAATGTTTGAAATGTGTATTTAGGTTGCAAAGTATTTCAGTTTTAGTTTGTCCTTTGCCAAAGGATAATGGAGTTTTTTTTCCTGGAATCTGGGACACAGAGCAAGTAGTGATTAGTTAGGTAAGTCTTCTAAGTTGTTCATTTTTTTCCAAAGAAAGGCTTTTCACCAGGGGGGGCTGCAAAGGGATTTATCTCAAGAGTAATGGAAATGATCTGGAGAAATTAAAATAAAGTGTCAAACGAAACGAATAAGCTGTAAAATTGCCTCAGAAATGCAATAACAGTTCAAATTTACAGCCAGCTGAGCAGCTGGAAAAGGAGAAAATTGTGTTTTCTTTGCTTCCATAAAGTTTTACATCTTAAAACGTGAGGTTATTGCCTGCATTGTCCTTGATATTTGAAAAGTGCTTCGGCTTTACGGAAACGCTGGGTCCAACTTGTACCCTCTCACCTAAAAAAAACAACCTGTGGCACCACAAAGTTAGACCTAAGAAATGGAAAACTGAGAAAGGTTGCCGAGGGTTTGGAGGCCCGTGGACGTCCAGCCTGGATTAGCTGAGCATCCCATTAAAGATGCCGTCTCAAAAAACACACGAGAGATGTTTGGGTCGGGGAGCTCACAGACTGACGGACTCTGTGTTTTTTCATCCACTGTTTGCACCCTGTACAGATGTTTTTGCCTTAGCGTTTAGCTGAAGTGCCCCCACTCTCCGTGGGGCTTTAAAACGCAACGTTTCAATCCCGACTCCAGTTTACAGCGCGACTTACCGCTTCACACGTGAGCCTAATAAAACCCTTTTCCCCCCCCTCTGCCTCTGGAGATTAATCTGCGTCTTTCTGCCGTCTCCTTCATCAGCGCTCACGCAAAAAGAGGAGGGATTTCGGATGACAAAGGAACAGATGTGTAATTTACCCGGGACCCCGTCCGACGGAGTGACGAGATAATAATGGCCGCCGCCACCATGCGAGCGGCTCTCGTTTCAGACACAAAGGGGGATGGTTTGAGAGTTGTGGACTTTCCAATTAAAGACGCAAACGTGTGATTAATCGCGTTGGTTGTTTGTTTTTTTTGTGTGTCCCGGTCTCTCTCTTGCAGGTGTGAGGCGGCCTGGCAGACAGATGTGGTCTTTATGTAACCCCCTTCACATCAGCCGCCTTCGCGCACTTATTCATTCCCGAGGCTAATCAGAACCATCTGAGCGTTTATTAAAAAATCATAGGAGAGAGGCATTTTATTGGCCCGCGGTAAAGGTGTCTCCTCATTATAGAGAAAACTCACGTCTGCGTGTTTATTATTCCGTCATAATCCCAGACATGGACCAGGGCCATGTGCTGGAGGCCTCACAATATGACCATTCACTGCCTTTTCACATTTAGCGCTGTGAGGTCCGTGATCCCGCTGTCAGCAGCCCAGTTTACCGAGAAATAATCATCACAATTACGCCGAGCCGCTAAAAAACGCTGATTCATCGATTTTCAGGTGCGTCCTAGGACGATAATTAAGCACCCAAGAGAATCGTAAAACAACTTTCGCTTGCAGTTTTATTTCAAATTAGCTCCTGATAGAAATATTAACCGCACATGAGCCAGTGTTATCCCCAAATGCTCGTTTAGCTCTCAGAATCAGGCAGCTTTGGAAAGAGCATATGAGAATCCAAATCACCCCTCCAGTTGAAACTGATGAAAAACGCCTGCCTGAAAGCACATTATGGTCTGCGTCAATTGAGTAAAGATTAATCAGTGGAGTCTGAAGCAGAGGTTGCGGTCCAGAGCACCATCTACATGAAAATGCTATTATAGCAAGTCCCATTCTCCACTGCAGGTGTCAAAGCAGAGATAAACCATCATTAACGCACGACAATTAAATCAAGACACAATTAGTTTACTTTTTTAACCCAGAATTCACAGGAGGAATGTAACCATGAGAAAAGTCAACGCCTGGATTTAACTAAGATGAGAGGTGAATTCCTCCTATAGGAATAGTGCTACAGTGATTAATATATTTGAGTTGGCTTTATTAAAGTCTTTTTTTAAAAGCCAAACGACCCTGTTAAAGAAAACGTCCTCACTTTATGGGAAAGATATTAGCCCTCCTCAGTAGAGTGAAGCTGTCGGTCTATATCAAGCAAACATGATAACTAAGGAGAATAGAACAGAATAGAAGGCCTTTATTACCACTATACACACACACTATTAAGTTTAAAGCCAACTCCAAAAAGAGTGCAAACAGTGTAAAAAATGTCTGAAATATAAACCTGGGTAAAAAAGGGAAAAAAGGTAAGTAAGGTGCACAGTTCTGAGGACTGTGTACATTGCAATGAAACAAGTAATGATACTATGAACCCTCTCAAATTAAAGATGAAATGGCGTCAGAAGAAAAAATCATCAACATTAACTCAGATATTCTTGTCAAATCAGATCAAATAAAAGGGGCTTATAGTTAAAACATAAGAGCAAGCTGCAAGTTCTGCCGCCCACGGGAACGGTGCTATCATTAAGAGTTGTTTCATCAGAGATTATTATCCTTTGTAAAAGTATCTGCCAGAGTTTATGTGAAGTTTAAATGAGGCTTTGAGAGTCTGTGTTAGCCGGAGGGAATTTCATGTTTACAAGGCCGTAAGTTGGAAGATTTCCACGTGATTTCATTAATTCTGCCTGCCGAGGCCTCATTAACGTCAGTCTCTGATGTATGAAAGTGATGTTTTTCTGGACGTGTCACGGTGACTAAATTGACCAAATCGGTTCAACAAAATGAAAGATCGCCTGAAAAGAGTCTAATGTGGAAAAACTGGGACGGAGGTCTTAGTGAAAAGCTTTCTAACAGAAAAGGACTGAAAAAAAGATTTGAAAAAAAAACAACTCCAAAACATGTTCCAAACTTTTTTTTGTTTCCTTTGTGGATACAAGGTTATGCAATAACTTTTTGTTGGGTTTCTGTAAAAAGCAGTCATAGGGGGAGTGTGCTTTTCAGCCCTTCACGGGGAACACACACAGACAGGAAGAGGAGGCCAGCCCTGTTTGGTTTGAGATAATCAAAGACACACGTCCGACCTGGAAGAAGAAAATTCTGCACGATCTCAACTGGAGAGCAGGGCCAGACCATCTCAGGCTTTTGCTGCCCTCTGCTGAAAAGCCACTGGATACACACCTGGAAAAAAAAAAACTGCCACAACACAATTGCATTCTTCATTTCACACAAAGACAACAGTAAGAATCAAACTATATTTTTCCAGTTGCATCAGCCGAACGAAGCCTAAAACATGTAAAAAACTGTCAGAAAAAACTACAAATGTTCCTCAGTCGCAAAAGAAAATGAAATATTACACAGTTAGAGATTTATTTTTTGTTATCAAACACTAAATCAAACCTGTAATTTATCTTTTTAAAGCTGGGTTAGCTTCCTCGTGTCTAATTATGAAGAGCGTGACCGTAATGAGCTGTTGGGCCTCCCACTTGAATTCAGACAGAATGAATTCCAGAGTTCTTGTTTCTGATTAAAAAAACTTTGTGTTCTCCCCTCACTGCCCCCGCCTCACCTTCCCCCTTCGCCTACGGTCTCGTCCACACTGCCCTAGTCCTGGAAAGGACAGCGATGTGCTAGCGTGGGACTTTAGTAGCTTATTCCATAAATGAGGATTAGGATCAGTTGCAATCATGCTCAGATTAACCCAACGGGGGCTCCTTAACATATAGCCAACAGAAAATCTGCATTGAAAATGAACTGGTGAGTCCCATTTCAAAGCACAACTTTTACGGCTCATGACGGAATGATAAAATAAATAATCAAATCAGAGATTTCTTTTTTTTAATTTTGGATTATTGACGATCTCCTTTAATTTTGTTTATTCCTCACATTGAACTGAAATAAAAATGTTTAAAAAAGAAACTCAGTCTTCATTTGTAGAAGACTGACTGATAACAAGGCCCGGTGAGTACGCCTCCCGCCTTATGCACACGTCAGCGCTTCCAAACAACCACAAGAGGGAAACACAAACTAAAGAATCCGACCCCCAAAGAGACCGGTGAGCTTTTCACACCGGGTATACATGTTTCTGCAAAGCCTGTGAGTCACCTTCCGCAGACTGAGCGCTTTACACCCGGGCTACCGTGTCAAAAGGTCAGGCGCAAAAATAGACCCGAGCGTTTTTTTTTTCGGTGTGTGTGTACACCTCTGTTTGCCATACGTTAAGGTGCTTATTCCTCATAAGCACCTTAACATATGGCAGGCCCCCCAGGAACGAGCCTTTCTAGGAATGCTACGATTACTTTTACAAACCATGTTCTTTAGCTTCTGAATCTTTAAATGGTGACAGTTCCATGAAGAAGCTTCTACTTTTTTCTTCTTTTTTTTTTTACTTTGACAGTGCTCAACAGATAAGATCATCCTCTGGACATTATTACCACCATGACCAGGAGTGAAATTCGGCCGTAAGCGCACAAGATAAAACCAAAACAACAAAGAAAATTGCCTTTCCGGGACACTAGAAGACCTAATAATCCTTCATATCCACGGTGTTGCTCCTTTTTTTTTTTTTTATCACAGGTGGGCGGAGCCTGGAGGGAGTGGGCCTGCCTGGCGCTTTTAATACAGATGCGCTCCTCCGTGCGCCCCGGCGTTCAGCGGACACGGTGAGAGCAGAGGACGGCACTATGACGGCACCAGGCGACAACTACGACGTGATAGTGATCGGCGCGGGGATATCGGGTAGGAAAAAACACTTTCAAATCAAATTTAAAAAAAGAAAAACTTCATTCAACCGGACGCGGAACGGAGAGGAGAAACCGTACCCAAAGCGAGCCTGATGCGCTTTTTGCGTGAGGTGGCCAGACAACTGTTGCACAAGGGCCGCTTTGCAAAGTCGGAGAGGTGGGGTGGGTGGAAGGAAAAAGGAGGACTTTTGTTGGGGAGAATCATCTGATTTCCATCCAGTTCCCCCCCCCCCCTTTACTCTCTTCCGCCAGGCTGCCTCTCCCCCCGTGCGCACCGCTGTATCCACACAGCGGCGCGTGTTAAGTAACAGCTAATCAGCCCGAGCAGAGTTTGGATTACATAAGAGGGAGGCGGGGAACGTAAATCATTACTGGTTGTAACTGTAAGACTCGCGTATTACGACGAAAGGCTTCTGGGTGTGTGTGTGTATGTGTGTGTGTTTTTTTTGTCTCCACTTCGAGGCGAGCTGTGGTGATGAAGATGGACTCAACGTGTAAGGACCAGGTCCTGCACGATTTACATCACAGTCACAAGCTGATGTAAGAGTTGCAAACACGGGAATATTTCATGGGAATGATTTATTTATATGCCTGAATTTCACTCAGAAAAACAAAGAAGCAGGCTGGAGAAAAATAGAAAATGTAAAAAAAAAAACGGTGATTCCTAGTGTTCAGGGCTGTGAACTGTCTTGTTGAAAATGGCTCTTCTGTTTGGTAACACTTATTTAATGACAGGGCAGGTTCATACGGTGCTGTGCAAAAGTTTTGAGCCGCTCCTCATTGATTTGCCTATATTACATATTATATTATAACTGGCTTTTAGTATTATAAGGTGTGTCTCAACATCATTCTTTATATTGGCTTTGTGTTGAATGCCTTTCTTACAGATTTTTTTAGCATTGGCTGCTTTTTTTGCTGATTTTCAGGCCAGTATTTGTATTCCTGACATGCTCAGGGGAATATGTTTTGTTTGATGAACATCTCAGTAATTATCTATGAAACCATAAAATATACAAAGCGGCACCTAAAGGATAAAAAGCATGTTTCCACACATGACAATTTATAAAAGTATATCTTGAAGCACTTTGTCAGCCACAGCCTCAAACAAAAAGAGTCATCTGTTTCAGTTTCTTTAGTTGCATCCATAAAAACAAGGCGATTCCCAAAGAGCTGATCCATTCTGCAAATTGTGCAATATGCCCTCAAATAACATTTTCAAAAAATTAGACAGATAAACATTCTGTGAAACAGAACTCAATGTTATTGAGGTGTGTGGGGATCGCCTTCACAGAGAAGGGAAGAAAAATCTTCTTGATGACCCGTTAAGAAGGCCTAGAACCACCCAACTCTCGAAGAGTAGTCCGACGAATCACAAGGAAGCTTTCCTGAGAAGAAAAAAGGTGCTCATACCAAATATTGACCATCAGGCTCTCTTTCCCCCTCATATGCTGTATTACTAATTATAGACTTTAATAAATCACTACATGCCAATGTGTTGATCTGGTGTCCTCAGTCACACATCAGAAGTAAGGGATGGTTCAAGTATCATGCGCATGCTTTGATTCCTTCATTTGGCTAATTTTCAAATAGATAAGTGATTTATTGTCTCTGGCAGATAATGCTGAGCTCCACAAATTGCTGTTATCTTATTGGACTTTCCATTTTTGTTCAACCAGCGTCGCGACACTGTCTGCCCGGGGATGAAAGAGAAGTGAAGAGATTTATGGCCGACGTGTTTTTTGACCGAGGCGCTCGCTGTTTCTCCCAACTTCCAGGTGGGAGGATTTTTAAGCGGCTGTCGGTTCTGTTGTGCCTCCTAACAGCGAGTCGGCCTGGGTTTTCCTGACCACCGGTCTGACAGCGTCCGTCTGTCTGCGAGAAGAATTTAGGTCAGTGTCAGGTCAAATAGCAGTCAAAGAGGGAAAAAACCAATTCCGCCGAGGGAACCTTCATTTAGCAACAACAGGACACCCCCGCTGGCTCCCTCTGCCTTTCCTCTCTTGTCACATTAGGGTTTTTGTAATTACGCCGTTTGTTTACCCCGCTGCCTTTAAATGGCCTCTAATGAGGTCCAGATACAACAATCACTGCCCAGTCAAAGGACAGATCCCCCCTTCTTCGCACCTCTCCCCCGCGTTTTCTCCTTCGCCCGCAGACCTAATTGTCATTTCCCTCCCCTGCTAGACCTCGGCCCCTTCGAGGCACAGCCACCTCCTAGAAAGAAAGAAAAAAAACAAAACATTGAACGCTTGTGACAGCCTGTTATCAAACCAGCAGAGGAGGGGAGGTCAGAGGAGGGGAAACGACGAAGAGGAAACGGAGGGAACTCTTCCTCCTGCTTGGACTGGGCAGCTGTGGATGCTGGAAGTGTAATGCATCGTATAAACAAAGAGCAAAGGCAACGGGGAGACGTGAGAATATCTGAGAACTGGGGAAGGGAGAAAAGGAAATGGGTATTTATAAGGCGAGTAAATAAGGAAGTTGAAGCGGATGTGAAGAAAGAAAGGATAGAAATGGGAAAACATGTAGTTAAATAGAGGGGAATAAGAAGGGTTAGGATTCTCTAAATTCCTTGTCATCACAAAAAAGGCCACTAATAAAGTTAAATAGCTCTAAAATGACAGAGTAAATCACTGTTAAATGACAAAAAACACATATATAAATTCACATATACACTCACTCGACATGTGCATGTTTCTTAATACAAAGTTGGATGTTACTTACTGTTAAACCATCTGTTCTTCACCAGTTTGATCAAGTTTTACGGGAATG
The DNA here is from genome assembly GCA_907169785.1 of Menidia menidia. Classification (NCBI taxonomy): domain Eukaryota; kingdom Metazoa; phylum Chordata; class Actinopteri; order Atheriniformes; family Atherinopsidae; genus Menidia; species Menidia menidia. Next base: position 2,756,153 of record CAJRST010001113.1, on the reverse strand, counting down.
TGTAAAAGCAAATCCAGAGCAGATGGTTTAATGTAAAAAAAAAAAAAGAAACAGACATCCTTTCGTGAGATGCGTGTGCAGATCTTTTTCTGGCTAACATGCAAAAGCAGCAACCTGCAGAAGCCTCGCGTTTCAAAAGTGCTTCAGCCTGACGCAATTCTGCTGTTTTTTTTTTGTGAACAGCTCGTCACACCTAAAACGACGTAAAAACCTTCATCAAGATGTCTCAGAAGGGTCTGATTGTAGTTCTATATAAAGAAGAGACAACAAATTATGTAATCTATTCTATTTAAATTGGAATTTAAATTGGAATAAATACGGGAGCGATGCGGTGAACACTTCCTTCCAGGAAGTGACCGGTAGGAAATAACAATGGTGGCAACGCAAAAGTCAAACAAAACAAACAGTAGAACTTTTAACTTCAGGCACTCTGGAAGGAACGTTGTCAAAATCGAAAAAAGCTGAGAAAAAAATGAGATCCATGCTGGAATGCACCCACATTTTTCCTTTAGAGGAAACACACAGTGGCCTGCGTGCTGTCTTTCATCACTCCGGCACATTAAGGGAGGCCAGAAACAAGCGGCAGACACAAAGACACAACTCAGGCAGAGTGAAGGATCTGTTTGGGTTGAGGTGCAGCTGGGGGGGGGGTGAGGTGGGTTCTGTGGAGTTTCAGTGCTGGGAAGCATGCCAGAGGCTCGTTCTGGTGAGTCCAAGCTTGTCAGGGCGGCGCCGCCGGTTTGTGTGGGCTCCCGCAGAAAAAAAACCGCACACTCGATTTGAGGACGAACTTCTGAAAACACTCTGCAGAGGGATCAGGTGGACAAATGTCTGAAATCAGGGTGGACACGTGTGTTGAAGTGGCCTTCACGCTCCATTGATCCTGCAAAGGAAAACAACGGCCGAGGAGCTCTTTAGTGAGAGTGCACGTAAACGCACGCACATGCACTTAGCTGTAAGGCGCCTGACAGCCATCAAGTAAAAACTGACTTTCTTTATTTGCCACTGATGGCCTTCCAATGTCTTTTTGTCACAACCAGATGGGCAGAAAAATAATAAAAAGGCGGTTTCTGAAACGGTCGACTTAGGCTGGTTTCAAATGGATGTCATCGTCTCCCGTGATTACGGAGACACGGAAGAGTAAATAGATAAGGAAAACCTGTTTGCGTTTAAGAGCACGTACTGTGGGGAAGTTTCAGATAGATAAAAAACAGAAAAAACAAGACACACCCCTGGAAGTTTGCTCGGAAGCCCTCCAACTCTTTGCTGCCCCTCTTTTCCATCCACACGAGGAGATCGGACTCTGCCTTGGTTTGAATTGGGACATTTTGAGCAGGAACTCCAGTTAAAATGTTCATGCGGGCAACTCTCTCAACTTTAGACACTGAAAACACAAGAAGTGTCGGTGAAAGGAATCACAGGAGATCGTGTGGTTGTGAAGATCCATCGGCTGGCTAATTGCATGGTTTTTGCTCAAGTTTTGATCTATTCTGGTGGTGTTTGCTTAGATAAATGGTAACTGTCAGAAAGGCCCATAGTTATCAAATGCTGCTCCGTGAAAGTCATGTTTTAGCATCTGTTCCTACAGACTTTTGAGTCATTTGCATGGAGGGAAAAAAATGGGGATTTTGAACAATTTTCCTTTATTTTTTCGGAGGTTTTTGCTGTATTTTCTGTCAGATAGCGTCACCCTCTCGTCATTGCCCGTGATTAATGCTCATTTTGTCGTTCAGTCTTTGATTTCCTGGCCTTGGATTTCCTGTCGTTGTGACTAAATGTTCCCACGGAGGCGTGAAATCTCACCTTTCACTGACAGTTTGTCTTATTACTCCGCGGCGGCCGCGCCACATCACTGCAGTCTCGGCCCAGCTGTGCAAACACGAGAACGCGCGTGCCCGTGAGAAGGCCGGCTTGTGGGGCATGCCGGCATGTGGCAGGTAAAGCCGTGAGAAGAAATGTGCGGGTATAAACCCAGCCGCGTTGATAGTTTCAATAGTGTTTTTTTGCAGAGCTGGAAAAATCTGCATCTGTCTATGTGATAGCTAAGCCAAATAACGGAGGTGCTCACAGGGAAATGTTCCCACTTTCCCTTTTTTCTTTGATACAAGATGGTTAAAAACTGTTGTGCAAAGACTCATGTGCTTGAATTGTACCTATGAAGTTACAGCATTGCCAGCAGGCAGCCATCTTAACCTAAAATAAATGCACACTGGAAAAAAAAGGCGACACCAGCTAAGTTTACACTCATTTACACTTCATATGTTGTCTTTTTATGTTTACTCTGTTCCGAAACCGAGGGGGGAAAAATGATCGTTTGCTGTTTTATGGCCCATTTGCCAGATTGTTCATGCGATTATTAATTTCCTGATTTGAGCTGAGCCTCATCGTGTGAAGCTGTGACTGAAAAGGCTTTTTTCTGTTGGGCCTTGTCTGTGTCAGAGCTGACGCTTCCCTCCGTCCAAACATCTTTTTGTTCAAGACGTATTAAATCTGTCTGTCTATTTACAAAAAGCTGAGCTTCTTTCATCGTTACTGGAACACCACTGCACCAAAGAAAATGACAGAGAACACTCAGTGTCGTTGTTTTTCCACATTAACTATTTTAGAACCTGTTTGAGTCTCTTTCAAAACCTATAAAACGACTATGTTCTTTTCAAAGTTTACGGTCAACCCTTAATAATCAGTAGGGATGATGCTAATGGGGACATCAAATGAAAACTCATCTTTTCCAGTGGCACAACTATCAAAGATGCAAAATCTTTCTCTGTGCCCTGATATTTCTGTTTGCTTCTATTGATTTCATTCCCAGACTAATGCTCATGTCTTATCGTGCTATTCCATGTTGCCAAGGCTGTCTGTTTCTAGTCTGGTCCCAGTTGTTAAATTCTAGTGGCCGCTTTTCTGGGTGTGTTGCCTGTAAACACTTGTTTGCGTGTCGGGGACATGGGCGTCGGGGGGGGGTGTGTGATTGTAAATGTCTCCCCTCGTGGATCGATATGGTCTCTTTGCTGGGTCTCTGTTCGAGTGTCACGCTTGTCAATCAGCCAGTATTGATTTTCTTTTTATTTTGTTTGTGTTCCCAAGACAACAACGCGGTGCTGAAAAGTTAGCCTTAGAAGCACGCATCAAGAGAGCAAAATGTCAGACACTTTTTGTTGTTGTTATGCTGTTCGGCATTTGTTTAGTGCAGGAAGATCAGCAGCTCTCAGAATGCTGCGACATTTAATTACCAGGCTGTTAAACATAGGGATGATTACTGAAAAATCACATCTGTTATGTGGAAAATATTCATCACCTGGGCTGCTTACAGATATTGTTTGGGAACGTAGTTTGGAGGTTTTTCGCTCCACTAAAGACTGCACGGAATCCCACCTGTTAGTGAAAGCTGTTGATGTGATTTAGCTGAAAAACTGTAAAAAAGGAGATGGAAGGGAAATCAGGTGTTCAGCCTGAGCTGGAAGGATGCACAAGTCAGACTGCAGAAAACACGGAGCAGCATTATTTGATTTGAAACATGCCGGTTGGAAACACGGGGAATATCTAAATGTCCGTGACTGACAAAGAGCGTTTTCTGTGATGAAGATTGAGATTAGCCTGCTGCTAACAAGCCGCCAGAGGATTCACGTCAGCGCAAAGAGGAGCATCTTTGTCCGGCAGATAATTCAATTTATTCACGTAAATAATCAATAAATCAGATCCCAGGAACCGGGCGGCTTCAGCCGTAAACACTTTATGGAGAGATGCAGAGATGAGGACCCCGCTCATGAAGCCTTTTTCTCTTTGGGCGTTTACATGGAGACTCTCTCTCTGGACCTCCGTTTACATTATGGACTCCCTCCTAAATATTTCACAACGCTTTTTATTTATTCTACAAATGAAAAAGCTGCACTGTTTTATCTGATTTCTGTAAAGTTTAGATTTCTCTTCAGAATTAGCTCTCAAGGCCCGTAGGAGGACATTCCAAAGCTCATCTTTGCTCATCTGGCTGTCAGATGATCCCACACTGCTGCAGTAATGTTCTGTCTTATAGGATTCGTCCTATAAGACCTGCCCCGACTAATTGTCAGTCCACTTCTTGTCTTTAGTCCCCTGTTTTGATTCAATAAGAACAGCTTATTCCAGTGAGACCGTGTCCAAGGCTTTATTGAACAGTAAACGGATCAGCTGAAAGCGTCCATCTTTTTCTTGCCTTTTTCAAAAATCTCAACAGCAGAGAAGTAGGTCATAAAGAGCCTTCAGGTAAAAACAGTGGAGAGAGGAGACACAGCGGGATGACTGAGATGACAAGAGAATAAAAGACATCAAATATAAAAGAATCGACTGCTTTTTGCTAATTCTGTAGACATCTTGTGTCAATATGTCTGCAAACGGAGCGACACTCTCATGGCATTAATTACTCACTTTAACAAGCCAATTTCTCCTTTTTATATGGTTGATAAAAGTGTTTATTATTCTAAAGGTGTGTGGGAATAAAAACATCCACATAAAAGGAAATCTTAGCAGCCCGGCGAACTTTGGATTTAATCGGCGTAACTCGGCCGATTAATTCGGATATTTTCTCCCTTTCTGCTTCTCTACTTGTTTTTCTCTCTTTCTCTCCTCTCATTGTACCTGTGAACCGGTTGTTCCGAAGCGTCCGGCCGTCTGAATGGTGGCATCATCTGAAACCGGCAATTAGCGCCCTTAAATAGATGTGCACAAATTAGGCGGGAGCGCAGCTGAAAGAAGGCCAGCTGGGCCAGAGACCAGGAGGCTCCCACACTTCAAGGCCGCTGCATCTGTTTGATAAATATCACCGTCTTTTAAGGTCAATTATCATGTTCCGAGGTGTGGAAAGCCTCAAACGGCGGGGGATCGGGCTCGATGTTTCACGGTTTTCCGTCAGCATTTGGCTGACCTTTTTTCCGATGAGCCCAACATGTTCAGTTTTTTTTTTGTTTGTGGGCAACAATGAAGCATTGTACCACACCTTGGGAAAATTGAGAATAAAATGCCACCCATTTAATCTTAAAGGTAATTACAAAAAACATGTTATTAGATGTATAATTAACCCTGATAATAATCACTTAATCCATCTTGCCTGTGCAACTCTGTCCGGAGGAATTGAACCCATTCTCATTCCCTACCGGTCCCACGATGACTCTAAAGACTACTCTACTGTTTGCCATTACTTTGCTGGACAGATGTTTCCTCCAGTTTTTCTGGAGTATGTTTTGCAAATGTTTTCTATTTAGATCTTTGGAGACCAAACCTGTTTCAGCTATTTATTATTTTTTTCCTTTTTTTTTTTTCCTTTCCCCCAAAAGGATTTTTAAAAATGTGTTTTTCCTCGCTCATTTGAGACACTCTTGCTTCATTTGCTGCTCCACACCGATCTATTGCTCTGTTTGTCTTCAGGTATCACTTTTCCTGGTATACATGCTTCACTGCGCACTTTGAATTAAGCTTACGTTTGCTCTGAAATTTTTGTTGTTTTTATTGTAATCAGCTTAGCAGGGGTGTCCAAAGTTGTTCCTAAAGGCACGCTATCCTGCAGGTTTTAGATGTTTCCCTGCTTCAGCGCTCCCAATTCACACAAATGCGCCATTATAAGGCTTCAGCGGAGCTAAACAATCTTTTTTAACTGATCCATTTAATCAGATATAAGCTACAGGCTCTCAAGTTAACACTTCAACACCCTGCTTTGTTTCACTGATTATACCCGGTCACAGGATATACCAGAAAACCAGAGGAAGTGCACTTACTTAAACTAGCTCTTAATTAAGTTTAGGTATGTAATGCCTAAGATAAACACAAGTTAGGCTTTCTTAGACTTTCTTTTTTTAATTCCAAACTTTTAGCATAAAGTGTTCTTCCAGCTATCTGTGAGATAGCTGGAGGGACAAAGAAACTGCAGAAAAACGCAAATAACCATTTCCCCATCTTCTTTTTCTATGCGTAGATGTTAAAGGGTTCAACACATTCCTAGAGTTGTGCTTAAAAGAAAGGAATTTGATTTGTGTGCGCTTACTGTACAGGACAGATTTCCATGCATTTTGAAACTTAAATTTCACGCGTTCGCTCTTCGGTGAACTGAAGGAAGCTCTCTCCTCTCTTTTCATGTCATGGAAGGGGAATAGAGCCCACAATCCGGGTCTGTTTGTTGCCTTCAAAACAAAACCCTTTTCACATGAAACAAAAAAAGGGAAAAAGTGAAGCCTCAATTAGGACAAACCAGCTATCTGATGAAAGCCTTATCCCAACAGGAAGCTACTTTCTGCAGTGATTGCTGAAGGCATAAATAGGACATGCGGACAGATGCTCTTTGTTTTCTAAGACAGAGGCTGACCTTTTGAGCTGCGCGCAGGTAATAACATCAATTTAACGGCAGAAGATTTGTGAGCCCTCTCTGGCGGGAGCTAATGTTCTCTCCTAAGCCTGGCAGGCTGGGTGTGTTAGCGCGGGGAGGGCTGCGGTTGGCTAATGCAGAACAAACTACGTATAAACTCGCATAAACCTCGCCAGTTTCAACTGGGCTTAGCAGGATTTGCGAGGAGAGAGTTAACGCGGCGAGGATGGCGAGGGAAGAGGGGAATTTAGGTTAAAGGACAAGAAAATATTTGTACAGATGTGGAGCCGGCCGCGCGCGAAGCTTTCATAACCATCTTAAAGAGAAGCTTTACGAGGGTTTCTGGGGGGTGTTACTGACTATTACGAGTTTCTTCCTGTTTTTGTGCTGCGGGTGTTTAGGAGGTCAAAAGAGCACAACATGGTTGGAGGTACATTATAGATAGGCACACAGAAGTGCATCTGGGGAAGTTTTAATCTTTCATCTTACATCTGGAAGGCTTTTTTTAATATGGTATTTTATTGACGTTGGCAAAACAGGGATTGAATGCAAAGGAAAGAAATTGTGCTTTTTTGAAAAAGTGCGCTGTTAATTAGTATTTATTCTTCAAGCTGCTGTACAGAATGAAAAAGTTAACAAGGCTAATTAGCTCGTTTCATGTTGTACCTTTTATGTTTCTGAGTTGTTTCCTTGTGTGGGCACAATTTATTCCTGGTGGTTTCTCTCTTTGTTATAATACACAAAGTCATCTCTGTCCTTATTATTCTTTGCAGTTAAATTGCTGCACTTATATGGACATTGTACCAGAATTTACCCCAGTTTCTTTTCTCTGTTTTACTTAACACTTAACAAAAATTTTAGATAATTGGGATACAGAGTGTGAAAAGTAATTGCAGACCCCAGCAATTTGAGCCAAACCATCAACCGACATCAAAAAAACCCGCCGACCAACATTTTCAGCCACTTGGAAGACATAACTGTAACCATTTTAAACGACAGATAATTCTGTTATGGTGGAAGTATAGTGACATCTTCCATGAATCCTAATACTATTTACTTGCATATGGCTTCCATGCATTGAGGCGGTCCACTGCAACGATCCCCTGCGTGTGTGTTTGTGTGTGTGTTAAGGCTCAGATTCATGTATGTTGTGTCTGATTAAATCAAAGTTGGGACTGGACTTGCCAGAGGTCAGTGTGTGATGCACTGTGTTGGTTAGTAAGAAAGCAGATGTGAAACTTGTGCTGGGCTGTTCCCTCTGCCCTCGTCGCCTCCTCACATGACCGGCGGGTCAGCTGCTTTGCGGTTTCGGTGAATTTCTCTCTGCCTTTTGGGCCCTGGAGGGAACTCACCCGGCCTCTGTGCTCCGTTGTTTTTCGTGAAGAGGAGCAAAAACTAAAACTAAACAGGCACATCTGAGGACGTCCTGGTTTAAGAGGCACATATTCGAAGTGTGTGAAGCAGGAGATGAGCGCGGTGGTTAAAACCTGGTGCCATTTCTGTCTGTTCCTCACTCTTCTGTTTTGTGTTTCTGTGTGTCTGCAGGTTTGAGCGCTGCAAAGCTGTTGAAATCCAGCGGTCTGAATCCCGTGGTGCTCGAGGCCAGGGATCGGGTTGGCGGTCGCACCTTCACCGTGCGGGTATGACCAGGGCCGACAACCGCAGGCCTCTGTACCGTCAGAATGAGAGCGTTTAGCACTGTTTTGTAACGTTTGTTTTTTTCTTTTTCCAGAACAAGGAGACAAAGTGGGTGGATCTGGGCGGGGCTTATGTGGGACCGACGCAGAACCGCCTCCTGCGGCTGGCTAAAGAGTACGGCATACAGACCTACAAAGTCAACGAGAAGGAGAATCTGGTGCATTATGCCAATGTAAGTCTATTTTTTTGTTTTCGAATCAAAGTTTTGTCAATGACCTTCAGATGTATTAATATGCAAATTGGTACTCAAAGCAAACATCCCCAGATAGAAAACTCCAAAACTCATGTCCGTGTTAGTTTTCCGATGCGATTCTACTGCTTAGCAACGAGGATCTATACACCCATTAGCTCCACATAATCTGCCATAAACTGCTTTCACGGCTGTTCTGTGTAAGTATCAGAAATGTTGATGGCAGTATTTTGCCACGAGAACAGAATAAAGTCTATCAGCAGAAAATCTCTCATCTTTTTTAATTTAATTAAGTTACAGTTTTAAGCTGTGACATAAACTCCGTGTTAGAAACAATCATAAGAACCAAATTAGAAAATCCAATAGATTAATCGGATAAATCAAATAAAAGCTTTGCAGTGATTATATTGCTTGCACATAGAAACAATTATTCAATTCTCTACTCTATTATGGATGGAATTTTTACAAAAAGCACCAACATACCTTTTCATAAATGACAACTGGTAAAATTCCAGTTGGTGGATACCTGTCAGGTCTTATTTTTTGATAAGATGACATTAATTGCATTTGATATTCGGGTCTGGAGACCCAAAAAGGGACCTCTGAGGAGGCCTGCAGATGTAAAACAAAAACAAACTCACAATTGGCAGCGTTTGACTTGCTTAATTTTTTTTTTTTTTTTAAGAGCTGGAAATAAAACGGCTACAAAAAGGCCAAAATTTATGAATTCTAAGATTGTCACAGGGCGTCAACACTTTTGGGGAGGCTCTTTAGGGAAGGTAAAATAATGATGCTGGAAGGGACCCAATGATGCTGGACCCATAGCAACCATCCCACCTGGGGAATGATCTGAGAAAAAGCAGATGTTTTGTGTTTTTCCCGCTGTGTTTTCCTCCATATCTGTTGAGCAGCCAGGCTCAGCTCTGCTGTATGAGCGACTGGAGATGCTAATCTTCGCCTGAGGGGTTCCTTTAATGCAGTTTCCCTTTTTCTGAGTGGTTGAAAGGCACACAAAAAAGAGAGGAAGAAATACTGAGGCCATCTTCCTTTGTTCTTGTTATTCTTTCCTCCATATCTCATTAGCGTGGGTGCACGGCTGTCCTTAACACAGCCGTGTTCTTCCACCTGATTTGATTTGCCTTCGTGGCCGTGTACCCTGGTCAAACTAACCTGATGGCAAAGCACTGGACTGGATTTGTGAGGCTGGCGGCTTTCTGTGTGTGTGTGTAGGTGTGTGTCTGAAAAGGGCCAATCAAGTTCTAATCAAAACTTGACTGGTGGACTTTGAACGTTGCTCCATGGGCAAACAGCAGACTTTCACTACTTTATCTGCTTTTGTGTTCACAACACACACTGCTGAGCAGAAATTAACGACTAAATAAACTCTAACTGATGGACTTTTAGACTTTTTTTTTTATTGCAGCTCAATTTAAAACTGGTTATGACCAAAGTCTGTGTACAGCCCTTACTGTACTCCGATTAGAACTTTCCTCTCTTGCTAGTGACTCTGGATTTGGTTGAAGTCAAACCAGCTGTATCAATGAAATGGTTTGCACATTTAAAATGGTGCACGTGAAGTGTGATTTCTACACTGTACAGCGTGTAAACCAGGTTTTTACTGCTTCAGCGTACAAATCGCTGCCATGACAGTCCAATTTCTTCCTGCATTTGGAGAACATTCAATTTAATTTTTGGAGCACTCTCAAGGTGCCGTTCAGCATATGGCAGCCGCCCACAAAATGTGTCTGTCCGACAAAACCAGACCTCCAAAATGCATTCCGACATGTCCAATCATACAAAATCAAGCTTCTCAAAACTGTCCTTTTGCACTAAAAAAAAAAAAAAACTCAGTAAGACACAAATGTGTCCAGGTGCTCTGCACATGATCTGCAGAGTAATAATGTTGCGAAGGCGGTGGTTTGTGGCAACATTAATTACACAGTGTGGAAATACGCGTTGATAAAGTATCTTATCTATATTTGTCAATAAAGCTGCTCCCATTCACTGGCTGTTTAACATTTTTAAAAAATGTATTAGTCATCTGACAAAATGACCATCCCAGTAACTTGCAGTGAGTCCAGCCACATTTTCATGTATTTAGAACTATGGAGGCCACAGCAGATGTGTTTTCTCAGAGAAACTTGCATCATGGGACAATTTTCCTTATCCCAATCTGTGTTTGTATTCTGAGGATACGGTGGTTCAATTTAATGGCCAAGTCGAGCTGTAGCTGTAGCTCTAGGTCAGTTCGGACTATGCATCTTGTATTTTTTTATCAGTGTTATGTTGTCGTACTGTTTTTTCTATTTAGTTTTCCATTAAACAGCTCACATTTGCCTCATAATTTGATTTAAACTGATTAAATGAACGAGGACAATATGCATTTTTCCTCTTCCGTCCACAATATAACAGCATGCAGTCTTTCTTTGGATCATGTTGGTTCTATTTCCTCTGGGAGGGCTGAAATTTGCTCAGTGTACTGCACGCTGGGCTTTATAGAAGCTTATTTGCTAAAGAGCCATCAAAAACATACTGTCTGTTTATGAAGAAAACATTTTTTTAAGCCTGAAAAGGCCATGGGGAAGTCTGGAAATGAGCGCTCCTCTCAGAACACTTGATTTGCAATGTGAAATGTAATTTTTTAGCCCATTGGTGCCACAGAAACTACTGCCTATAGGCCTCTCAAGAGCAGACATCTGTGCTCCGATCAGGTTATTGGAGACATAATGCATGTTTATTTGGATTTTCCCTTTTATGGGTGATCTGCCGTGACCTGGGATTTCATCTCGCAACCGTGTCAGTAGCACTGGTGCACTATTGACCTACTTCAGCTGTGCTGTGAAATGTCACCAACATGAGGCTGGGCGCAGAGAATAAATCTCCGACCGTTGTGAAGTGTCACGTGAGCTCCGGATCCGTTACTCGAGTGCAGAGGGGTTCCTGCGTGTCTCCTTGGCTACTATCTTTGGAAGATCCGCTGAAAGCGTGGCGCGTGCCGAGCGCTCGTAGCTTCCTGCCCGGTTTCCATGGCAGCGCGCCTCATCAGAAGCTGCTCTTTTTTTGCTGTCAGCCTCTGTGTATTCCTGCATTTGCAAATGCAGCGCGGTGCGATAAGTAGTGCGTTCCCGACAGCTGACTTTGCAGAAGTATGAACTTGGAAAAGCAAACTGTATTTTTGCTGACATTATTTGTGCTGTTTGTGGAATTGAGAAAAAAAGACCAAAATATACCATTTGGGGTCGTAAACCCCAAATGTGAAAAAATTAGGCAGAATGTGGAAGAGATGTCAAAGTCAGGCCCTAAAAATGTTAATGAAAGATGCCCCTTTTGTTAGATTTTTTGTGATTTGATTTTAAGTTCACAGATTGCATAATATTGCATATTGTTTTTAATGAAGTGCAGCAACTAAAAACTCTGAGTACCATATTAAGACAAAGATATTTGTTTTTCCAAACGAGGCTTAATGGGTGAAAAGCCCCCCCCCTTTGATTATCCAATACTGCCTTTTTATTTATTTTTCTTACAAAACTTTACATGTCCAGTATCGCCATACCTGACAGGAGCTTTGGGAAAAAAAGGAGAGCAACGAAAAATAAACCAACCCGAAAAGGAGGAAAGATCCTTTAGACAGAGAGAGAGATAGAAACAAAACCGTAAAATATCTGTAAAAGACAAAAAAAAAACATTCTGTGGTCTCTTTGGGCAATCTGGATGGAGAACTTGTAGGAGCACCTGCAGATGGACACAGGGAAGACAAAAGAAAAACAACCAAGCAACAAAAACCACAGCAGCAAAAACACTGGTAGTCGAGACACAAACCAGCATTTTGGAATTGTGCAGCGACTGTAAAGAGGCTTAAAGAGGCTTGTGTCTGGGTGAACGTGTGTGTGTGTGCGAGCATGAACATTAAAGAGACGCAGCCCGGGTTTCACACAGATCTTGATTAGATATGCATGCAGAGGGGCCGCCGCCCACCCTCCAGAGACCAGGAAGACCACCACAGAGGCAACAAGGCGTCCATCCGAAAGGCCCCTGACCCCGACCCCTGGCCTCGGACCCACTGCCCCAGGACCAATGGCGTGCCCACAGGGGGACGCAGCGGAGAGGGGAAATCAGGGCGGCGCCCATCCGCCTCCCACCAGGGACGAGATAAACGGGCCAGAAGACCACAAGCCAAGAACCAGACCCAACCCCAGCCTCAGTCACTCCAATCAGACACACACACACAAGAAATAAACACACGGATAAGTAAAAAAGGGAGATAAATAGATACAAAGGATATATAAATACATAAAATTAAATTAAAAACTTAAAAAAGTAATACAAGTTTTTAAAAAGAACCCGGACCAGCAGAGACGCTCCATTTTCCAGGAACAAGCAACTAAAAAAATCCGTTTTTTTTGCTTTACTGTTCCTCATTTCCAGTGTTTTTAAGGTGGTATTGATCCTGACTGACTGGCTTTATTGCGACACAGAGACTTTTGATTTTAAGGTGGACAGAGGTAGCGAATCCCAGCCTAATAACCCAATCTTGAATTTATGATGACGCGGCCAGCTCGAATGCAGGAAGCCAGCGGTGTGGCAGCTAATGGAACTCTTTATTTCCTCACCAGCTCAGAGTGCATCAGCTCATTACCTGTAATTCACCTCACGGAGTTGCGCAGTTTGCTGTTGTGAGTATTACAGCACTGTTTTGATTGTAAGTAGCTTTGGATTAGCAAAGAAGCACCTCAGAAGAGTAAGCCTCAGACTCATCATTTAAAAAGTTCCATGTTACCGTGGAAGGAAAACATAGCCCGGAAAGTGGCGTTTACACCCGTATAAACATCTGCATTTCTCCACACACGACTGAAGTCAGAGTAATAGGAAACCGGCATGTGTCCCAAGCCTTCGTGTAATTAGGGTGAGCTTTTGAGCAAGCTGTGAAGCTAATCAGCTTTTCTGTGGCCGATTGTAATCCAAAAGGCCAGAGCCGGTTTCCTTTATCAGCAAACTACCGTCAGACATGCCCTGCAGCTCTCAGCACCGGATTTATTAATGAGCTATCAATGTCAGACGCACACTTTGATTAAATAGTCCCCCCCGCTTATCATAGATTTGGACAGGAGTGTGGGATGGTCCCTTTGCTCCCGCTGTGCTGGGAATGTCCTGCACACTCACAGGGGAAAAGAGCAGGTGCTATCCAAGTACACCCATTTCCCGTTCGACTGTTATTTATGACCGCTATTTATAAGAATATCCTGTGTGGAGTCATGCGAAGCCGCTGAACTTTAGCAACACTCATATTTCACATCTTTAATTTTAGATTCTTCTTAGGAAGCCCAGCTAAGTTGTGTTGAAAGATTTTAAACATAATGGAATATCAGTTTCTGAGCTGGATTAATTTCCTTTAAAAGGCCAAGCTGGAGGCCCAGAATACGACCTAACAGCACGTATTGCTGAGAGAGTAAAGAGGTTGCCGCTACAACTGAAGTTGGTGCTGCATTACTGGGTTTAATCTTAGTTGCTTTGAATGTAGAAGAAAAGCATCAACTTCAATGGGTTTTTTGGGAAAAAGCCAAAAACATCTGTGTTCACTGGCTTATCTAAAGTATTTTCATTTTTGAATTAAAGGTCTGGATCTTTTCAAAGTTTACTAAGATTTGTTAATTTTTTCTACTTTGTTTTGCTTACAAGCCCACACCCATTTTTGAAATGTTCTTTTCCTGTGATAAAACTGTGTTGCAACATGAAAAACATCCCAACAAAATACCACATGACGCGGAGCACTCCCTTCAGAATTACTAAATCATCTTGAGAAATTATTTTGTGGGAGATTGCTTCAGAGAGTAAATGTGGGAGGCGTAAAGAGGACTTTTTACTCTGAAAACTTGAGCCACCTTCTCTAGAACTTCTGTTCCTTGCAGCTGGTTTTGTTTCAACACAGCAAATACTGGAAGATGTTTGTCTATATCTGACCAAATGGCCCTCATAGTCACTTCTTTCCTCAGGAGAGTGTTCACATAAACATGATTGCACCCTCGGGGCGTCATAAACTGCCTGTTTGTCAAAGGCCAAAAACACTTATTTATATTTTGTTTCAAATTGCTTTACTAGTTCTTCAAGAAAGGGATTTATGTATTAGCTGACACCCATATCCATGCACATAATTTTCTGTTTTTTAATGACAAAGGAATGCTTTCCTACAAAAATAAACCAATTCTTAATCTAGATTTAAAGATTATGGCTGGCAAAAAAAATGGACAACTTCAAAATCCTAACAAGGGCCTTTTTATATTGTGATGCAGACAGAGAAAAATCATTTTTTGTTGTGTGGTTGCGCAAAGATAATGGAAACTACAGGTTTGTGACATCAAGTCTGCCAAAAAAACGCAGCATGTGACACATCAAAGTGAGAACCGGCTGGCAAAGAGGCCCACAGAATGCAATGAAATATAAATTAACTGCGGCACTTGAAACAAACATGCAGCATTCTACTAAAAAGGTACATCTCTAAACAACAGCTGTGGATTTAAAGATCGAGCAGAGGTTAGAAGTCCGTAACATGATGTTAACCACTGTTCTTCTTGCCACACATAATGTGTTCAAATAAGAAGATGAGATCATCCTCGTCAGTTTCTCCGGCCGTAGATTTGACGTTATTCTTGGAAATACTCCTCATCGACCCGAACGGTTACCTGTGTGTTCTGGTGGTGTTTGCTTGAGTCAGGCTGACCTGCTGCTCACTAATGTGGAAACGGAGGCAGTCGTGCATCCTCTAGCTTCCTATTTGCCTGTCTTCCACTGCTTTGCAGTCTCTGCGTTTTTTGGCTGGCGTCACCATGGAGACGGCCCAGTTGGATGCTGTACTTTTTGGTCACCCTCCATCTCTGTGTGGCTTTGAATTTTGCATTGGACGAGCTGCTGTCGGGAAAATGCACGATGACTAAACCAAGTCATCAGATCTGCATAGGGAGAAGATTTTTTTTAAAGAATCAGACAGTTTTTTTTAGAAATTGTTAACTAATAAGAAGATGTTTTGCCTTTCTAATAGATTGAAAGTTGATGCTTGCTTTGATCGTCTTTGGCCCAGCCTTAACGCAGCAGGAGATGGACCAACCAAAGGTCCAGATGCATTTTAAGATTCTGTTTTGTCTCTTATCTTTTCCTCCTTCGTAACAACAACAATTTCAGATCGTGTTAATCTGCTGTTGTTTGCGCAGAGTGCTGTGATTCCCCAAATTGTCAACCAAAAACTCTTTGAAAATCGCATTAATTGAAAAAAAAATCATATCTATTAAACTGTGTTGTCTTTGGTATTTTTGAAAGATCAAACAAAAAATGTAAACTGATTTTGTGTTTGTGACATTTTATTAACTTTTAATGTCTCAGTCATCGTCTTGTTGTTGTTGTTGTTGCCAAAATCCCAGTGATTTAATTTATACCCCCCCCTCTTAAACCACCACCAATGGTCTGATCCTCTCCCGTGATCAGACTTGCTATAAAGCTAGATGTCTCCTAGAAGCTAAATAAATAAAAAAGAAGACAACACTGTAGCTTGCTCTTGAGTTTGTCACGTATGCCTCTGACCCCAGAGCGGTCCTAAAGATAAGGACTCCAAATAGCAATAAAACCCGGAGTGAGGCAGAGTTCAGCGAATCTGGGGATAGCTCACAAACAAGCTCTGGGGTTGGAATCTGGAAACAAACTTCCATCTAATCGGCGCAGAAAAGTCAGTTGAATGTGAATTTGTTTAATGCCACTGTGGCCAGAAGAGAGGCTCCAGTAAGACGAATGGAAGCTAAGTGAAATAATAAAGTTAGACAAATTGATTAATAAGTTTGATCATGTTTAAAACTACGCCAACTCAAAAGTTTGACAGTCATCTTTTTTTTTTTAAGCATGTTTTCTGCAACCCCAGCAAAAAGTTATCACGAGGAAGCCTTTATTGGGTTTGTAAAAAATCTGTGATACGTTTCCATGAAAAGATAAACTACTCTCCTACATCAAAAGATCTGTTCAGAAAAAAGTGAAGCATTACTAGGATTCACCTCCAAACAATCAGTGGGAACGCCATGCTGTAAACATGTATCCCGGTGTAGTTAATGCACACATGGATGATGACCCCTCTTATCAAGGTTCATGACTCCCGACTTAGTGGTAATTTCATTGCATAACTTCTTGGAACTTGAAATTGTTGATTCCTTGCCAGTTATTCTGACTAAACGAAATGCAGGCATGAATTGGGCAAAATGTATAGACAATTTGCCTGGAGACAAAGTATCAAAAGTCCCTATTAGACAAATCTAGTGGACATTTTCCGTAGCTTTTTTAATAGCAAAATCAGTAGAACAAGAAACATAAGGTATCCTGATGTGCTACCGAAGCTCCGTCTTTGAATATTTGGATTCATTACGTGAGCAACTGCAAAGTAAAACTGCTGGAAACTGAAGTTTTGAGTCATGCAAAAAAGCAATGTCTGTGAGAAAAAAAGTCCTGATTGTTTGAATGATCCAACAGGGCAAGTCTTACCCGTTCAAAGGCTCCTTCCCTCCCATGTGGAACCCCATTGTCCTGATGGACTTCAACAACCTCTTCAGGACAATGGATGAAATGGGCAAGGAGGTACAGTCAGTCACAAAAATGCTGATGTCTTTTTTTAATACACATTAGGCTTTGCTCATGTTTATGTTTTTTACAAACCATCTTGTGGATTTCAGATTCCCAAAGAGGCACCCTGGAAGGCTCCACATGCCGAGGAGTGGGACAAAATGACCATGCAGCAGCTGTTTGAAAAAGTCTGCTGGACCAGGTAAGGCAGTCCGAAAACGTTTTCCTGTGAAATCTATCTGCAGCAAACTGCAAAGCTCAAGTCTGTCTATCTATGCCCCAGAGAGGTAGATTGTTAACCGTATACCATTAAAATGTATTTGCATAGTTTTTGGTTTGTTTTTTGCTGGTAAAGCCTGTGAACAAAGCACAGTGTCACAAGACTTAACACATGAAAGATCATCCATCAGAACGGCTCATTCCAGAAACATAAAGACAAGGTGGCTTTTTGAAAGCCTTGGAATTAGATTGTTGTCGACTCTTGCCAATGAAAAGGCGTCTTTGGTCCGAAACGTGTTGATCAGTGGCCTCTGTTTAGTCATTTTTGTTTTGGCTGGTAAAGAGAAATATAGATATGGATCAGAGCCAGCTACGCATATCACAGTCCATGCTTATTTAAGTGGCATTATCAGTTTTTTTTTATGTCCCCGCTCATTTTCTGGTATCAGTTACTTGATAGTAAAGTGGGTGTCGAGGCCTGGAGGCAGGGACTCAGGTCTTCTTTGTGCTTCTCGCAGTACTGTTCGTCGCTTCGCCACCCTGTTTGTCAATGTGAATGTGACGTCTGAACCCCACGAAGTGTCGGCCCTGTGGTTCCTCTGGTACGTGAAACAGTGCGGGGGAACCATGAGGATCTTCTCCACCACCAACGGTGGACAGGTCAGTCTGTTGGCATCAAAATAAATCAAAACTGGGTCCAAACTAGAGTCAAATCTTAACTTGCATCCACTCGATTTGGAGCTGAAACAAAAAAAACTCCCCGGCATGCTCTGCCCAGAATCCCGAGAACTCTCTTCAAAGTTTAGAGGACGGATCAGAGGAGATGCCAAGAAGCGGCTTAGCGTTTTTGTGTCCAGCGGAGAGGCATTCAGTCATGCGTACCAAGAGGCTGAAATCCTAAATCAGAACCAGTACTTTTACCTCGGCCTGCTCTGAATCAGCCCAGAATAATGATCAGCCTGACAAAAGATGCTTTCTTGCCGTTCTGGCGGCGCTCACTGAGCTGCTGTACTTTGCAGAGCGGGGGTGACCCTGTTGCCATGGCTACTGAGGAGCGTGATTGTGTCTCTGTAAGCAGATGACACAGCAGTGTCACAGCTCTGATGCCATTTCCTGTCGGCTGGACCACTCAGAACACGTGCGCATGCTAATGAAGTAGTGTGAGCTGTATTCAATAATCACATCTAGTTTGAGTTCATTGTCATTTCTAGACCTTAAAAATACACTCAGCAAGCAAAGGCTCATTCTCTACTAATTTGTAATAAAAGAAAAAGACAGAAGCTTTAGGATAGTGTTGTAAGATACCTGGGAAGTCCTAAACTCTGAGGGACTGGACCTCACGCTGAATCCTAACTCCTTCTTCTTTTCCGTCCACCCTAAAGGAGAGGAAGTTTGCAGGCGGCTCCGGTCAGATCAGTGAGTGCATGGCCAAAGAGCTGGGGGAGCGTGTGAAGCTGGAGTCTCCGGTGTACAGGATCGACCAGACCGGGGACGTGGTGGTGGTGGAGACGGTGAACAAACAGACCTACACGGTCAGTGGATCAAGCCGCCTACAGAACAAGGGAAAAAGAAAAAGTGGTGGGAAAAGTGTGATTTATTTCTAGCTTTCTTTATATCTGTTCATTTTAAATTAAGGTGATTTAATGACCTTAAAAACTCAGATTTTTGGATGTTTCTAGCTAATCTTGCAGCACTCTTACTCTCATTTAGCAAAAAAAAATCTCCTTTCAAAGACTGTAGTTTATCTTACTTTTTTATATTTTTATTTTAATAAAGTTCTCCAAGAGGCTGTGTCCTTTCCCCCATGTCAGACATCATATTTCCACCACACTTTCTTCATGACCGGGACAATTCACATTTAAAATCTTTAAGAAATGAAGAAAAGTATTGCTAGATGATGCCCTTCTTACTATTGAACACAAGTCCAAACAACAAAAATCAAGTGATATTTGCACTTGAATGCTTGTGTGTGCTGATATTTTTCTATTTTAATACCACGATTATTTGGTGTCATGGTAAACAGAACCAGACTTCACATAGTGCTACTGTTAGCAACCAAAAATTTTTTTAATTCTCGGGGAAAAACATTGGTTTATCTTATCAGACAGAGTTTTATCTTGGAGCTGCTGAATGAATCCTATCAGCTGTATGTCATAAATGTGCTACTAAATGCTTAGTCGAATCATTGAGTTACAACACATTTCTGTTCTGTATTTAGTGTTTGGGGGAGGAATATTACAGTAATGGACTGTAAGTCAGTGTCTGGATCTGAGAGAACAAAAGAAATCTGCTCTCTTTCTGCCATCTAGTGGCTGACTAAAAACCTTCGGGCCTGTCTTGTGGTTGCTTTAGGCCCGGTACGTGATCGTGGCCACTCCTCCGGCCATGAACCTGAAGATGCACTTCAGCCCCGAGCTGCCCCCCCTGAGAAACCAGCTGATCAACCGCGTGCCCATGGGCTCCGTCATCAAGTGCATGGTGTACTACAAGGAGAACTTCTGGAGGAAGAAAGGTAGGCTTCGGGCGGGCAGGGGGGCGGCGGTGGGAGGAGGAGGAGGAGGTGAGGCTGGCTTTAACGTGCGCTTCTGCTCCAGGTTACTGCGGCAGCATGGTGATCGAGGAGGAGGGCGCCCCCATCGGCCTCACGCTGGACGACACAAAGCCTGATGGGAGCGTTCCCGCCATTATGGGGTGAGACCAGAGCTGATCTTTTTTTTCTGTTAGTCAGCATTTTCAGCCTCGAGAATTCAGAATTCAGTAATACGGGTCACATTTACTAACATATTCATTCAGGGATACCTTTGATTCATATATGCACTTCCCACTTGCTGGCATGTCAATAAGTCAAATTAAATTTTTGCTCATCAGACTCTCTATAATTTTTACTGAGATGGGTTTGTAAAAGCTAAAGGGCAGAAAGTTTTACCGAACTGGACTGGACTTCCAGGTTGCATCAATCAAACTGATTTCTCCTGTTAAAACCTTTCTTTTGTGTGAGCGTTACAGAGTAGGTCCGAGAGTTAGGTAATGCAGTTTATGTCTGTGACTGGTGAAAAGATCTTTGTGATTCATTGCAAAGTAAGACTAAAAGCTGTGGAAATGCTCACCGATTGGAAAAATAAACCTTTTCCTTTGTGCACCAGTTTTAACCTGAGGAGTTTTAATGCATTTTAAGTACATTAATACGTTATAAGTCTTTATTTACTTTAGGAAAGTAAGAAAATGGAACTAAAATAAGTCTATCTCTCTTTTGTTTTCCCCTAGATTCATCCTAGCTCGCAAGTGTAGAAAGCTGTGTGATCTTTCCAAAGAAGAAAGGTCAGAAAACGTGTCCACAGCTAAATAAATATCACAACCAAGCTGCTGGACTGCTGTAATCCAAACTCTTTTGTCGTTTTGTTTAGGTTGAGGAAGATCTGTGAGATTTACTCCAAAGTCCTGGGCTCAGAGGAGGCTCTGCATGTGAGTCTGGACGCAGAGAGGAGCTCTGGGCTCGTCTTGCTGTGTTTATTTTAGCCGCTCATGCGTCCACTTTTTGTGTTCCAGCCTGTGCACTACGAGGAGAAGAACTGGTGTGAGGAGGAGTACTCCGGAGGCTGCTACACGGCCTATTTCCCCCCGGGAATCCTCACCCAGTTTGGCAGGTAAGTCGCGCAGATGTGCAAGCCCCAGCTTGCCCATCGGCTAGCTTTGGATTTTGTTCTTCTGGCACGTTTGTTTGTTCTTCAGCAAATAAGATCAATGAAGACGATACTCATCAAACCCTGTGCAGATGCTGCATTGAGCTTGTGTCAGCTTGGTTTTGTATTTCTGTATTTAATGCTTAATTATTACCCCCAACTTCACAGAATCATGGTTAGTTGTTCAAACTGAACCAAACGTATGTAGTTAGACTTACAAGCCCGAATAACTTTGTTTATCTCGATTATTAGGAAAGTCAATGATATGATTAACTCTTCTCTTAATGTACAACTTTATTTAAGCACCTTAATGGCACAAGTTATCTTTATTTTAAGGTCAGAGTATCAAATCCGAGTTTTTTTCTTCACTATTAAAATGACTTTTTTCACCAAATGTGCTTCATAGCTTTAGGAAATTAGGCCTAAATAAAATTCATATGGGTTTTATAAAAACTATTTTAAAACAAATCAGTAAAACACGAACCGGCAATGTAGCAGTCAGAATATTACAGATATAATACATGAAAGCAGATCTGCTTGATTTCATTGTGAACACTTGATTGAAAGCAGTTTTTAGGTTTGATTAACCACTTCCGGTGCTCTCCGTCTCTTTCTGTGTGCAGAGTTCTGAGGGAGCCGGTGGGCAGGCTGTATTTCGCGGGCACAGAGACGGCCACAGAGTGGAGTGGATACATGGAGGGCGCAGTGCAAGCCGGGGAGCGAGCAGCCAGAGAGGTGAGCACTGTGACTACTTACCTCAGAGCACCAATTGTACCTCAGAGCACACTTTCAGGATTTCATCATAGCTTAAAATATATAATAGCTTTCCGGTAGAAAAGTGAGGGAACAATAGCTATAGTTGTATATAAGCTTTACATTTCTTAGTAGGTTTTATATTTGGTTCATTCTTCAAAACAAGCAGCATTTCAGTTATCTTCTTATATTATCAAATGACCAACATGCTAAAGTAGTTTAATGAGATTAAACAGTTTGTTAGCATACCTAACAAGATTCACCTACTGAGAAGAGATGCAGGATAATTACTGTTCCTCCATTCTGCTGCGTTGAGCCCTCAAGCTGCCTCTTAGTCCTCCTACAACACCTCCTTCATCTTATTAATAACATCTTTGTTCATTAAAAGAACGCGTTCAGGAGAGTTTTCAAAGTTCACATACCTGAGGTGCATTGACTCAAAGATTACTGGGGTGTATGTGGACAAAGGGGCAACATCCTCATCAGGATTCAGAAAACTGGCACACGTCCACAGGCAGAAGATTTAACTTGTGCTGACCGAGTTTGTTTTCTTGCAGGTTTTGTGTGCCATGGGTAAAATTCACCAGAGTCAGATCTGGCAGTCTGAGCCGGAGTGTAAGGTAAGAAACCTGTTGAACCTGAGATTGCCGTTGTGTAGTTGATAAAGTTACAGCTTTTAAATGGTTCCGGTCTTGCCAGTGGGATAGACGGTTTCTCCGCACATATGAGCCTGCATCCTTCAGCTTTATCTCCACTTTTTGTAGTTGTGGTGGTCCTCAAGGCTGTGTACTGGGACCTCCTTTCGTTGTTTTGGCAGTTAAAACTCTGATCAACCTGTGTGTAGAAACACCTCAGGCTTTAAAAGTTTCCCTCTGGGATCATTAAAGTATTTCTGATTCTCATGCACACCTAAGCTGAGCCTCTGGCAACTTTATCAAACGGGTAACATCAATGATCCTTAAAGAAGGCATAATACCAGCTGGCTAGTTCTTTAAGCAGCTTGGCCCATGCTAATGTGAAGCTAACTGCTAAAACTAGGTTGTTAGCTGGTAAGATTTCAGAATGTGCCCTCATAAAGGCGTCGTGGCTTAGTTGGTCAAAGCGCCTGTCTAGTAAGCAGGAGATCCTGGGTTCAAATCCCAGCGGTGCCTTTTAAATAGTTTCCCTCTGGGATTATTAAAGTGATTCTGATTCATACCTCAGCTGAGCCTCTGACAACTTTATCAAACGAGGAATGCTAAGGATCCTTTAAGGTGCCGAAATACCAGCTACCTAGTTCATTTTACACCTTAGCCCATGCTAATGTGAAGCTAACGGCTAACACTAGGTTGTTAGGCGCTAAGATTTCAGTGCAGAATATGCTCACATAACGGCGTCGTGGCTTAGTTGGTCAAAGCGCCTGTCTAGTAAACAGGAGATCCTGGGTTCGAATCCCAGCGGTGCCTTTTAAATAGTTTCCCTCTGGGATTATTAAAGTGATTCTGATTCATACCTCAGCTGAGCCCCTGGCAACTTTATCAAATGAGTAACGTTAAGGATCCCTAAAGACGGCATAATATCAGCTTGTGAGTTCATGCTAATGTGAAGCTAACGACTTACATTCGGCTGGTGGCTACTAACCTTTCGTCAACCGAGCCTCCGGAAACTTTGTTGAACGAGCTACTTTAAGGATCCCTTAATCCTTAAATCCCTTCATTCTACAAATTAGCCAATGCTAATCTGAAGGTAACGGCTAAAATCTGCCCTTATAACGGCGCGGTGGCTTAGTTGGTCTAATGTGAAGCTAACAGCTAACACTAGGTTGTTAGGCGGTAAGATTTCAGAGCAGAATGTGCCCACATAACGGCGTCGTGGCTTAGTTGGTCAAAGCGCCTGTCTAGTAAACAGGAGATCCTGGGTTCGAATCCCAGCGGTGCCTTTTAACTGAACTGTGTTTCATTGGAGTCACTCACAAAAATATAATGGTTGACCTGTGACATTACCTCTGTCCTCCATCATTCAGGAAGTCCCTGCACTCCCATTCGTCACCACCTTCTGGGAGAGGAATACGCCTTCGGTTGGAGGTTTCCTGAAGCTGGTGGGTGTCTCCACCTTCCTGTCTGCTGCTGCGGCCGCCGGCCTGGTGGCCTACAAGAAGGGCCTCCTGCCACAGAGTTAAACTGTCCACACCCCTCATCTCACTCATCCACACCTCAAGAGGAACACTACGCAGTAGAAACTGTACTCTGGCACCTCTGGTGCACTACCTTTTGCCCTAATCTACAAAGTAAATGCATAGGGTTTAGTTTTTTTATTTTTAATTTTTTTTAAACACTGTGCTATATGAGAAGACTGTTCAGCTCATGCAAAAACATCAAACCATCCGAGTGAGTGAGACAAAGAGGGATTAGTGGCCATGAGATGTAGTTTAGGAAGAGAGAAGATTTAACGTTTAAATCAGATGTCAGATTGTAAAACTAATGAAGGAAAATAATCTGAATTGTCAAGAGGAAAATATAAATATCTACTATTTCATACATTGCCAATGACATGCATGCGAGTTCGTGAACTCATCGTGATTTTCTCGTGCGCGTGAGTTGTGTCTGTGTGCGTTGTGCGAGCATTTCTGAGTGTGTGTTTGTCAGAGTGAGTGTGCGTGCGTGCGTGTGTGTTTCCACTGTGTCTAATTACCTCTGCTGATTTTAGGTGCTGATTAATTCAGGCCAAACAGCTGTAGCTGCGTGACGAGATAGGGGAACATCAAAGCAGAGTAGAGCTTCAGAAATCACAGAGGGGGATGGAGGATAAGGCTGAGATGATTCTGTCATATTCTGACTTTGTGTCAACAAATCCCGTGAAGCGAACCCCGAAAACAAACAAACAAACAAACAAAAAACAGCACATTTCAATGCTTTTTTCCAGATATGGACAGATTTGACTATTGTCTTGATCTGGATTTAACTATTTAAACATCTTTACTATCAATATAAACCTAGAATATTTGTTAGATTAAACATTAAATGAGTACGGGTCAATATTTTAATTAGCTTTTACCTAATACTTTCATCCATAGTGTTCCCATACAACAACAATGTTTATATTTAGGACCAATTTTAGGATTTATCTGTTTTCATGGGATTTGTTGATAAAAAACAAAAAAAAAACAATAGAATTTGCTTCGAAATAAGAATAAAAAGAATTGTGTTAGCCTTATTCTTTCAACTAAAGCCTGTATTAGGGGTGTGTAGTGCTATAAAGCTGCTCGGTGTCTTTATCTTTTGGTAAGTGTAATGCACTCGAATGTATTTCCTTCAGAATAGATTCATCCTTATTCATGTTGAATTAAATGAATAATTTTTTAACTTGTATTTTTACCGTTTTAGTCACAGTTTAATGCAACAGGTTTCATTGCCACTAAAGAACTCCAACCACCCCTTTTTAAAAAAAAATGAAATAGCCCAAAACTCACATTTTATTAAGCCATGGAAGCTTATTCACTACAGTCCAAAATGAAAATATAGGGCCAGACTATGGGCCTAATTGCACCAATCAGACGCTGTGCTGCATGTAGCTTTAAAAACAGGAAGTCCCAGTTGATTCTGCCCCCCCCCCCCCACGGTCAGCAGTCCATCTTCAGAGTGGAAGTCGTGCTTTGTCTTAGTGGAAATCTGACGTTGGAGGCAGATGCGAGGATAAAAAATAAAAAAAACACACGCTAAGAGCCCTGCGCAGTGTGTACTGTACAGTGTGTGTACGGCTTTGTATGCCCCCCCCCCCAGACGGAATTGTGTTCTTGTCCCAAAGACCGGTGTTTGTGAGTGTAGTTTATCTGTCGTGCCTTAATGGAAGTTGTCGTGTCTCGTCCTTTTTTCTCAAGTGCCTGTGTGACTCTTACACTCTTGTCTTTTCTCCCACCCTCCCCTGAAACATCATCAGTAACTGCCAATACAGCGGGAGGTCAAGGGTCGGGCGGGGGGGGGGTGAAACCAAACACCCAACCTATCTGAGTGTGTTAACATTTTTACATTTCCCCCTGCATTACCTGAGTTACGTCCTCACTATAAACTCGACTCAGGTTAAACCAGGTGTAAAAGCTCAGCGTCAGCTGGGAGTAAAAAGATCTCTCGACTGTTGGGGCGATCAAACCGCTTATTTCCCAAATCTGTGGGTGTTTGTGTTGTGATATCTGTGATTCATTATATATGTCTCCTCCCGCTCTGGTGCCCCTCACCCCTGTACTTTGCATTGTTCTCTATTCCTTTGGGCCAACTCTGGAAGTAAGGATTGGATAATGCCGTATGCGTGCGCTCTTTTTAGTCCTCCTTTAGAACTAATTCTTGTTAACACTTACTTAGCTAATGTTGGTGAACAAAGTCCTTCAAAGACCATGGCCGACGCCAAGCCAACAGCAAGCACGACTTACATTGTCTGATCCTTCTGGGTTTTCCAGAGTCTATACCTCTTGTCCTCCTGTGTACATGAGCCTCCTTAACTATTCCTGTGACCTGTTCTTTGATGTCTTTGATTCTTCAAACGAAAGCTGGTGATATTTAAAGAAAAATGTGAAATAAATCTTTTAATCGTCTCAAACTGTTTTTTTTTCTCTCATTTTGTGTTTGACTTATTTTTTTAAAAAGAGCAATTTGTAGAGGACTCTAGAGAGAAACCAAATCTGAGTAGATTTTTCAAGTCAAAGTCAGTGGCGGTCTACAAGGCGGTGTGGAGTTTTGAAGAAAACCTCTGGAGAAAGCAGTCGATTAGTCCCCGTCTTTCTAATGTATTTTTGCTAATGCGCCGTGACAAATATGCTTGTCAAAATAGCTAATGAGAGATGAGGACTATTTGGAAATGTGCACATGGAGGAACATACTGGAGAGGCTGTGTTTCTCATTTGGTGCACCCCCCCCCCTCACCCCCCGCAGGATCCTGCAGTAATGGGCAAAGATCAGAGGAATTACAACATTCCTCCACAACAATAAAAGAAGTGGATTAAAAAGTGTAGCCGCGGCCTTGAGCGACATAAAATTATTTTGTTTAAATGGAAGGTGGAAAGTTAATGTCGGTTGACAGCAGGAATCCCGACGGTGGAGATAAGCCTTCAGGTGGACTGTGTTCCAGTGCTCCAAAGTATGTCAGAGCACCATGTAAAACATAAGGTAGATAATTGGATGAGGCTTGAGCGAGGAATGAATTTGCAATAATTCGTCAAAAGAAGGATTTCAAATGTTGAACAATGAGCATGAAGTCTGCATGGTTTGGCTGTTGCTCAAATGATTAATAAACTGTGTTTGCTAATACTCGGCTCATCAAAAGCAGCAGAATGTGACACACTCAGTCCATAGCTCAGCGCTCATGCACATAAATTGGTAGTCCAGTTGAATGACCGGGTCAAGATGTGACTGTAGCTTAACTCAACACTGCATGGACCTCCTAATATAAGAGCCAAATAAACAATCTAATTGCTCTAAATCCTCTTTGCTGAAAGAAATGGCTGCAGTGAACACAAAAAAAGCCACATTTCAGTAAAAAAAAATCACCACAAAGAGGAAAAACTGTCTTATTTGTAATTAACTGTTTCTTATTATCATTATGCTTTTTTATTTAAAACTAGTCATTTGCTCATCAGTTTACAGTTTCCTTTAGCCCACTTGTATCAGCTCCAACTTTTTTATTTGTGTATGCACAATAACAAAAACCTCTGAGATCTTTCACAAAGTCTCAGAAGAGCCATGTCACAGCTCACGAGTGCTGGTGTTCAGTAAATATGATTAAAAAAAACATCAGTATCACACCCACCTGCCAGGCCTCCACTATCCAGCCTCTAATCGTAGTATATTTCGAAAAAACTGAGCTGCAGAATCAATATTAGTCCAACTCTCTGCACCATTATCATTATTTTCCCCACCCAGGTGGACCTCAGGTGGTTGTGTTTCACGGAACCCACCACTAGGGGGCAGATGACACCCATCAAAACGAACAGGGCAGCTGTGACAAAAAAGCCAAATGTTGTCATTCAGGCTCACACCACTGTGTCTCTCTCTCCTGACTGTTGTGTTTGTTGCCGTGCACACGCAGAGTCACACAAAGGGGATGCTGTCACGCTAATCCTGAGCCGGGGCCGGTCATGTCGTCCCCGGGCTGCTTTCGCTGGTTGACATATGGCGCCTCGTGTTGCTCTCGTCACCCCTCGTGTGAGCTGTTATAGCCTGGGGGGGGGGGGGGGGGGTCCAATCCCAGATTGACACGGCCAGCTTAGTCACCGCCAACACTTTCCAATCCCACGCCGGCGTGCTCTCTCCAGTCGGCGTGGAGGTTGTGTAACGGCAACCGTGAGCCGAAGGCCTCCCAAACGAAGGGTCTCCCCGTTAGACCGCAGCCTGCACTTTTCTGAAAGCTGACCCCATCCATTTGCCTCCCTATCCATCAGACGGCGAATTGGATTCTGCTTCCTGTGGTTTGTGTTGCGTGGGGTACTCAGACTGTGGTCTGAGCCACAGCCACCGGCTAATCCACAAACCTCCATCAAAACCTCATCAGCTCACTTACAAAATAGTTCACAATCCCTCTTTTAAAGCTCAATGTTATCTTTTAGCTTTAGCTATTAGGTGAGAGACAGTCAGAATCAACAATGCTGACCTTTATGTTTGTGTGATTTGTGTAAAATCCTCCATTTTGCCCGCACCCATGTTCCATTCTTCTGGTGTGGTATAAAGAATTTATATGTCGAACATCTGCATGGTGTTGTGCTGTAGGTGTTTTTACCCGAATTCCAGACTGAAACTTTTTCGTAGAACATTTCTTTCGGCTCACAGAAAGGGGAAAGAAGCGGTTAAAGGTCTACATCTGGAATCCTCAGCAGCCGCATTCGGCCTTTGTCGGCGCAACAACCCAAAGGACACTACAGTATCTTATTCCAAAGATCAATATCCTGCAAACCCAATAACATAACATTTATATACCTCTGTCGTTGCTTTCTGAGAGAGTCCACTTTATTAATGGGTGATAAAATGTCTTATAGCGAAACTACAGGCCATTTATAAGGATAAGGCTTTTGCAAAAGCTTTGGTTTAGCTTGTATTCTTCCCGTTGTCCAGAAGCTAGCTTGTTAAAACACTAAGCATCACATTCAAGAGCTGTAACCTGTGAAGGAAGGACAAAAACAGACAGCAAAGCACTCCATCACACAGAGATCTCTCTGAAAAATAAAGAGGTCGACAGTTACGGAACTGTTTTGGTGAAACCCTGTGTGTTTTCTTTTGGTAACGGCTGTTAAACTGAGTCAAATTGAGCTGCTTTTTCTCACTCCGTGTAACCACATCTCTGTCACTCATGTAAGAGGTGAAACCTCCACGTGATGTGGCAGACGGCTGATTCATCACCACTCCTCCTACCGAGTTCACCAGCAGGCCCTGTGCGAATCAGCAACCCGGGATGGAGCCATCTCAGCCTTCACTGAACCCGAGGTGTTCAGAGGCTAACCCCCACCGCGCAGAGCTAAGGGCCGTCTTATTGTTCGGGGCTGAAGGGACTTCTGCATGATTTACTGTGAGATCCTCAATTGATTACACCATCGCCTCTTGTTATACGTTTCAGTTTGGCCGGATGAGGAAAAATAGGCCCTACAGTCATCCAGCCTCATGATTTATGGAACATGTTGTATGAATTCCGGTCATGTCTAGAGAAAAAATACCACACACGGCATACAGATCAAGGAGATTCTGCAGGAGGATCGCTCTGATTTTTGTCAGCTGTGTTAAAAAAAAAATCATTTGGACGTTTTGGATTTGTGGATTTTGAATTTTAAACGGAAGAGCCTCTGTTTCCAGTCTTTACAGCCTAAGCTAACAGCATGACACGGGGAGCACTTTGCAGCAAGAAAGCAAATGGTTTAAACGTCTGCTTTAATCCAGGGATTGAGTTATGCTTTAAAAAAAAAAATTGGTTGTGTCCTGTTTATTATGAGTTTAAAGTTTCACGAAGATCCGGTTGCCGGAGCTGGACCACTAGCTAGAGATTGGCTTTTTTTGTGACATTGACAGAAGACACGGGAAGAATTCTCCTCTGATACAAAGCCATCAGAGCTTAGAAACGATCAACATCAGTCACACTGTCAAAGCTCAGACACGAGAAAGTGAGCCCAAAGAGAATAGTCAGTGAGAGGTGGGATCTTAGTGGAGGAGAGGGCAAAGGAGCACCAAAAAGAATTGAGAAGAGCACATTTGCTTTCATACCCTAGAAAGCTGCTTAGAATGATTTTACCTTAAAGCAGTCAATGACCCAGGAGCTCCAGTAGTCCCCAATCGCTTAAAAATTCAGCTAATAATGAACAGGCTGCAGCCTTCTCTGATCAATGCGCACACGCGTTGAAACTGAGAGGAGCGTTCCTGACCGTGAGTATCAATTAAGTCTTTTTTCTCACACTGACGCAGCCAGGCTTAGACGGATGTATGGCTGAGTCCTCTGCACAAACGCTGGCTTTTGTGTTACCAGAGCAATGAGTTTGTCTGATGACTAAGTGGTTATAAAATCAGGATCTCTTTGAAACGCATCAGGAGAGGCACTCAGTTGACATGTAAGGCGAGGCAAATAGATTTGTATAGCACAGTTTGTGGATAAGGTCATTCAGATAGCTTTGCATGAAAGCTTAAAGAAAAATTAATTGAGAAGTGAGAGTTTAAAGGCAGAAATAAAGAATAACTTAATAAGTAAAACAGATTTGAATATTTTATTCGATGGAATCATGTTCCATCTGATCCCGGATGCATTGGAATACCAACATTTTATGTTTTAAGTGTTCTGAGAGGCTAATTTTCATACCTTTGTCATGCAAACCTGTTTGGTCATCATTTTTTGTGCCTTTAGATAAAACACAAGTAAGATTTTATCCAGTCTCTCATTCAAAACAAAACCTTCCAACATCTCTGAATGCCACTAAATCCACTCGCTCTTCACCTGCTTGTCAGAACCGGTTCCTTCCTGTTTCAGTCAGAAAAAAAAGCGTGCACGTTAACTAGGCGAAAGATAAAACTTTGGGCACTTTGAATGACAGAGTCTGAGTCTTCCAGACAACAGGTTCAGAGCCGCATCCCCAGACACAGAGCCTTTCTTTGATGGGGGGGATGAAAAAAAGTAATCAAATCAGTTTATACAAGCCGGAGAGTTTTAATTCCAGCCCGGACCGGTCCATCACTCTCTGCAGCCCTGCGGGCCTTCCCATCAAAGCAGAGGAAGTGATAAATAACTGGCGTAAATGGTAAATCCTCCAGAGGCTGCAGCAGGAGAGACGGCAGAAAGGGAGGGAGAGTCGAGGGAGGCTTTGGAAATCTTAATCCCCAAAGTGAAATGACTGCAGCACAGGCAAAGCCCTGGCACCTAAAATAGTCTTTTTCTCTCGCTCTCATTTTCTCCGTCTACACAATAAGGCTCTGTCTCCTGCCCGTGGAGGTAAACAGTCCATTACAGTCAGAGAGGAGAAATAAACACTCCACTGGGGAGCACTTAAGGGAATCAGCTGACACTGTCTTATTCCCAGCTGGTAAAAAAAAAAAAAATGTCCCATTTAAAGGCACATTTAATTAGAGGATGGAAATAGCTCATCAAAACTCATTCTAAATTAGCCCTTCACAACCTGGCTAAACAATGCCGCAAAGCTAACAATGTGGAGCCTTATTGGATTATTCTGCTCCGGAGCAGAAAAAAACTGCACGTCTGCAGAGGAAGTTGGAGATTTGTGCGTGTGTGTGTCAAAAAATGCATCAAAGGTATCGGCCTGCTCACCTGTAGAGTCGACATAACAGAGGAAAATGGGTTTCAAATCAGGAAAGAGTCAACAGGGGAGAAAAAGAGACGTGAGAGGACTGCAAAACGCAATTATACCGTCAGATAATTGAATAACGTGAGCCAACCCTGAGCCAGAAGTAGAACTTGAAGTGTTGATTTGATGGATATAAGTTTCTCAACACGGAGAGGAGAATGCATTAGTTCTAGTCTCTCTGGGTGGAAAGATGTTTCTGCAAACTAACCGAGCAGCGGGTAAGCCTTTGTTTGGATGCATTTCTCACTATCCTCTACGTTATCCTCTATCCATCCTTTTAAATTTTCCTCCTCCCCTTCCTGATTGTTTCCTTTGACCATAAAATCTACAATCCGCAGCCCCTTTGTGGACACATCCAGGATCAAGGAGAGGGCGCCGGTCTGTTGACAGGAAATTTGTTTTTAATTAGCTTTGTATGAATTAGACAGATTTACTTTTGAATTAGTTTGATTTCATTGGATTAGAACTGTCTTGAATTGGACAATATTGTCATTTTTTAATGCTTTTTTTTTCAAATTCCTGGGATATTTGTGCTCTTTTTCTAGGATTTTATGTGTAAAATGGTCCCATCCATTACTGGCACCCCTTCAGCCTTCTCCTCTTTCTCTCCAGTCCTCCCCTTCCTCCCATCTCTGATTGCACCCACTCCTGGGTTCTGTTTGCCTGCCTTGTTACTGTTTCTGTTTCTGTGTGGCTCTCTGACTCAGGGTGAGTGGCTTCTCTTTGTAGAATTGTTTGCGCTCATTGAGATATTTGGGGTTGTTTTTTTTCTCAACTTCTTGTTTTTTTTTTTTGCTTTCACTACAAGCAACGGGGTTAAATTTCAGGCATTCTGCTCAGTGAGGCGTTTGTCTTTTTTCTGCTCAATTACTTCATTTTTTATGCACACTCAACAAATCATTCAATCAATTAAAACCCGGTCAACCTTATCAGCTGTTTGTGTGTGTAAATATGTATATATATATATATATACATATACTCAGATTTCTTCATTCTCCAAGCCTTTAAATCTCATATTTCTACTCTTATAATTCTGTGCACCATTTACATCTTTGGGGAAAAACCTTATATTCTGAGTATTTGTCCACGTTTTTACTTTTATTCACATTGTATTTTCTGTGTTTGCTGTCCATTAAGCTCCGTTTGCTGAATCCCATTCATCTCAATCTGATTGCAGCCGGCAGACAGTGACTCGCCATTTCTACACATTCCCTAATTGGCGTTTTAAAGTACCTTTTTTTTTTTCTCCAACATTTTTCTTTCCCTTTTTCACTTAATTCATCCACCAAACAGCCCGGCAGCATCAGTGTTGATGTCTCGGCTGCATGTTTAAGGTGTCTATGAAGCCATCTGCGTCAATTTCCCGGTGATTACCAGCCATTAGCGCTCAAGTCGAGTGACACGAGGATGCCTTCATTGTCTCGTTCATATGCACAGACATTGTTTATTTTAATGCCTCCCATGAGTGCTCTCGGAGCACAGCCATCACTTGCCATCAAAATCGCTAATAGATCAAATGGGACCCTATTTTTACCTGACTGTCTCCCAGAGCATCGGAAATTAGGAAAGAAAAATCACTGCTGAATACGGTTTGACTCCAAACCCCTGCAGCACAGACAGCGTGGAAAGCACAATGAGAAGTTTTTGCACGTTACAAGCTGGTATATTTTGGGTCCTTTCATCATGGAAGTGGATTAATTTGAGTCAAGCCCCCTCAAGGTGAGAAACGGAAATAAAGAAGGAGCTGCGAGCAAACCTAAATCCCGTTCTGGATCTATTGAAAATATCTGCAAATTTATCTAAATATTCCATGAACGGGTGAAGGAGCATGCATTTTTCATGCACGTTTCATCATGTTCATTTGTAACTTAAGATAGTTTCTCTTTCTTTCTTTTTTTTTTTAGAGGTTGCTATGGAAACAAGAAGCCCCTAAAACTTCTGCTCATCATTATCTCTCATGTCAGGTCGCGGCTTGTTGATGTGATTTTTTTTTTTTTACTGGTTTGGTGTAACTCTGACCTTAAGCCATCTCTTGACTGCTACTCACCTCCACAGCTGCCCACATGTGGAAAACAGCTTTTGCCTCTCTGCACTGAGATCTTGTCTTTCATTTTTGCCTGCCTTTACTGCTTATTGAGGTTTACTTCGCCTTTGGCCTGCTTATCTAAATTCATGTTCAAACTTTTAAAAACACTCTTCAACACATTAATACAACACCTAATTTAAAAATTGAACCAAACAGAGACCCATAGGCCTAAAAATAATTTAACAATGCATCTATATCACTCATCTTTTAACAGAATTAAATGCATTTGAAGATTTGCCTGCATTCAGAACTTCCATGAAAAGGAGCTCACTGATTTTCCCACTGATGGTTGTTATAAAATTTCCACTTAGATGCAGTAGAGAGACAATGACGTGTTTTTAATTGAATACTCAGAGGAACTGAAATAGAGTAAAGTAAAGAGTCTGATTATTAGTAGAGCTTGCTGCTCTACAGGCATGTTGCTAAGAAAGACGAATCCCCGATCACAGAAATGTGTGCCTTAAAGCTCACAAGCACAAATTCACAGCGAGGAAAACAAAACCAAAAAATCAGGCTTTTGCTGAATCTTAGCGAAAAATAGTCAGATCCCTTCTGAGAATGACCATGACCCTGAAATTAGTCATGCTGAATGACGTGGAGAAGACTGAGAACAGGTTACACAATATATTTCAATTTAAGTCACTGCTTTCAAGGAGAATGAAAAAAATATTTTGCGCACAGGCTCAGTGTGCTGTGCTTCTACATCACTGTTTATTCATATTGAAACAAATCTGTTGATTCAGTCGTCAGATTAAAAAAAAACTTGCCAGTAAGAGAAAGATCTCAACACAGGAAGACGATCAGTGGTTGAGGAGGCATTAGAGGCCTTTGCCTAAATTTGGGTAGAAAAGGAAAATGTCCTGATCACTAAAAACTTTAAAAATCAAAGCAGCTGATATTCAGTTTAGTTTATTCAATTTCATAGAATGAAACTCTGATCTAAAAGTGCTCCAAGCCCTGTCCTGGAAAAGGATTTCAATGCACGGTTTGAATCCAAAACGACCTGCAGTCATAACACAGTTAAGCAGCAGGAGAGGAGAGGCAAGAGGCCAAGGCAAATCTGTCCAGAAAAGGAAGCAAAAGCAGAAACCAGGATCCATAAAAAAGAAAAAACAACAGGAGAATATTGGAAAGCTTGATGGCATTGTGCAAAGACAATTTGGCCAAGAGCAAAAGAAATCGAACTAAGAAAGTAATACTGTAAGCTCATCAACCGACAAAAGAAAAGTATGACAAACATAAGGGGCAAAAAAGCATTTTGGGGGGAAAAGTAACACAAGAAGCAAAGTTAAACGTTCGAAGACAGAAAGCTCAATGCAATGTTGTCCTATGCGTTCAATATTTCTATTTCTGACATTTTCAATTATGAACCTAAGAAAGGATATGTTGCAAGGATATGTGAAATAAATGGATTTCCAATAACAGAGTCAAGCCCAATTATAAAGCTTACATTCTCTGTCA
Organism: Menidia menidia; assembly: GCA_907169785.1. Taxonomy (NCBI): domain Eukaryota; kingdom Metazoa; phylum Chordata; class Actinopteri; order Atheriniformes; family Atherinopsidae; genus Menidia; species Menidia menidia. The sequence continues at coordinate 2,721,356 of CAJRST010001113.1, read as the reverse complement.
GGTTCAGAGAACACTGAATGTGTGACGACTAAGAGGAACATTTATTTGTTAATAATCCGTCACGATGCAGAGGGAGAACCTTTATCTGTAGTACAAACAAAAACGACACATTCCTCATCGTGACATTAACATAAATTATGTTCATTCATGCGCAAATGACCCCCCGAACCTCCTGGAAACCATCAGAGTTCTTTTGCACTTGATGGAAATTTTTAATATGAACCCAGAGAGAAGAGGGTGAATGCCTCCATTACCCTGTTAATTAAATTCAAATGGTGGAAAGCAGTTGAGTGAGTGACAAAATGTTTCCCCTCATATCGTGTTTATGGGGGCTTCTCATCCAGAAAACCCTGATAAGAAAAATGGAGCCACGCAGTACGCACAAACCCAAAGTGGAGAAGGAATGCTGGGAGAAAACAGCCAGCAATAAAAAATGTGTTAAGAGTGCCATTTCAGCAGTGGCATTTTAAAACAATCTCTCCATTTAGATGGAGCCGCTTGCAAATCACACACAAAATAGAGACACCAACCTGAGGTCTCTCAGCATCTGGAAAAGTGACAGAAAATAAAGAGGCAGAAAATATTATAGGGCCTCAGATATCTCTAAAGCATAGGACCACAGTCTGAGGAGTTGTCGTCCCTCCCTCAGGCAGTTTCCCTCTCTGGCTTCCATCTCCTGGGCATGACCCCTTTCACACGCTCCGCTGGACGCCCGCACTGGCCGGCGGGGGGGTTGATGGTCGGGTCCGACGCACAGGTGAGGATTGAATCAAAAGTGAGATCCTCCACTGTCCGCATGAGGACGGGAGAGAGAAAACCAAGCAGAAGGCTGGGGTGGATGGGTTCCAGTCACGTAAAGCGCGACATCTTTTCTCAGCAGAGCACGTTTGTGTTTTCATCTGGAACGTATATTATATAAATGTTCACTCTTTTGATGGCTGTTTTGGCACCACGACAGTCATGCTCATTATGCACTTATGCACTGTATGCTCATTGAGGAATGAAAAGAAATTGTACGTATATCAGAGGAGAACCTATATTTTTCCTTAAAGTGGTGGCTTGAGGTTGGAAATCAACATATTTACTGGTTTAGGGTCTTATTTGGTTCATGTCCATGGCACGAGCTACTGAAAGATGCTCAAGCTTACTTTGAAATTGATGGTTGTAACAAATTGATGTATTTAATCTCATTGCATTCTGTTTTAATTTAAGTTTAACATTTCATGAGCTAAAGCATTAATACTGCTTTGTTGGGTTTAGGAATTTTTAAGGCTAAGGAACACCCATTTAAACGCATTTTTGATTAAACACCTTTTGCTTTTTTTTGGGTTGTGATAGAGAATACATTGGCGGAAAATTGGCAGATGTATGATCTTCAAATATATAGAGATATGTACAAAATGTTTTCTAAATAAATGTTTTGACAACTGATCATCCCCAGAATCAAAACATGCAATGCCGTTCTCAGTTTGTCACTCTCTTAACAGCCCCCTAAATTATTCACAGGAGCTGCGCCAGATACAACGGATTTACCACACTATGGGAGTCTAGAAACGGAATTTCAAGGATTTCAAGAACTCCTTCGGCAAGTGACAAACTGCGATATCTCCCCCACCAGACCCCAGTCAGACTCTCGCTCGGCCGCCAATGAGTTTCCACTTCAAAGATCCTGATTCATCAGCAATCAAGAATATCATCAGGTTCCAACTGGAGCTCGTGTTTTTAATATAAGTGGAAGGCACCCCAAAGCCGCACACATAAATGTTCCCACAAACCCATCGATTCATAACTTGTAACACTGACTCACTGCCTGACAGCTCTTACATAACTAAACAGATTTAAAACTCAGCTGCTCTCTCTCTCTCCTCACCCACCACAGTTTTGCCTCCGTGTTCTTATCTTCCTCACGTCTGCGTCGTGTTTCAGTTGTGGCTGAACCAGGAGTCCCATCGAAATGTCAACGTGATCATAACACGACCTCCGTTTGGTCAAAGTGACACACTCACCGCTTTGTTTATGATAGAATCCCCAATCAAATATGCCAATAGTTGACTCAGGCTTCACGAAGCTGCTCGAAACTGAGTAAATATGAACTCCAGCGAGATATATTTACCAATAATATCAGCAGAAACCTGCGGTCAGCCGCGCTTTATCTGACCACGGCTGCCTCTTTCGTTTTCTTTTCCATCCCGCTCCCCTCGATTTTCTTCCTTTTTTCTTCCTCACCCCATCTACTGCTCCCTCCCTACAGCTTTGTTCCTCCGTCTGCCTCCCTGACAATATCCCTCAGTGCCAGGCCCGACATGACATTTAGTTTCAGCAGGATGGATAGATATTCCGATAAGGGGCCAACGGGAAAAGGAAGCGGAGAGGGGAGAGGTGGAAAGTGTTTCTATTAAAACCGGGCCGGAGTGTTAAGAACGAAGGCATTGGGTCTTACGAAGAGATGGAGGTGAACGTGTTGAATTTATGGTATGAATGGTGGTGGAGAGAGATGAGGATGTAAGAGTTACTAAGGAGGGGAAAATATAGAGGTGGGAGGGAGGGAGGCAGTTTCCATAGTAACCTGTAGCCGTGCGAGTATGGGATGAGGTAAGTAGGGAGCGGAGGGTGGAGGGAGAGGGAGAGCTGGTGATGTGGAGTTATGTCCTGGTTTAATTGCTGCTCCACGGTCTAATCTCTTATAGGCCCTGTGAATCCCTAAAAGCTTCCTATTTCCACACCAGGGTCAAGACTCCTCCAAAAAAGATGCTCGCTGTGTTGAGCAGCCGTCAGAGAACAAAGTTTATAAATCTTACAACCAATCTTACAACAATCTCAGACACCAAGGTTTATATATCTTTCAACAATGATAGATAATACATCAAGCAGGAAAAAGACAGCGGTCACAGAAGAGTAAAAGGGGAATTTTGTCAAAAGTGCAGTAAAGTGTGTTTAATTTTAATGAGTACCGTCTCTGAAAAGGAAGGATCAGGAACCTTTTTTCTATGGCTGCAGAGTGAGCCACAGAAAATCTGATTTGCATCCATCTGTGTAGGAAAACACAAGGTAATTTTTAATACGTCTATTTCTATACTCAAAAAGCTCCTGCAGGAGTATCCTGAAGAAGATGAGCAGGATCACAAATCACAAACAAAAGCAGAGCAGTCAGATTGAATTCCGGCAGATCTGACTGTCTCCATGTCATTCAAAATGTCCTCAAATTCACAAACAGAATCCAGATCCCTCTTTCTGTTTACTCCAGGCATAGGTTGATTTATTTTTAAACACAGGGTTTTTGCTATGCCGCGTAGATTTTAGCACAAGATGAGGAACAAATCGCAGAAGCAATGTCAATAAATTCCTCCATATTTTATACATGAAGATGGAAACCAGCACAAAACAGCTTTGCAAATAAGGATATACCAGCGAACAAATCTAAAGGAGGAAACGGCCATTTAGGTCAAAACAGCTAAATAGGTCATATGTTCATACTCTTAAATGTGATTAATAGGCGTATTTCCTGCTTTCAGGGAAGCGATCACACCGCCTCGGTTGTTTTAATTTACGAAAAGAGAACTATTATCAGCTGTTTAGTTAGCACATTTAGCAATGCGCAGCTTGAACTTGCAGTATAATACATTACTATTTCTTTATCATTGTTTTTAATGGTTGTTAAGTATTCCGCTTTTCTTTAGTTCCTGGATTTTTTTACTTAGAGATATTGTTACATATTATACAGAATAGGTAAACATGGAAATACGTTCTCTGGTTAAATCAAGTTTAAAGAATAATTTAGAATAGGAATTCAATCAAATCATGTAAACTAGTCGTAGTTGCAGTAAATAAGATGTTTCTCATGGCATTTACTGCACTATTGCAGGACAGTAGACTGGCCTTTTCTAGCAGCACACGCTGCCTTTAAGAACACTTCTCCTCCAGGAAAATCCATGCATTTTTCAAAAATGTCAAACCACACTCTGCACATATTACACAGGCATGGCCACTGAAGACTTTTGTTAATGAAACAATGTTGTACACTTTTACATATATTTTAGGGGTATTTCATATCAAAAGTTTTTTTTCCCAACTTTTCCTGATTTGAAGTCGCTTACATTTTGCTTTTAAGAGTAACAAACAAAATAAATTAATTAAATTAATTCATATTTAGAAAGATGCAACATGTTTTATACTAAGCACACCTCACTCAGATGGTTCCTTTTGGACAAAAAAACAGCTTTGCTTTCAGTCTTTGTGCAAAGACAGCAGAAACCTGCTCTATAAATATGAACAGGCTATCATTTTCCTCCTGCTGACTTTGGTGTTTCCTAACTTGACTGTATAAATGTGTTTTTTTAAGTATGGGAAACTGTTGGACACTGAACTCTCTCCTCAGGGGATTCATTATTACTCCTCCACTTCCTTTTTAGCACAATAGGACACGAGTAAGCTACAATGACACACTCTGGGAAACAAAACCAGCTGCTGTCATCAGCGTGTTTATACTGTAAAGGTTTCATCCAGTTGTCTCTGAGTCGCAATTAGCTATGTGATCAGGACGGTGCACTGATGTCTCTGAGGCACTTCCTGCCCGCTCCTAATCTGCTGCACTCTCTTTATATTTTTGTGAACAGTTGTGTTTGTGTGCATGAAGTAAATATCACATAACGGTGTGCATGCGTGTGTGTGTGTGTTTTAATAGCTCTATTCCCTTCAGAGGGAGTTAGAGAGATAAAGTGCCCCGAGGTAGTTCAATAGCAAAGCCCAAATCCAGTCCATATTTACAGCCTTTTTTTTTGCTATTTGAAGAAATCTGTTTGAATATCAGTGTGGGGAGTGTTTTTGGTTGGTAACCTGAATCCTAAGTTGTTTATGTTTTCATCTGTGGGGCTAACCAGAATAGAGTTTGTGTGTATGTGCACTGATGTGAAAGCTTTGAATCCTTAATCTTAAGATCATATTTTATATTTCTGCTTGAATTTGACCAGATAGGTTGCAAGATTCCTAAACTGGTACCAAAAATCCATCAGAAAAACAGAATTAAACAACGGGATGACTATCGAGTCAGACTTGGTGCTATTCAGACATTTATGGATTTAGTTCTGGATTTATGTCTTGATCAATACACAGATTGGATATACTTTTTTTTAATGCTAGGATTCTCTTTACTGTTCTCATCTTTGACCTAGTGAAATACTCATGATTTGAAATGTGCCACGGCCACATGGGAAGGAACATAAGCCTGACCCACAGTATCTTAGTCAGCTCCCGCAACTCCTTAAGAGCCCAATTTAAGTGGAACAGTGTCTAGTGGAAAGCAGGTTTATGCTCTCCAGGAGTATTTGACCCGTAAATACCCCGCCAATTGCAGCTGTACGGTGTGCGAATTCTGCCGCATAACATTAGTTGCTTAAGGCTAAGCCCCCTATACTCTAAGAGGGTTTTCAGCCATTTTGATCTCTGTGTATTTCTTTTAGAGTATGACGGCAGTTTGTTCCCAACTTGATCCCGATGTTTGTATTTTGCTCATTGTTAACTCATTGATTGCCCGGTGGACCTTAATTTCAGCTTCGATCTTTGCATTTGGGTCATGGTTTTGTTTGAAAATATACTTGTTCTGAGCACAAAAGAGGTTCTGCCAAAATATCTTGATTAAAGTGGAATTAACACAGTATTTTTGTAATAACTAAAACAAAACGCTGAACATCCCTCTGCTCACATATTGCCTTTCAGGTTAATCTAATACAATACAAACAGCTTAAATAAAGTCTGTTGTGTTTAGATAGCTCTGCTGGTTTCTGTGTTCACATTTACTTCAATGAATACAAATCTTTCTTTCTATATATAAAGCTGACAACCGATTTCTTTGAAGTTTTGTTCGTGCAGCAGCAATTATAAATGTTGCATGTCTGGGTGCATCCAAGCCCACACATGGCAACGTTTTCAAAGTGAGTTGAGAGTAAAGACATGTTACTCATGAAAATCTATAGAAAACAACTGATGGTACACAGCAGGAAGACAGGAAAAAGTCAAAAAGGTGTGGAAGGTGTATCCGTGAGGCCTTAGGCTGACATCATGGAGGGTGGAAGAGACAGTCTCATTTAAAGACTCCCACTGGGCTAAAATGACATCCCCACAGGCTGGTGTTGGCTTAAGATGTCGGATGAGGATCCTCTTCAGTGGCAAACACAATGTTTTATTCTTTAGGAGGGCTCTAAATCTACCTGATAACACACTGACAGTTTGCAGTAATTTTGGGAAACCTCATGAACGAAAGGGCTCTGCAAAGACCACAACGTTATGATATCCATCTTCACCTGCTCAATGAATCAAGATCTTCTCAGAAAAGGCATCAGACTTAATCGATACTGAAAGACAGAAGGACACAGAGAAAAGCATCAGCAGGTCTGTAATTATACTAACAGATATGCCTCAGAGAGGAAAGGAACATATCCAGGTATTCAATAACTGATGAGATCAATGGCAGCTGTAAGAGGTAAAATATGATTTCATCATACATTTTGCAGGCACCGTTGATGTTTCACGTCAGATAACGACTGTTTCCTTTTACATATCTAAGCCTTATTATTGGATGTGATACTGGGTGGTGAAGAAGGTTAAAGCTTCTTATTTTTTCCATCTCACTTGTTAAATTGTGTTGGAACTCCTTCTTTTATTATACAAGTTTAGCCTTTTCTTTAAAAACTGACACAGGAAAGAATGATACCACCATCTATTTTTTTAACTTTGAAAGCCGATACAGATAAAAACACATCTGAAAACCGTATTCTTGTAATAAATAACAGGGTTTTTCTTTGGACTAAGATGTTAAGTTGCAGATTTTTAATCTTGCTCCACATGCTAATGAGCATAAAGAATAACGCAGTCCGTCCTCTGCGTAATACTGTGATTAAAAACGTGTTGTGCGATCAGAAAAAGGCTCCTTCGGTTTCACTGTCACAGTGAAACCGCAGGAGGTCATTCCTGCCACTCCCATTTTCCTTTGTTTAATCTAGTTTGTATGCGGTTATTGAATACAAAAGACTAGTTTTGTCTGATGACATTGAAAGCAACATTTTAGCTTTATTACACTGAACACGGCACAGGATATTGTGCCGTGCTGTCCCCTTTTAAGGAGGGCTTGATTTACACCAAACAGCAGCCTTAACTCAAACCAGAATAAATGCAATGTGAATTATGGCTGCATGAATTTTCTCTGGCTTGACTCAGCTAGTTATTTCGTTGCATTTTGTGCTTGGTAGTAGTTTGGTCTACATTCCTGCAGTTTCTTCTGATGCTGCTGTCATGCATAATGCAAAACAGATGACAGATGGAGGTTTCTACACTTCAATCCAGCGCCTGATATTGATGAATTCACCTTTAACTGTGCAGTATTAGTTTTTCTTTGAAACGTGTTTTCCCTGTGCTGTGTAGCCCTGGAAAAGAACACATACACAAAACACCTAATGAGTAAAACACGCACAGATGTAAGCGTCAGCTAAAAAAACAAGACTGGATTGCAAATGCAGGCAGCTTCTCAAGGCATCAACATTTAAACGATAACTTATGAGGCTGCAAATTTGATAAATCCCAAAACAGGGTTGAGGTAGTTTATCCACTGCGATAGTTCCTCCTGAAAATAGGTTATTTACGCGATTAGACTTTGAGGACTTTGACTGGTTGTGTTGTTGCACAGTTTAACATTTAACAAAACACATTTCATATGAGATAAGGTAAGTTTATGTATTTAGCTGGATTGAGTAATGAGGTTATTTAAGTGCTGGAGGTAGGATATAAATGGAATGAAATTACATTTAAGTTTAAGAATTGAAGGAGAGCTACAGCACAGTGAATGTAAATTTTTTTCTAATGAAATTAAAGAAAAAATTAATGCAAAGTCATTTTTGTGATTCTAGACTTTGAATTGGTGTATCTGCATAGGGCATGAAAACTCAAATTAGAGTCTACTCAGTTTTAACACAAAGGACACAAAGCACACCTTTTTCCTGAAAAGCTGAGCTGTCCCGATGGTTCCCGACCAGAAGATATGCGGGGTACTTTTAGCCTAAGATAGAGTTTAAATTTATATGATCTAAAACCAACATTAAGAAGTCCACTCTTTGATGCACAGAGAGCCAGTGTGGAGACACCAGGACTGCTGTGATATGATCCACTTTTCCAGGTCTCAGAGAGGGCTGGAGCAACAGTGCTCTGATTCAGCTGATCGACCTGTTAAGCAGACCAGTAAATACACTATTACAGTAATCAAGTCTGGCCTACTGAAGATAAATGCATGGATCAGCTTTTCTAAATCACTCTGACATGCTAGTCCTTTAAGTAATTACACCAGAAGCCTTGGGTAAGGCACTATTAATCCCTCATAAAACTTTTCAGAAGACCTAACTGTCAGTGCATGTACACAAAATGAGAAAGCTTTGTAAAACGCTTAATCAATGTCAGAGCAACTATGAAAAACAGAATATTTGCACAGTGCCACCACTTTCATGTTCTTTGCAACACAAAGGAACACTATTGACGTACTTTGACGTGTTTTGTTTTTAGTCCTGCTTTTTATATATATAAATGAATATTGGCTCTTTCTAGTCTTAAATCTTTCATTTATGTATTCTGTACTCTTTCAATTGTAATCTACCAATTCACAAACTTTCAGTGATGGGCAAATCAGTGAACGAGAGATACTCATAATGAAATGGTACTTTTGTCCTGTCCTGTTCCTCCTCCAATCATCTGTATTCTGCTTTTATTCTCCCTCTAGACTCCTCGAGCATATTATCCGTCCACACCCTAGGCTTTTCCATCATCCTTTGTATAGTATTCCCCATTGATGAAACACTAGATTCTGGACCCCTAAACTTTATTCCAGCTGTTTGGACACCAAGCATCTTCTGCTTGTCCACTTCAAATTGTATTAAAATATTTAATTAGTGTAAACCTTCAATTGAATCCTTCCTTGTTGGTCTTTTAAACTGGATCTTTCCACTTTTTTTTAAATATAGTTCTTAGATGGACACAGTTAGTAAGCTTAAGGGACCCTCAAAAGATTTTTTTGCAGCACACACGTCAGCCTACACATTCCCAGCTTCACGTGGCTTTCACTCTAAAAATGCTGGAGTCCTTCGCAAACCTTTACAGGCGCTTTACACCTCTGTGTATACATTCTTTGTTTTAATCTGCCGCCGTGTCTAATCTGTCCTCAGGCTGTAACTAATTTAGCTCTGTTTGAACAGTTTCCCTGACTCTGATGCTGCTATTAACCTCTCTATGCAAATTTACTCCATGTTCATGTGAGAAAAAATGCAGTGAAAGAACAAATATCGTTTCCACCTTGTTTCAGACTGAAATGATGACCTTGTTCAGACATGTTTGAGTGAATATATATAATAGCATATAGTATTAATGATATACATAAATAATGGATTCTCTCTGGGTTCTCTGGGAATGAGAATGCAGAGTTATTTGTTTGTCTGCGTGACCCTGGAACAGACGGGCAACCTGTCCAGGCTGCGCATCACCTCTTTTCTCCTCACAATAACAAATGCAAACTCCCAGCAGTACGGAGCAGAAACCGTTCGCTCGGTTTTCCAGCAGGTAAGTCAATTGAAGCACACATTTCGGTTCAAAAGTCTGTGTTGTTATGTTTCTTCTTTGGTTGCATCTTTTGTGTTGCATCGACTTAATCTCATTCCCACAGCATGAAATATTGATTTTGCTTTATTCTTCTCTGACGTACACAGAGTTTTTTCTTACTTTGCTGCTACTTCAGCAGTATTAGACAGAAACATTTTTTCTCAAGATACAGAATAAATTTCAGTTTAGCATCATTTTATATGGTGTAATTCACCATTGAGTGTTTGTTTACTTTATGTGTCATTTTCTTAGGTTCAAAGCAAAAAGCTTTATGCATCTAGCTTCTTTCACTTAAAGGTAAAACATCCCTAAACCACAGATTCAGAATCTTGTAAATAAACTTGACACATTTCTGGGGATGAAGAGTTGATCTAAAATAACAAGCACGGAACAACTCAATTTCATCTTAGAAGGTAGAACCAAAGGCTGGAGGGAGAAAGCAAACCCACAGAAAAGGCAAGTTCGAGTGGGAAGTTCCCAACCTTCAGTGAACCGACTCCCTCTCTTCAGAGCATCGCTCTTCCCTTCGGATTGCGTCTATATGGAGAAACGTTCTTACAACATGATAATTAACCCAAACGTAGCTTCGAACAAAAGTTCCCTCCGTTGGATCTTCCTCCACAGTCAACTCCACCAATCGCTTCCAGATCATTTGATGGCTGAGAAAGTGCTTCTGTTTCTATCGCTAACGCTTCTTTCAGAGCACCCGTGCCAAATCTTATCATCTAAGCAAATATTTGGAGAGATTTGTGTTGTCTCTCAGGGTTACGAGAACTTGTCACTTCTACTCACAGTGTGTCGGCAGCTGGCTGGCGGGGTGTGTGAGTGTGTGGGTGTGTGACTGCCAGTTTTTACGGGTTCTGCTGCGCTTTCGTTTAACCCACCGCGTCCACGCCGACATCAAGGCCTTCGGGGGGGATGTCAGAAATCACACCTGTTGTTAGGACTCAAGTACGGGAATAGACTGAGGAACATCCTCAGTCCGTGGAGGGCTCCGGCGGCGGGCTGGACTCATGAGTGACGGTTCGCTCGTGCTCCCCTGACGGACGTCAAAAAAGATGTCGGTTACAAACTTTGACAAGTATCAGTCCTCGAATACCAGATCATGAGAAATGGCTCGGTAGATGTTGTTGTTCGGATTTTTTCTTCCTCCTTGTTCTTTTCGCAGGTGGTTCTGCTCTATTGGATGTGTTTGGATGTTTATGGTCGAGCATCAATGAGTTTTAAGTCTTAGTTGAAGCCTGTGAGGTCACAGATGAGATTTACAGGCTCTTCCGGCCTCCTGTGCCAGCATCTAGGAGCATGTGCAATCTTACGAGCTGATCAAGTCTATACAAGTCCAATTCTTAAGGCTTTATAAACTAACATATAAACTGACAGGAAGATAGTGATGGGCTTCCAGCTTCAATGACACAGGAACTGGTTTTCCATGCGGGCTGAACCACTGAAACAGCAAAACCATTTGTCATTCATCTCGTTCTTTGTCGCTCGCCTCCCATCCGACTCTGATAAGCACCCCTGCAGACCTTATCTCTGCCGCAGTCCGCCTGACAGACTGAGCTTCCTGTTTCTTTTCAGTTCAGCCCGTATGAAACGAGCGGAGAGACACTCGCAAACACACGCCTCGGCTTTCATTCATGGTGTCGGCCCCACAGCTAACCGAATTATTCATCCATTCTGCGGGCCGTGAAGTCCATCGATCGAGCCGGTGTTAACCAGCATTGATTTGGGCTGTGTTAATAACATTAGGGAAGCCACTAGTCAGCACGAGGACAGGTCTCTGTACCAAGAAGGCTTATAACAATCAGCTATGGTCCACATTTGTTTGCCCCCGGGGACTAAACAAGATGGAGCATAATTAGTCCTAACAATGTTAAGGAAAACTGCTTTATTGATGACCGCTGGTAAGCTTTGGGTCAGCATAAAAGTAACGCTTGTCTATGTTTGTCTGAATTGATAAGCATAACCATGCGGCATAGATCGTTTTACAGACGTCTATGTCGGAATCCCAACAAAGAGGCCATAACTCAAGCGTTAGTGTTTTTATCTGTGTCCATCTCTTGAAAAAACAACCCAAACACCATTGAAATGAACATCTGTAGAAAGGACTGTGGGTCACAGTCTCTGTTTTGCAGCAAATAAACAGGCCCTAGCCGAGTGGATTCCTGCAGTAAGGGGATGATAACACAGTACCCTTTCCTGAGATCCTCTTGGTGGGGAAGTTCAGTTTACTCTGCTCTTGAAATATGGAACAGCCTTTGCTTTGCACTCAGTCAGGGGCAGGACATAACACTCCGAACCCCAAACCAGCCGAGAATATCATTAAACGCCACCGCTGTGATCTGCATGCGTAATGTGGACCAGAGCGGGCCGGATGGAGCGAACGGCACATTGGAGACAGCTCTCTGTGATGGGCTTTTAAAAAACAAGTGCGCAGAGCAAACGGAGTCATTACCAAAGGGAGCCAAATACACAGAGCAGCCGCAACTTTGAGCCGGGGGATCTGACCTTTTTTCTGCCAAAAGAGCCCTGACCCACTTAGGTAGACCACAGGTCAGGAAAGTCTCTTGTATCTGGCACAAAGCCTCCAGCAGACATTTAATGCCACCTCTCCCTTTACAGAATCTCAGGAAGAAAAAATCCATCACCAAGGTGCATCCTCAAAACTCTAAAAAGGAGTCATTAACTCTCAGTTTTGTCTTGTTCACAGGATTTTTTTGGGGGGGGGGATTTTTGGTTTATTGTCTCTTTTGGTCTCTTGGTTTCCTATGAAGAAATCTTCTAAATGGTCATCCTAATTTTAGTAGTTTGAGTGTTAAAGTTGTAATTAAAGTTAGTAACAGACTTCGACAGCACAACAGTGAACAAAAGGACTCCTTAAAGCTATCAGTAGGTCATCATCAGATTTCCTTGTGCTCCTGTGAAACCTGAGACCTGAATATTCACACAGAGGCATGCCCGCTGTTCAAATGGACGTCTGCAGCTGTTCGCGCCCGAACAGAATCGAAGGCTTCTCTGTTTTGGCTCCGTTTGACTTCCCTCACCAAGTATTTTCCCACAACAGCAGGTGAAGGATATTGATAGAAATACTCTGACAAACAGATACGGTGCACAGCGAGCACCAAACATCGGAGGAAGACATTTAGCGACCAGTCAATTAACAAATTAGCTCAACAAAGCTTGTGCAAGCTTTTGAAAAACAAAACAGGTTATTCAACCGGTGGACAGGTGCATTATGGGTTTTATATCTACTGTATTTTAACTTCTCTCTCCACTGCTCCTATATCTTACTATGAGCTGCAACAGGTTTGAATTTGAATAAAAGCCAAATGCTTTTCTTCAATTTTGTTCAATTTCAAATACATTTGTATTGTATAGCCTTCTCTCTATCTTCTTCTAAGACAAGAATAAGTACAGAAATGACTATTTTTTTTTGTATCATGGAATTAAAGTGATATTTTTCAGGTAAATACTTCACCTTGCATGAATGAATAAAAACTTACTGTACAATAAGCAGAAAAATACATTTAAAAAGCATCAATTGTTTTATTTTTTGCCAACTATTTGTTCAGTTTAACAAAAAAACTGTCAACTCTGATGTCTCTTGCTTTCCAACAAATAATCAAGTTTATGCCAAAGGATTTTTTTTTCTGTCCAAATACAGTAGTTTAAACTATAAAAGGTGTTTCGACTTGAAGAAAAAGGTAATATCCGCTTGGCATGATTCTCAGACTCCTAATACACTGAGTAAGCAACATGTCAGTCAGGGATAATTCAAAGCGACGCAGCGGACTCAATAAATGTCAAAACTGAAAAAGCTTTTGTGGCTCGTATTAACAAAGGAGTTCTTCGAGAAAAATAAGAGGAACCAAGCACTGACAGAACATTAAATACAGCCATGTTCTGTCAGAATGGCAACTCACACAGACAGGCTCAGCAGGCCTTTCGCTCGTGCCCATTAGAAAACGTGAATGTAAGTGTTTAAAAGAAAGAGTCTGCCCTCGGTTTTCTGGAGATGACTGGTCATTTTAAAGCCCTTTGTGACTGACCCTGTGCTTTGGTCACACTTTGACACATCAAATACACACAAAATCTGACAAACTTGTGAATTCGAGGCTTATAAGACACTGACCTCATGAGTCATTCTTGTGCAGCCTAGCTTTGGAGTGACGTGCACGTTTTGTTGAACACTGAAGGGAGATGTGGCTGAGCATACAGACACAGTATAATCTTTAAAACACTCCACAGTTCGAGCAAAACTAAGGTGAGGAAAACTACTCCGACACCTTGAAGACAGATGCTGGTGATCAGCGCTCGCTAAGTCATGTCACAGATTGGAGTCTGGGCTTTGACAAGGCCATTTAAGGACAGTTAAATGTCCCTCCTGAGGCCAGTATGCTTTAATAATGTACTCTAGGTCATAGTTATGCTGAAAGGTAAAGATAATGTCTTTATGTCCTGGAGACTGGTTGGATCTTCCCCTGCAGAGTCACTTCAGTTGCTTTGAATGCCTCTTTCAGTACAAGTTAGAACCTCCTTCCAATGTATTGGAAATTTCGACGAGTGAGCACAGTGCAGGGCGCAAAGCATTGTCTCGTCACCTCTGCATGAAAGCCATTGTGAACATCATGCAGTGGACTTGAACGCTCTTCACAGCAGCGGCTGACATTTACAAAGCCCACAAACGGGATTCAGCGATGCCTCCTGATAAAGAGAAGAGAAGCTGCTGTTGTTTTTTACCTGATGATGTTCAGAAATGAAGGAATTGGCAGTATTCTGAGACACGGACTTGGATTATTTGAACACCAAACTTAAGGGAAAATAGAATAACACTCCACTACTGGGTTATTTCACAGGATCTTAGATTCATTTCAGTTTTATACAGTTTTATTTTGGTCTGGTTGCTCTCCATAGCCCAGCTCCTTCACCCAGACATAAAAGATTCTTTCCTCCTGACCACGAAAGAGTTGTTGGCAATACAGAACCAGTTTTCCTGGACTTTAGCCTGAGCCTGAGTGGTATAATACAAAGAATTGGTTACAAATTAGGAACTAGTTCTGAGCGGGCCTGGGTACAGGTGAAATAACAAGGGGGGTGATATGTTTGACAGGAAAGGTTGTGTGAATGAGGTCCCGTTAACTGGATAAAAACACAGGCCTATGCTATGTAAACTTCTACTGTTTAATCAATTAGCTGTCCTGAACAGCTAAAAAAACTAGAAACTTTGACTGCTTCTGCCACAAAAAATAAAACCAATTCAAATAAACTAGTCAAACAGTAATGAAACAGTTAATTTGTCTCCTCAGACGTGACTTTCTCTTTATTTGTGCATGTCGACAAAAAAATGACTGCGAAGGAAAGCAGTCTCACAACAATCCATCACTAAAGTTGAGTGAACCGGATTTGAGGGTGAAAACATCCATAATGGAAAGCTGCAGTTTTAGCTGCAGTGCTGGGAGCAAACATAACACATTTTGGAGAGTTTGACCGCAGAGGATTGAGTGTACTTGATACACAACTTCTTTATTTTGTCGATCCACAACACTGAGATGCAGAAATACTGTGAGCTGCTAGTTCCCCAGATCCTCTAAACACTGCTTGGCATGTTTTGTTTTTTCTATCCTGCAGGGTAGGACATGTAAAGTCCCTGTATCACCAGAGAGGCAATCTAGTCTTTGGTTCGAGACTTCTGACTGTTGAGGGGGGCGGCCAAGAACCTCAGGTAAACACACGCCGCTGCCACTCCAGCTGAGTTGAGAAGGGTGTGTTTGTTAGAGATAAGATTTCCTCTGATGTCTCGATTTCTCTTCGTCAAAAGCCAAATATCTGCCCCCCCCCCCCCAAGGTTTGCCAACCCCCCCCCCCCCCCCCCATCATCAGAGAGGGCACAGGTTTTTACTGAGGTGTCAAATAAAAGGATTTTTGTACCGCGTAAGCATCCTCTTTTAAGGGCGGGAAAACAGCACCTTCAGAATCTGCTGTGGGGCTTATCTAATTACGCCAGATCATTTTTGTGGGAAAACCATAAATAAAAGAACATGCATCTTGGGTTTACTAACTCTGCTTAATTATTCACTTGACATTATTAGGCAATCATCTGGCAATATGTTTAGCCCACCAGTCTATAAAATATGGATATACTGCACTCGTCTGTATGCTGCATCCACATCTCAGCACTGCTCTGACTCAGGTCATATTTTGAAGGTATACAACACAGTTTTTGTTTTTGAAGAGATCATTTGTCTCCAGGGACATGAAACACTAAGAGATGCTGAGACAGAGGGAGGAAGTGAAAAGTGCTATTTTACTTTGATATAATCTGTAAACCACGGCGAGACTGAATCCGCTTGTATTCTAAGGTGTGTTAAACCATCTGATTACATTTAAGCCTTTAAGTGAATGTGTAATGTAATAGATAAAAGAGGTGTGAATGCTGGTCCTGCAGCATCAGGCTGCCTCTGTTTAAAAGCAAATGCCAATAAGAATGAGAGTGATGTGTGTCAGATGAGACATCATATCTTCTAAAAGATAAAGCTACATCATTAATTTTGCAAAGTGCTCTGACATAAATATGGGATTTCTCACACGCCATTAACCAAACTAGTCAAACAGTAGCATGCAGCAATTGAGCAATGATGTTCAACAAACATTTCTCTATACAAGTGCAGCCAAACAAGAGAGCTGCTCACTAAGTGATTATTTTAAACCTTTTCCATAGGGCCTCAGTGCATCGATTGTTATTAACCGTGCTACTGGTGAGGATGTTGTATACAGGTTTCCATAACTTGTCCTGTTTAAGACTTAGCGGGGAAAAAAATATTTAAATACCTGTGCAAAACTTTACAACTGAAATAGGGTTTACTATTTTTCATAAGGAAAAAACTGGTGAGTTATCACTTAAAAGTTCAATAGCTGGCTTTGGGGTGCAGTACCACTGGTGGCCACCAGGTGCTGACTGTTTCTGAGTAAGAACAGTTAAAAAAAAATCTGATTTCACAAATTTATAAGAAATACACTAAAACTGGATGTATATCAAGCTTTTCTGATCTATATTTACAGTACAGTCAATTATTACTCTGCTCAGTTTGTTTGCTCATAAAGGGGCGAACCAATAGAGAATCGAAAGTTGACCTTGTGACAGTTTTGAGGTATTCCTGGAGCCTCTGTGGCTGTATTTCTTATGCAAATACTCTCAGTTTTACTTCAGGTTAGTATTCCTATTCTTACTCTATGGGATTATATTTTATAACTCCATTCCTTTCAATTCCGCAAAGCAGATAAGTCCAAAATATATTTTAACAGGTTTCTTGTGAGTTCCATGTTAAAAACTCATGATCTTAGATCATACGTCTCTGTAAAACGAACATACTGTTAAAAAAAAAACTGGTTGCGTTTGGTTTGGTTTCTGAGGTCTTGGTTTGAATAACTTACAGGAGACAAAAGCCATGTTTTTCTCAACTTTCCACTTTAGATTTACCTATCCCAGACAAGACAACAGATAAATACAAAAATACATAGATTTTATTAAAAGAAAATGGAGAAAATGCATTACAATATGGAACTCCCGTCAGAACTTCTGCGACCAAATGTTGTTTAACAGTCATAATACTAATTTAAGCCATTAGAATCTACACATTTCTGTTTATTCTTCCTCACAGAAGTAACTGAACAGCTTAAGGAGTAGCTCCCAACATTTATAGACATTCTTCTTTGATTATCTCTGGCGCTTCCGGGAGGGAACCCCACTCTGTTCCTATCCATTGACGAAATAATAAGGAAACTGCAGTTCTGCTGGGACCTTTATGGCGCCACCGGGCTTCCATACTGGCTCAAATCCCTAAGTCCGAACGAGACACCCACTTACGGCAAGGCGCCAAAATGGCGGACACCGGCGCAGTTTCGTAACTCGTGAGTGGGCGGAGCTGTGTTTTCTGGAAGCTCCGTGCAGCTCAGTCCGAGCATACGGGGCGACAGCGGAATGAAAAGGTAAACCGACGGATGGAAAGTAGAGCCGAGCCGAGGGTGCAGAGACGGGGTAGCGACGTCCCCTGAACGGTCGGCGTAGGAAGACTTGGACCCGGTTATACGACGAGAAGACTCCATGTGCATATCCCCCACAACACTAACTCGTGGCTTTTGGGGATGTTGAGACCACTCTGACCCACCTGGAACAGCCCCGTGTTGATGTACAACCACTGCTGGCGGGGGTCTGCTGGGGGTATTCAGCCCGCCGCGAGCTCAACATTTGGGGCAGTCGGAGGGGAGCGGACGCGGCGGAGGGCTCGCTCTCAATGACTGACAGCTAGCGAGCTGCTCTTTTTAAGACCGGGCTAAGATACCGGGAAGCTTTGGGAAAGGCGGGGCCGAACCGGTGAGCTCCCAAACTGGATCGCTGAGCTTCCCCTCCTGGTGCCGATTTCCCCCCACGGCGACGCAGCGTTATTTTTGTGGGGAGGAAGGGGGGGGTCTACGAAGGAGGCAACAACTGGAAATAAGAAACCTTTCTTTGGGAACTCTTTTGCCGACTAGCCCGCTGACGACAGGAGTGGTGCTTTGTCAGTTATTGCTGTCAAACGGTCAGCTGCTCGTGGCCTTCGTCCCCCCACCACCAATAAGGAACATAACCAGGTTTGGGACGCATATTTTTGGGGGGATAATTTATCCCCAGCCGGGGTCGGACCATGGCGGACGACGACATTCTCTTTGAAGATGTTTACGAGCTCTGTGAGGTCATCGGCAAGTAAGTGTTGCATCGCATGGCTTATTCCCCAGTTTAACGGCTTTTAACGTTGGGCTGTCTAATTAGCTCCTCCTGAGGGCTGGTCACGCGCGCAAACGCGCGCTCACTCAACTACCAGGAACGTGCAGGAACTATCCTGTGTTATTTTTATTTATTTTTTTGGCTGTTCTGGTGGCTTTTCGCAGCAATTTGGCACTCTTTCTAACTCCAGTTCCCAGTAAAAAAGTGTAGGCCATTTTCCCAACAAAAAAAAAACCGCCGCGTGAGGGCAAAGCGACACAAAACGACGTTGCATTCCAAGTTTTCGAGCTGTATTCCAACACGCCGTCGAGGCTCTCTCTCTCTCTCAGCCGCAGCGTTTGCCCTCGTCGCGCACGGTTTTGCGTCGCCCGGTCGCTTAAACCCAAATTGCCCGGCGTAAATTCCGTGTTCTTTGACCCAGCGGCGGTTGGCATCTCGCTGCGGAGATTAAAGGGCAGGGCACGGAGCAGCATGACTCAGGCACGCCGCACATCTGCTCTTCATTAGTTACCGAGGGTCTAATCCAGACTGCTCGGAGTAATGTTCCCTCTATGGGGGATATGGTGGCTGTTTTTCTCTTCTTGTGTTTTTTTTTTTTTTTTTTTTTTTTTTTTTTGAAACTGAAAATAGAAAAAAAAAATCCTCCATTTAAATCTCTTTGACCGTTGTAATTGCAGTTGAGCAAACAGCCCTGATGTGGTGCGTGCGTGCGTGCGTGCGTGCGCGCGCGTGCTCTGCTGTTGCCGCTTCTTTTGTAATCCTGTATCAGACATGGGGGCAGTAACAAAGCTTGGCTTTTCCATAGCTCTAATCCCTGTAATTATAATCCATTGTAACCACGAAGATAGTAGTTGTGATGTCTGGGGTGCGAACGCTCGTGGGGGTGATGATTAATAACCTGGAGAGGATCAGCAGCAGGTCCGGCGTGAAGCTTTTGTTCTGCTGCAGTCCTCCCCACCGGTGCCCATCTGGGACTTTCCAGCTTCAGGGGGGGGCAGGGGGGGGGGGGGGGGCGGTCACTTTGTTTTGATGAGCAGTGCAAATCTGTTCCAGGGATCTTTTTCTCAGGGCGGTGAATGATGAACAGCATCCTGAATGGAGCACTCGGAAGCCCGTGCGAACTCTTGTTCCACCTGAATCTGGCTCGCCCAACAGACAGGCGGCCCGACAAGTTCTGGGACTTCCCTGCTGTGTCACGGAGGTGGTTGACGGGTCTGCCATGGGAGCCGAGGCCTGTAACTCACCGCGCGTGTTTAGGCAAGCCTGAAAACGCCGCCAGCTCTTTTTTTATCCCACGCAGTCCCAGGCACTTTCTTTCATTCAAACGCTCCCAAGTATCGGCCCCAAAGAAATCCCGCGGCTCCCCTCTGATCTCCGCGCCTCTTAATGTAAGAACATCATAATTGCCGTTTAATAGAAACCCTCACCCAAAGATCAAAAGGAGCAGGCGCCAATAAACGCGCTGGCTTCCCGAATCCCTGCCTGGCTCATTGTGTTCCTCAAAGCCTCTGTGATTTACAGAGCGCGGAGAGCGAGAGCAGCCTTTTATCAGGCGACCTGCCGCTCCGTGCGAAGAGCCGCCGCAGCTGCGGCTCCTTTCAAGACTCCACCGAAGCACCGGTTGTGGCCTGTGATCCTAAAAAATTAAACCAAACGGCGGCGCCGCGGTCCAGGGAAAAAGCGCTGCTTCAGAAGCCAAACACAAAGGCTTTTCCACGGGCGCGTGAGCCGTGTTGGGTTAGGGACACGCAGGCCGGAATATAGGTCATCCTGAGTTGTGCCGGGGAAGACATTGTGTGAGCCGGGCCTAAAGAAGTGGCCTCGTGGAAACGGAGCTCGGTATTTGCATTTCCAGAGCCTTCGGCCTCAGAGAAAGCCCTGTCGGTCGCGTGGGCGTGTGCGCCTCGTCTGCGTGTGTCATGTGGCTGTTAAATGGTCGCGGAAACGACCGGGTGGCGAAAAGCAGCCGTAGACGTCCAGGATATGCGGAGCAAATCTGGAAAGAGAGAGGTCGTGCCGGAGACAGGGCGAGCGAGGTCAGGAGCAGAGTAGGCCGAGGCAGTCCATTAGTTTGAGTAGGACGTCGGGAGACATCCCGCGCCCTCGGGCCGTGTGCTTCTCCGGTTGTTCAGCGGTAGGAAGCTGTCAGAGACCGGAGAGTTCATCCAACCCAGCCGAGTGCTTCCACGACTTTCCCTCCCGGAATGTTTTGGCTGGCTGTGGGTTTAACAGTGGGACTGTAGCGACACGCATCGCTATAGAGCCGACCCGCTCCACTGCGGGCATGAATTACCTCTATTTGCATACCTCGCGGCCTTGGAGGACCCTTCAGGGTGCTGTACAATGCCCAGATGTCATTATAACTCTCAGGTTAGAGTGTGGCGGCGTGTGTGTGTGGAGCATTTGTCACTTCTTGCAGCCGTGTGGTCTAGTGTGTCAGTTTTCCAGGAGGTGACGAGGAGGTAAAAGCCCGGGGCCGGCTCCATCTCCTGAGCATTCACCCCACGGAGCGGGCCGATGCGACCCCGCGAGCCGCCGGGGACTGAACAGGACTTCAAGCTCAGTTTCCAACCCGCTTCGCAGAGAGGCGCTTTTTTTCCCCCGTTCGTTTCCTGTTTTGCACCTGTGTGCTTATTTCCAGGCGTTTCCACTCGCAAGCCTTAATTCACACAGATGCCGAGCACAATGACGACACACACTGTGTACAGATGGCCAAAGGCGCTTTAATGATCACCAACCCGTTCACCAGGGGTGTGTGGGTCAGTGGGTTAAGCAGAATTTAGTTAATTTAGTCCTACGCAAAGGGTCCGTCTTGATAGTGTGGGTGTTGTTGTCCCTCCCGACTAGTTTTAGACTCAGGCTTTTCTGAGTTCCGACAAACCATCACGTGAGGGTCCTCTGCCATAGTCCACGAACTTTGACAAATCCGATACGTGCTTTGAAACTGCGCGATGATGCAAACCACCGTGAAAACTCTGCAAATACAGCCGCCTGCGAGACGGTGGAGCAGGCGAGAGACGAGGAAACTGGTTTCCACTCCGTTTTAGCTTTTTGAAAATTCAATCACTTTCAAAGGATTGTCAAGGAATACACAAAGGGATTGGCGCCTGCAGCTAAAGTGGAAAGTTAATTGGTTTGCTGAGACCAGTGAGTTTCACAACCTGAGACCACTGACTGTACATCAGCTGTTCCCTCTGCTCTGCTGCTGTTTGCATCCAGCTGTTAGAAGTCTGCTGGAATTCTGACTCGCATTTTCCACATCAGTCCTCTTTTTTTGTGTGTGTGTGTTTAGTTGAATTTTTTTCCATTTCACCGAATGCTTTCTGCCAAAAGACTTTAGAAATGTGTTAAGAATGTGCACAGAACCACAGTGATGTCATTGTTATGTTCAGTTTGACTTTAGTGTTAGGTGGTGGCGCTGTAAGAGACGGTAATCAGTTAAGAAAATAATAAGCGACAAATCCCCGTTATGTGTGAGGACGCGAATAAATCCATTTTAATTGGGAGACTACAGTACTGAGTGAATAACGGCTAATTAAGAACCGCATTGTTCTTCAAAGTGCCAACATCCTGGTAATGGCGGTGACTGAATGGGGACTTTAGCCTCGCGGGAACACGTGCGTGGCTCTTGTCACCGGGGGCCCTGCCGTCTAAAACAGCCCCTGTTGTGTGATCCTAGGCTTTCTGTTGGGCTTTAGAGGAGAAAAATCTGCTGCAAGGCCGATTTCTGCACGCGCAATTACACATAGATGATGTAGCAGAGAGATCATACACCGAACCACTAAAATATTTATCCATCCTCATCAAGCAGGGGGTGGGGGGGGGGAACCCCAGAAGGTTCCAGCATCTCTCCGTGTAAATAAAGCTCCGTTTTTGTGTTGAGACTCCCGCGAACAAGCCCTCTTCTTGTTTACATTAGCTACTCGGGATACCGGAGCCGAGTTTCTGTGATATGATTGTTATCGCTCAGTGCATCAGCTCAGAGCGACTGAGAATACGTTCAGAGTGATTGTTGTTCTTTACGTCGGCATCGGGGTTTTCGAGCCGCACAGATGCTCGTTTGAAGTGGCTTTAATGGCGGTTTTTTATCAGGTGAGGCCGTCTAACAGCAGGATTTAACCGGAGCGACAGTGTGGAAGCGCTCTCTGATTATCAGGCACAACTTCTGACAGCTTTAGCCATCTGGCTAATGAGACACACGCGTGCCAACAGATTTATCCGTCTCGGCGTTCATCCCCAGCCACTTTAGCGGGGCAGGCCGGTCCTTTTTTCTTTTCTTTTTTGCCCGTCAACGCGATTCCAGGCGTTTTCCGTGTTCTAAGTTTTTGGTTTCTAAGATCTGCAGATCACGGCGTGTGCGTAAACAGTGGTTATCCAAAGGCCGCCTCTCCCTCCTTTATTTCCGATGCATCTTTAAACAGCCGGCAGGAAAAAAAAAATCAGGGCCTGTTTGCAGACTGGGAGTCTTCTGGGAGGCCCCGGTCACATTTCGGTGCATCGTGGAAAGTCTGCCCGGGAGGCGTTTGGCGGAGGCCTGTAAATTCTAACCACGGGCGGGTACCGGGCATCGTGTGGTCATCCAGCCCGGCAACATTCCTCACGCCGGACAGCTTCCGTGTTTGCTCATCCGTCCCCTACGGTTGGAATTTGGAGCAAAATCCCTGGCTCTGGCTCCAAGTGTAAGGCTGCTGCGTTTGGATGAGAGCGCGCACTGTCTAGAAAACGGTTTTCAAAATGAAACCGAGCATGCTGCCGGCTGTTATGCAACATCCTGGGCTGCAGAGACTTGGATGTTTTCCTCGGGGAAGAGACGCCTGTGTATTTGTCCTGGCGGGGCTTACGCTCAGGAAGGATGACGGATGTTTTTATGAGGGCAGCAATTATCTTCACTTCATAAACCCGCCGTAGGTATTTTAATGGTGCGTCTTGAGGGTAAAAGTCCTCCGGTTTGCTTCCTGTGGCTTATTTGGGTTCCTGTGCGGTCAGTTAATCATTTCTGTGTCGGGTGGGGCTTCTTTCTAAATACATATTTTCATAGATAAGTCGAGCAGACCCACGGAGTCTCTCCCTGCGTTTAGAGCTGTTGGCTTTTTTCTTTTCCTTTTCGGCTAGAAATCAAATACAATCCCTGTCTGTTCGGGGAAGAAGCCCGTAGAAATGGGCAGATTTCGCTGTGTAAACAAGCAATCCGGCGTGTTTGTTGACTTCCATTTGGGTCACCATGAAGATGGACGGCTCCTTATCCAGTTCACTCGTGGAAATGAGCTGCGGGGCGACGGAGGGAGCGCGGGACTGGAGCCTTCCAGACAGTGTCGTACCGATTGGTTGCTTTCTCAGTTAAGCAATAAACGGCAGATCTGAAGCGTCCGAGTGACACTCCCTCAGCCCGTGACCCAGCCGTCTCGTCCAGTCAATAACCGCTGGCGTCATTTCTGGGTCGCCGTTGTCGAACAGACCGTGGTGTCCGATCTCGTAATTAACCGCCGAGCGGGTTCAGGCTGCGGCTCAGTCACATGTTTTTACGATTAATCATTTTCTCATTGCCATTCCGAAACTGAAAGAAAATGGATCAAAATGGTCAAAGTGACATATTTAGTCAGAGCACACAGAGACAGTGGGAATTAAAATGAGAGCAGACTCAAACAAAAACCCCAGTGGTGGCAGCACTCCTTTATGACAGAGATTTGTATTTTTCCTGGCAAATGAACAGCAGCTGAACGCAAAATTTGCCAGTTTGAACAGGTTTAAGTTCACGGAGCTGGTCAGAGTTGGTTCAACTCAGTGACCGGCCACACCCCGTCACCCCCACCGCCCTTGATGACAAGATATGACCGACACCAATCGATTAAAGTTTCAATAATTAGGGCGTGGGCTTGATTGTTTTTCCGCCGGTCGTTGGGTCGTCTGGACCGTGGAAGAGCGGGGCGGCCGGAGGCCCAGAGTGCAGCCACACACACACACACACACACACACACACACACACACACACACACACACACACACACACGCCAACTGACACGGCTCACCTCCTAAACATGCACCGTTTTTGACCGGGCGAGCACGTTGCGTGAGTCAGGATCGGGGTTTGTGGCCACGGCAGGTTTCCGCCGGCTGACCGGGGCGCCGGCCGGCCGTGGATGCGTTATGTATGAGAGCCGGATGACACAGAGACGACGCGCGCACGCCAGTTTGTGAGAGAAATGAGCTTTAACACACACATTTCTGCAGACTGACACAGTTCTACAGAGATGATGAAGAGCTGTGGAGTCACACGGCAGTACAGACTTTTCTTCTCAGCTGGGTAAAAATGATGTCACTGCAGAGCAGGGATTGTATTTTGTT